>JASDDO010000019.1:479481078-480040109 GCA_030015575.1 Agapanthus africanus | reverse complement strand
TGACTTTCTACCATCTGGAAGATCAATAGTGATATTGTTCTTGACTCGCTATAGTTTTGATAAAAATGGATTTTTTCAGAAAACAGTAGTGGGAGTATGGTAGAACTGGAAGTGATTCTAGAACCACAAACGATTACTAAAAATTTGATAAGAACCTAAAGATTCGATCTGGTTTGACATTCTATTGGCCACTCCACAGATATGGTGGGTAACCTCAGGCACCCGAGAGGTACTCCGGTAGCCTCAAGGACGGTGACAGGAAGGTTCTTGTTTACCCAGACTTGCTATTGCTGTTGTTCCAGACTGTGAGACCCAGCAGGAGGATGAGTATAGCGTCGTTCTAAATTAGCTTTAGAAGTGTACGTGTATATGACTCTGCCAGAGGGTTGTCGTAGTCAGTGGGAGCAGTGGAAGCATTGGTGGACAAGTAGCTTATGTCTATTTATGGACTAAAGCAAATATAGCGGAGATAGATCATCTATTTCTGATGTGACAGTCATAGGTTTGACTTCATCAGAATAGGGGATGGATCTGTTAAGAAGGTAGTAGGGTGTGATGTCCTGGTATTTGGATGACATACACATAGTAGGAAGTGAAATTCCTATACTACGATCAGTTATACTTTGGTTGTCACACAGTGGTTTCTCCACAAAGGATTTGGATATTATATCAGACATTCTGGTTACTAGATCTATGGTTTTAGATCTAGATTTGGGAAATGTCCCAATCAGGGTACTTAGACAGCATTCTAAAGGTATTTAGAATGGACGACTCCTGGCACGGTAGTGTACCTGCAGGTGATGGAGTCACCCTCTCTAAAGCTGTCTTACAGACTAAAGGGGAGAGGGATGTGCATGATTGGCAGATCACTTGCCTAGGCAATTGAGTCAATCATGAAATGTCAAGTACCATACCAGATGTTGTTTTTGCACTAGATGCAATAAATTGATATTAATCCTATCCTGGAGAAACGTTCGGAAGCAGTTTTAGAACATAAGTGGATGTTCTAGGGATATGATAACAACAGCCTCTTTTAGGAGACGGTTATCATTCCAGGCTTCCAAGGTGACCTGGATGACAGAGTGACTGTCAGAGTTATAGTTTTCCCTCTGACGATGGGCAGTATTTTGGACAGGTGGTCCAAGCGGATACCGAGGGAGGTGTGGCGCAGGATACTGATTATGTTCAGTTGACGATACAGTCTAAGAAGTTTGGATTTGGAGTTCATTTATGAACTAGGTCCCATCAGATATCCAGACATATTCTAAGACAGGTATTGCTCATTTCGGGAGATGGCTTTCTCCGCGAACTTGAGATAAAGAGAGACATAGAAAGAAACATTAGGGCGGATCCACTCACTAAGGCTATTCCTCGAACGCAATAGTTTCGCAAATGGGCTTTGTGAAACTGATTAATAGAGGAGTTAGGTGTTCGGTATCACACGGGCTGTGAGTATGCAACATCGCAATAATTAGTCTTGAGTGCAAGTGGGAGATTGTTGGATATAGTGCTCTCAGAGTCAATTATTGGATCACAGGCACGTGATTGCAATGATTGAGGGAGGACCTATGCCGGTAATACAGTATTACTCAAGATGATAATATGCTATCTGGTTTATCTTTATCATCGTGTACATACTTTAGGTGACATTACCGGTCACTATTGCACGTTGATAGAGCCCATAGGATTCTTGATTGACGGCCAGCAGTATGATGGCGATCATATACGTAGGAGCTGGGGTCTATAAGCACATCCTTAAAGTGGTCCCTAGTCGTGGGAGTTTCGAGACTGGGCATCGATACTCCATTAGTAGACTAGTGTATACATTCGAGACCCCGACGAAGGGCGGTGGCCGGTCTCACAAGCCATTGGTGTCAGTTGGATCACCTAAGATGTATACAGGTGCTCATTGGGTTATGAGTACACCGGACAGAACTCGCCGGGAACATGCTAGTTGGTATTATATCTGACGTCAGATATCAGTTCCCTGGTGACATGTGTACAGATTAGTTCATCGACCTTAGATCATCATTTGTCTCATGTGAGTTCCCACTGTGCTTTGATTATTACCCTACCACGGCTCAAAGGAGTCGTGCAAACAGGTTTTAGTTGGGTGCAGTCCCGAGCCACATGGAGGTAGTGAGCGGATCAGCAGGGGTTTCGTCTCTCCCGATATTAGGAGTGAGATCGCACTGTGTCTAGAAGAGCCATTACACGAAGTCCTTGGCCAAGGTAGGAGATTTACTGGTAGGTATTCCAGTAGTATCTCAGGGTGTTCTAGGCTACACTCCGACACGACTTGTACCGTTTTTAAGGGTCTGACTTTTACCAACCCCCTAGGCCCGACATGCGATGCTCATAGATGAACGGACCGGACTGTATGGATATTGTCACTGACAGGCTCAATAGGGTGTCAGGATGAGTTCGCTCATTGACCTCCCTTTTGGTCAATACCTGGTAGCCCGTTACGTACGGCTAGTACCACTGCCGTGCTAGTGGTTAAATCCACAGCCAAAGTATTGACGAGTCTTTAGAGTCCCCCACAGACAGTTTCTCAAGTTTTGGGCGAAACGTTGTAGAGACCGTATGATATATGGCAGGGTTCGATCATATACGTGCAGTAGTGCACGGATCATGATCGGGCGGATCATACTAGTAGGCTTTGGTTTAAGCCGGATCCTAGTATTAGATTTGTTGGATTACTTTAGTCTCATCGCATTCGCATTCAGTCGGAATGCGAATGCAGGTATGTATATACAGGTGAGGGGTATCTTTATGATCCGTCACGAGTTTACTTTAGATGTTGTCGTATCTTTTTATTGTTGTAAACATTTGGGTTAATGTTTACAAATAGAAATAATGAGCTAAAAGTCATGATTAGGAGCATTAATTGTGACACATGCACAAGTGATGACTCATGGTCTCTTTCTTTGTGCATGTGTCACATTATTGATGGATTTGAGTGTTGATATGATAAGAAGAGAGAGAAAGCGGGCAGCTATAGGGTGGGGTTTGCTCTTGTATTTTTGATGACACACTCTGTCATTTTATCATAGAACACACAAGAAAGAAATGGCTTCTTCTTCTTCCTCCTCTAGCTCACCATTTCCATTAATGGCATCATCTTCAACCTCCATCCATACACTCTCATGCGTTGAGAATCAATGGATGCTTGAGACAAAGTGATCGCACACATTCTCTACTTCACCTTGGACACGTCGGCTAGCAAACTTTGTGTCCGAGTTGCTTCGGAAAAAGCGAGAGCCCGTAAAAAGACTCATTGATGTGGTGCCCTTCCGATGAGAAGACCGAAGATCGGAGATGCCATAAGGAGCTTGGGTTGGTGGCCAAAGACCGAAGGACACGGATCGATCGGTATAGCTTTTCTAACCCTTCTCTAGTTTGCTAGTTATAGGTTAATGGTTTGATCCGGGATTAAAGTCTGCGATAGCGCCGGTTTCAAGTTTAGAAAAAGTTTTCGTTTCCACATTTTGGCCTCGGATCGACGGCCGGGGCGCTACCGTAGACTTACACTCTCTCCACTCAAATTATCAATCTGTCCAACCGCCTCATCATACATTGGAAAATTTGGAGCAGTTGGAAACTAGCTACGGGGTCACTAGGTTGTATGAGGGCGGCCATGGACGCATTCAAATCCATCATCTGTTGGCATGACGCTACCCTAAAGTCTTCCAACGCCTGTTCCAAACTAGACATGGGTTGTGAAGGAGTTTCCGTAAAAGATTCAAAGTTGTTTGGTTACTGAAAACTCCCAAATGGCTGTGTAGAAGCAATGTCCAGGGAAGGTGTAAAAGTTGGGTAGGATGGATAAGAATAGAATGGTTGGACAAGGGTAGGATCAACATTTGGATAAGAAGATGAATGGAATTGTTGATCCAAAGAATTCATAGTGGTGAAAAGAGTGAAAGATCGGTTACGAGATTGTTCAATATGTTCAGCAATAGACATAGGTTTCGGAGTTACAAGACTCGAAAAAGGAGTATCAACGTTAGAAGGTAGTGAAGGTTGAAATGGTTGATACAAGGTGGATTGCGGAGTCCAATTGGTTGTCCTAGACGCGTCTATCCGATCTTTCAAAAAAAATTTGGGCATGAAGGGGTCGTTCGAAATTTGACCAAAATAAGAACCGTAGGAAGTAATGTCTGGTTGTGGGTACCAAAGTTCGGTAAGAGTTTTGCGAGGTGGGGTACCCATGATGTAATGAGAGAAAGGAGAAGAAAAAGAATATGATTTTTTTTTTGTAAATTTTTCTTTTTGTTTTTGGAGTTTAGAATTTTTTTTTTGAAAGTTTTTTTTTTAGAAAGAGTTTTTGCAAGAATGTGTACAGACTTACTTCAAACAATCATAGTTTAAAAAATGCACAATCAAACCTAGAGCTATGGTCTTCTAAGTCAACTAGACTTCTCCTAACTGTTCCAAAGTGACAAGTTGTGAGATAATTCTCAAATCGCCTCTTCACTGCCAATTGTGGCCAGGTAAGCACAAATGAAGAAAGGAGGGTTCCGCTCACGAATCACCATGAGACGAGACTTTTAAAGTTACCTTTCTCACTTGTCTAGCCGAGGCGCCACAAAGTCAAGTTTAGATAAACGATTGAATGCCCACAACCTTCCTCTGTCCTAATGAGCACGACAGTCCTTAGTTGGCTGAGTCTAGATATTTTTTAATTAACTCAAGGGCGATGCATATGGTTTTAGTGATTTTTGGGATCTTAGGAAGGGTAATGAAATCCCCACCCAATCTTAATTGGTGTTATAGCCCCTTAGATTCCGTATCAAATATGCAAAGCAATAACACACCAAAATCTAAAACACTTGCCAAAATTATTTTTTTTTTATTTGCGGCGCAAAGAATCCTGCACAAAAACAATTTATTGGAGTGGGAGAAGAGGTTGCTGTGCAAAGAAGCCTGCAGGAAAAATATTTCAGTGGAGTTCAGGGAGTGGGAGAGAAGAAAAAAGATACTCACAGAGAAAATAGGGGGCTGACGTCACCCTTTTACCACGGTTCCGCGGTCAAACAGATGCTTATGCCGCGGTTCCGCGGTCAAACAGATGGTTGACTACTTCAATTTTGTTCCCTGTGCTGAGTTTGTTCTCCTCTTTCTGTTTAGATCCCCTGTTTCTGGATTTGTTCACTGAGCTTACTCCAGATCTGAATCAGTCCGTCTTCCTTTCCTGCACAATTCTCACAAAAACCTTTCAAAAATAACAAGATGATTTTTATTTTTATTTTTATTTTTATTTTGTTTTAAAAAATTTCAATTTTTATAACTTTTAAATTTTTTTTAATTAACCCGAAATTATACAAAGAAAGAGACTATCGTCTCCCCGGCAACGGCGCCATTTGATTGTAAGAGTTTTTCTGTGTTTAAATTTACCGCAATTAAGACTGTGTCGCTTGGTAACTAGCCGGTTGAGTACGGGTCGATCCACAGGGAAGTGGTGTCCTTTTCTTTAAGTTCTAACGAGTTAAGTTCTAACTTTGGTAGGTTTTGTTTTAAGATCTAAGAATGAGAATAAATTGATTTAAAGGCTTGCTAGGGTTAGGTAAGTTCGAAATAGGGATTCTTCTCACTTCTTTCAATGCCCTTGTTCTCCGCCGAAAACGGAGACGCGACCGCGTAGGTTCGTCTTGCCTGAATTTCGAGGGCGGATGATAATTGGTGCTATCCGTCCACCTCTTCGAAGGTGCCAAGTTGATTTATGACACAGTATATCGAAGGTTTAAACAGATGCGGCCGATATAGCAGACTTCGTCAGATTCCCCCTCATTTGAGGGGTTTTTATTGTGGGGACGCTCTTCCCTGCAGATGCAAGCCCCTGCAGTTAATTACGCTACTGCATCGCGGTAACCACTTTCTCCTTCTCCAGATGGTCACTTCGTGTCGTGTGTGTTTGTTTTGTTTTTGGTTGCCCGTGGATTGTATACGGAGACTAATCTATGTTGTCGCCCGTAGGGCGTAGATTAGTCCAAATCCGTACTTTCTTAGATTTGGGTTTGGGGTTGGGTTTAAGGATACGTTAGTCTCATTTGAGACTAAGATCAACTTAAACGTTAGTTAAGGATACGTTAGTCTAATTTTAAACTAAGATCAACTTAACGGGATCGTTTAGATCCAACAAAAGAGCATTTGGGCCATATTGTTTAGTTTAGGGACATTGCGGTCGATTACCAGTTTAAGGACATGGTGGTCCAAGGTTAAGGATATCATAGTCCATGGGTTTAAGGACCCCAGAGTCCGAGGTTAAGGACATCATAGTCCATGGGTTTAAGGACCCCACAGTCCATGAGTTTAAGGAATGTCTGGTTGTCGGGACCCGTCACCTCTCTGAAGACGTTGAAGGATTACAACGACAAATATCAGAGGGGTGAAGAGATGTACCCTTGAACCAATATCCCGAATTGGGGAATGGGATGAACATCAGTTTAGATGTCATCTGTTAGGAGAACACTAGTCATCTTTAGGACTAGGGTTGGTTTGGAGAGACCTGAACATGAGAGCTCGGTTGATAGGTGACAAAAAGGCTCTTAGCTTCGGAAGACTTAGCTAATTTGAGCTAAGGTTGATTTCCCTTAATCATCCCATAGTGCTAAGCACTGAATCAGTGTTAAACACTGGACTTTGGAGGAGCTCACGTATGAATACGTGAGGGGCCCCGAAGTAGGCATTGTTCAAGTTATTCCCTCATATATATATATATATATATATATAAGTGCTGAGCACTTGGCTCACGTGTGAGCACGTGAGGCGCCTAAGGTGAGAATTGTTCTATGGATTTTATTCCTCTTTCATTTATAAGTGCTAAGCACTTGGTTCATCAAACAGTCACGTGCAGACACGTGAGGTGCCTTTGAAATGTGAGCGTTGTCTTTGGAATTTTCTCCCTGTTTGGGGGTCACGTGGGAACATATCAGGTGCCCCCAAAATAGGAGCTATCTTAGGTTTATTCTCTTTTTCCTTTTCTGAGTGCTAAGCTCTATCAAGGGATCATATAAGGTCACGTGAGACGCTCCCAAATTGAGATGTATTTTAGATTTACTCACCTTTTTGAAAAGCTTGTTCGGTGATGTGCCAAGAGTTATTGGTTATTGGGACCCTCCACCTCTCTGAAGACGTTGAAGAATTACAACGACATGTATCGGAGGTATGGAGAGATGTACCCTTGAACCAAATTCCAAATCGAGAGAAGAGATCATGGTGGGATGAACATCATTTTAGATGCCATTTGTTAGGAGCTCATTATCTATCTCTGGGACTGAGATCGTTTTTGGGGACCCTGAGCATGGGGGGCTCGATTGATTGCCCTCGGCAGATTTGATCTAAGTTTGGCTAATATTGGCCTCTCATAGTGTTAAACACTAATATATGATCGGCGCTCACGTGCTCCCACTTGAGGCCTTAAACCAGTGTTAAACACTAGTGTATGATCAGCGCTCGCGTGGTCCCACGTGAGGTGCTTGAAATAGTGTTAAACACTAAGAATTTAAGGCGCTCACGTGGGATCACGTGGAGCGCTTGAGGTAGTGTTAAACACTAAGAATTTGACGCGCTCACGTGGGGTCACGTGAGGCACTTGAAGTTGGCACTGCTCCTCTGGGTTTATTCCCTTGTTTCTTTTCTAAGCGCTATTGGGTCACGTGGGATCACGTGAGGCGCCCCAAAAATAGAGTTTATTCCCTTTTCTCTTTTATAAGTGCTGAGTACTTCTCAGGAGTCACATGGGGTCACGTGAGGCGCTCCTTTAGGCGAGCATTGCCTTTGGGTAGAATCCTCTTTTGTTTGATAATTACTAGGGGTCACGTGGGAACACGTGAGATGCCCAAAATCTGTTATGCCTTGGCTTTACTCCCTTTTTATTTTAAGAAGTTTGTTCAAGGGTCACGTAGGAGCATGTGACCTAATTTCATTCATTCACTTTTGATCATTGAGGGGGGGAGTCACGTGGACACACGTGATCATGTTGGGTACTGATCTCTTTCACGTGCATGGAGAGTTAAATCCCTTGTTTAAGAATTAAATTCTTTTATAGGGTTAAAACCTAATTTTATTTAGAGGAATTAAATTCCTATGTGTTTTGTAAGAGTTAAACTCTTTTGGATTCAGTTCTTTCCCCTAGTTTTTGAATCTGCATGACAGAATCTTCCCGATGAGAATTAAATTCTCAACTTGTGGGGAGATCTGCTTCTGCAGATCTTAACCAGATGAAGAACTAAGTTCTTTTAGAAGCGTTAAACTCTTAGTTTGAGAATTAAATTCTCTTTTTGTGGGATCTTTTGGGAGGGGTTCCCCTTCTTTAGAGAATTAAATTCTCTTTCTATTTTCTTCCCCTCTCCCCCTTTCGTCTTTTCTCTTTCTTGGCTCCTATTTATAGGAGAAAGAAAAGAATCAGTTTGTTCAGCAAATCTCTCATTGAGAGATTTTTGATTGATTTTATAACCAATATGATCTTTTGGATCACTCGGTGAATTTTATTCACCGTTGGATTTTTAATCTAAAGGACCTTTGTTTAACAGAGAAAATTTCTTGTTTGTTTAACAAGATTATAAATATCTTGTTAGTTTTAACAAGATTAGAATTTTATTCTATCAAATCTTTTTAGTTTAACAAGACCAGAAATATATTTTCTTAATATGGATATCTTGTTAACATAGAATTATATTCTTATTATAAGATTAGGAAAATATTTTCCAATGATAGATTTTTATTCTATCAAATGATCACCGCTAGATCTTTGATCCAAGGGTCCTCTGTTTAACAAAGAAGATCTTTCTAGTTTAAGGAAGTTTAAGAAAATATTTTCCAAATAGAATTTAATTCTAGAATTTGATGGGAACATTTTAAATTAGGGTGCTCACATGCTTTGCATGTGATTGGCAAAAGCACTCACGTGTTTAACACGTGACCCCTAGTATGGGTTTTAGCCTGTGTATGTTCAGAGCGCTCACGTGTGTAACACGTAAGGTATGTTTGGCCCTTGGTTATTTATGTTCAGCGCTCATATGCTTTGCATATGTGAGCCCACGTGTTTTACACGTGATGCCTGGTTTTTTTAAGAATCTCCCCTTTTTTGTAAGAGAACAAGTAGCTCTTGGCCGAAAATTTTGGCGGGAACAAATGCTCCCCACTACTTTGCCCATGTAGGTATGTATGTGGGTGAAGTAGTGCAGAGTTATGTAGGGCCATAGAATTGAGGGCTTAGGAGACAAGTTTAGGGTCCTTGTAGCCTAAGACTTTTTCCATCTTCATGAACCGTAAGGGTTTCAAGAAATTTTTTCTCCCTACGAGTCGAAAGGATCTCGTAGGTGTAAATTCTTCCTAGAAATCGTGAGGATTTCTAAGTGTTCATCGCCTCCGTAAGTTGTAAGGATCTTACTCGGGTATTTTTCCTTATGAATAGTGAGAACCCGTAAGTAACTTCTTTATTTCAGCGGCAAATGTGGCTTTGGCAAATGTTGCCCACAGATAGTCCATATTGACCTCCTTGTAAAGCAGCGATGGCTTAGGAAACAGGTTCGGATTTGTCGCCTAAAACTTTCTAACTTTATGAGTCGTGAGGGTCTCATAAAGTCTTTTCTCCCTACGAGTCGAGAAGATCCCGTTGGTGTATTTTCTCCCTAGGAGTCGTGAGGGCTCCTAAGTGTGTTTTTCTCTTAAGAGTCGTAAGGATCTCACAAGAGAATTTTCCCGCCTACAAGTCGAGAGGACTCGTAAGTGGTTGTTTCCCTCTTTGTCGATGTTCGACTTCGGAGAGTGTGACCCGTGAATAGTATGCAAGAGTTCATCTTGGACCGACTTGCAGGGCCTCAGTGCTTAGGAAACAGGTTTTTAATCCCCATTGCCTAAGGCTTTGCCTTACAAGTCGAGACGAATCGAGAAGTTCTCGCAAGGATGTCCTAACGTCACAGTTAACCTCTGCTCTATACGATAGAGGTCCATTAGGTCTGTGGTACTAGGGTTGTGTCCGTCGTACCGTCGCGTTGGCTGATGTATTCTTCGATAGGCAATTTTGCTGTTCGGGTAGCCTTGCGACTGTCGTGTCTCCGATCCCTTCAGGGGCTGGACAAAACGTCTTCAAGCAATCTTCCAGGTAGTATTTCTGTCGAAAGAACAACCGTTAGGAATTTTGCCATGCCACTTTTTACTTGAGGTTAGGCTCAGTTTGGGGAGCCCCGATGAGTCATAACCACTCCGTGCTGGTGTGGGATGATCTCCAATAGTCTTTCAGGTTTTATTTGAGTTGCCGTCAAGACCCTGAAGCTAGGAATTTGGCCTTTGCTTCGTTTGCTTGCATTGCGTCTGCTGTATCGAGACGAATGTCGCCGTTGTCTCTAGATTGTTGGTGAACTGTCAAGGTTTGGAGCTAAGGATTTTGCCGTGGCTCCGTTGTTTGATTGTCGCGTCTGAATCCTGCTGGAGGAAGAACGTTGTGGTGACATCTCGTCTGCTGTATCGAGACGAACGTTGAGGTGGTGACCACTCCGCGCTGGTATGGGATGATCTCCGATAGTCTTTCAGGTTTTATATGAGTTGCTGTCAAGACCCTGAAGCTAGGAATTTAGCCTTCGCTTCATTTGTTTTAGTGTGTCTGAATCCTGTTGGAGGAAGAACGCTGGGGTGACATCGCTTCTGCTGTATCGAGACGAATGTTACGGTGGTGACCACTCCGTGCTGGTGTGGGATGATCTCCGATAGTCTTTCAGGTTTTATATGAATTGCCGTCAAGACCCTGAAGCTAGGAATTTGGCCTTCGCTTCGTTTGTTTTAGCGTATTCGAATCCTGTTGGAGGAAGGAAGCTGTAGTGACATCTCATCTGCTGTATCAAGACGAACGTCGAGGTGGTGACCACTCCGCGCTGTTGTGGGATGATCTCCGATAGTCTTTCAGATTTTATATGAGTTGTCGTCAAGACCCTAAAGCTAGAAATTTGGCATCTGCTTCATTTGCTTTGGCGTGTCCGAATCCTGTTGGAGGAAGGACGCTGTAGTGACAACTCGTCTACTATATCGAGACGAACGTTGAGGTGGTGACCACTCCATGCTGGTGTGGGATGATCTCCGATAGTCTTTCAGGTTTTATATGAGTTGCCGTGAAGACCCTGAAGCTAGGAATTTGGCTTCCGCTTCGTTTGCTTTGGCGTGTCCAAATCCTGTTGGAGGAAGGACGCTGTAGTGACATCTCGTCTGCTGTATCGAGATGAACATCGAGGTGGTGACCATCCCGCGCTGGTGTGGGATGATCTCCGATAGTCTTTCAGGTTTTATATGAGTTGCCGTCAAGACCCTGAAGCTAGGAATTTGGCCTCCGCTTCGTTTGCTTTGGCGTGTCCGAATCCTGTTGGAGGAAGGACGTTGTAGTGACATCTCGTCTGCTGTATCGAGACGAATGCTGAGGCTGAGCTGGGATTTTGCCATCACTCCGCTTTGTTTCGACCGTGAGGTCTTTCGTTGACGTTGAATCTGCATCCTGCTGGACTGCGAAGGAACGCCGTTGTTGACATTGCGTCTGGTGTAACAAGACGAATGCTGAGGTGGAGCTGGGACTTTGCCATCACTCCTGTTTGTTTCGTTGACGTTGCATCTACATCTTGCCAGACTGTGAAGGAACACCGTTGTTGACATTGCGTCTGCTGTAACGAGATGAATACTGGGGTGGAGCTGGGATTTTGCCATCACTCTGCTTTGTTTCGACCGTGAGGTCTTTCGTTGACGTTGCATCTGCATCTTTCCGGAATGCGAAGGAACGCCGTTGTTGACATTGCGTCCGGTGTAACGAGACAAATGCTGAGGTGGAGCTGGAATTTTGTCATCACTCCGCTTTGTTTCGACCGTGAGGTCTTTCGTTGACGTTGCATCTGCATCCTGCTGGACTGCGAAGGAATGCCGTTGTTGACATTGCGTCTGGTGTAACGAGACGAATGCTGAGGTAGAGCTGGGATTTTTCCATCACTCCACTTTGTTTCGACCGTGAGGTCTTTCGTTGACATTGCATCTGCATCCTGCTGGAGTGCGAAGGAACGCCGTTGTTGACATTGCGTCTGGTGTAACGAGATGAATGCTGAGGTGGAGCTGGGATTTTGCCATCACTCCACTTTGTTTCGACCATGAAGTCTTTCATTGACGTTGCATCTGCATCCTGCTGACTGCGAAGGAACGCCGTTGTGGGTTTCCAGGCTGTAGATATGGTCGTCGAGACTTGGAACTAGGGACTCTGCCGTGGCTCCGTCTTACTGACGTCGTATATTCCTACAGAGACACTGATTTCCTTGCGGGTCGATATGGATTGAGATGCTCTCGTCAAGGATGATGATTTCCCTGAATCGAGGTATTTACCAAGGACACTGATTTCCTCGGAATTGAGACAAGTCGAGGTATTCCTGCAAAGACACTGATTTCCTTACGGGTCGACGCGAATCGAGATACTTTCATCGGGGATGCTGATTTCCCTGAATCGAGGTATTTGCCAAGGACACTGATTTCCCTGGGGGTCGGTTGACTTATTTCCGAGACGGAGCGTTGATCCGGCGAGGAGATCATTGGTTGGCTTTAGGTTGCCTGCGAACCGTAGAGTCTTAGAACTAGAGACTTTGCCGTGGTTCCGTTTGGTGATGTTGTGTCCAAATCCTCTTGGAATGAGGAGGATCACCGTTGCTGATTTTTTTTTAAGCTGTAGATATTGCCGTTAAGATTTGGAAATAGGGACTTTGCCATGGCTCCATTTCGTTGTGTCGCGTCCGTGCCCTGCTGGCATAGGAAGGAACACCGTTTTTGATCTTCTGGGATGAAGATGTTACCGTTGAGATCTGACTTTCCCTTTGACAAGGTCTGGTGGGGAAATGTTGTCCCCTTTTTGTTTATGCCCATGGATTGTATATAGGGGTTAGTATGGACTCACCTGCACGGAAAAAGTTTCATTTCATATATTTTTTTTATTTCTTTCCATGCTACTATATCATTTCAGCTTTTTTATATCGTGAAAGTCGCAATTGCCCAATCATTTCGGCTATTTTTCGCGGTGCCCAATCATTTCGGCTATTTTTTCTTTTTACTCGCTGTTTTTTTTAATTGCGAGTTGCCCAACCATTTCGGCTATTTTGTATGCATATATTTTTTACTTGCTAATTTTGTTGCAAGTTGCCCCATCATTTCGGCTATTTCATATCCATTTCTTTTACTTGCTAACTTTGTTGCAAGTATGGAACTTGGAACCTGATGCCAATCTTAGCATCAGCATCGCTGCGACTGGAATATTGCTAGGAGTGAATCATCATTTGCCGTGAAAGGACTTAGGATTTGATACCGGTTCAGGCATCAACATCGCTACAACTGGGACATTGCCAGGAGCGAATCATCATTTTCCTCTGTCAATGTCGAACAAAGGTGGCTTAGCAAACAGGATTAGGATCCTGTCGACTAAGGCTTTTGACTTCATGAGCCGTAAAGGTCTTATAAAGGTGTTTCTCCCTACGAGTCGTGAGGATCTCGTAAGTGCGCTTTCTCCTTAAAAATCGTGAGGATTCTTAAGTGTATGTTCTCTTATAAGTCGTAAGGATCTTACAAGAGTGTTTTCTCCTTATAAGTCGAGAGGACTTACAAAGGTCGTTCACCGTGTGAGAATATCCCTAGTCACTGGTGGGACTTTGTTAGGGAAATTTTTATTCATGCCCATGGATTGTATACAAGGGTCAATATTGAACCGCTTGTAGGGCAATCTGGGGATTGTGATGGCTTAAGAACAGGTTTAGATCCCTGTAGCTTAAGGCTTTTGAATCTTACGAGCCATGAAGGTATCATAAGAAGGTTCTGCTTACGAGTCATGAGGATCTCGTAAGTGTAATTTCTCCTCAGGAATCGTGGGGATCCCTAAGTGTGTTGCTCCTTTGTGAGTCGTAAGGATCTCACGCAGGTGTTTTCTCCTTATAAGGTCGAGAGGACCTCGCAAGTGTCTTTTAACGAGATTGCGCCCTTTTAGGTTTTCACAAACTCGCCGGTAGCCCTGCTGTTTTTACTCACGAAGCCCTTTCGGGTTTTCATCCGTGCCCATTTCGCTTATGGGCATACCTATTTTTAGGGGGGTTCAAGTGGGATATTCCACTTGACTGCAGGACTCATTTGTAAGCCCCTTGATATCCTTTCTATTCTTTGAGAAGAAAGGACCATCTTACGTAGAGATTCTTTCTCCAGTGAGAAATATGCCCTTTGTGTATATCTTAGGGGGAGCGAGTACCCACGCCGTCACTATTTTGGTTACAGGTTATTTCAAAGTCGCTCATTTTTTTGTTGAGCGTCGGCAAAAATACCACCTTACCTCCGCTTTTCATTCATCTTCATCAGATGGTGAAGGGTCTTGACTCAGCTAATCCAATCAAGTCATTTTGTCTATGAGCTCTTGGAAGGTTGTCGTCTTGAAAAGGGCCATATACAAGGACGCCTTTGAATTTGGGCCAAGGATGGCTATGAGCATTCCCATGGCTGCAACTTCATCGATGCGTTGCTTGTATTTGACCAGAGATTTCGTCATCGGGTAACACATTGAACCCAAGTCTTATTCGGTGTAACCCTTTCGTTGACCAGTGTCGTCACGGTAGTGCGTTTATTCATACTAGCGAATCTCTGAAAGGAGGGCATCTCCATTTTGTCGAAGGTATTCATGGAGTCATTCGGGAGTCCTGCATACCATTCGAAGTCAATGCCCGCCAGACAGCCGATGAACTGTCAGAGGAGAAGTATATTAGTATTGCTGCACATGGGTTCAAATCGCGCCATGTGCCGGCGAGAATTCTCAGTTCCTTTGTACATGTAGCACGTTGGAAGTGTGTACTCTGGTGGGTACTGTATTTGATTGTGCCATGTCAGATACGGTCGACTAATCTTGATTGATCTATTTGCGGCTTCACTGGCGTAGTGAGCTTCGATTTGCTGAGCGATATATTCGTTCAGCTTTGCTTTTAGGAATCATTTCCTTCTCAGCTATTAATGAGCTTTGCAGAGGATTTGAAATGTCATCCTTATCTTTAAGACCGACTACCGGCAGTTCATCCGCCAGTGGTTCCGATTGAACCATCATTCCAGCTATATTCTGAATCAGAAGGGCCATCTGGTTCATTTTAGTGGACATTTTTGCCGCTTCTGCATCTCCCTTTTTCAGAGCGCGCTTTAGGAAATCAATATTCGAACCCTTCTCTATTCTTTCTCCAGGTGCGTCTTCGGAATTTGCCTTAGACGATGGATTAGCATTTGCTGCCGCCTGAGCAAGCTTCCCCTGCAGCTTTTCACGTTGCAGTTGAACTTTTGTTAAGGACCGAATTTGAGATCGGTGACTAGTAGAAGCTCGAACTTTGTCTTTGGAATTCACCATATAGACTATGTGAACTACCATGCCCCCAAGCTTGGGGGGTTTGGAGTTTTGGCCTTTGGAGTTTGCTTCGGACACTTGAGCTTTATTGGGCCTCTCTTTTTTGTGGAAAGCCGCTTTGGTTTTGGGAGGAACCGCTGTATCAGGATCCGTCTTGGGATGAGTCCCCTTGTAATTGAAAGAGGATTTGTCAGAGTTTGGTTGACGTTTAGCGGAAGAGCAAAGGTTGACGACAGAGACCTTCACTCGCTTCCGTACTTTATATATAGATGAGGAAAGTTGCTTCAGGTAGCGAATTGGTTTCTGCTCTCGTGGGATCTCCATGGGCTGCAGAGATTTCTCAAATATTGCGATAGGAAAATTTTATCTGACCCTTCGCACCAATTTGAATCTGTTCCTGGTTGGAAAAATATTCACCATTGAGGTTGAAACAGAACCATACGAAGAACTGCCCCCGGCACATTTTGTATGATGCCAATATCGACGTCGACCATTTCTTATGGCCGGGATTTGATTAGCTTCAGGATTTTGCCGAGCCTGCCCCCTGTTTCCTTTGAGAGCTAGAATATTCTGCCCCCTGCGTCGACCTTGGTCCTTGGCATGTGCCAGTTGTTTGAGGACTGATGTCGTCGGCAAAGCTGCTGCTTAGGGAGCCCGCCTGTGGACGACAGACACCCTCTGGGCTTCCTCCATCGGCGTTGAGGCACCTAGGGTGGGAGGTAGGAGCATCGACCCAAAGAGAAGCCCGTTGATTTCTTGAAGAGCCGGATTACAGAGATTTGAGCCTGCAAGTGGCCCGTACTTGACTCCACCAGATATGACAAAGCCTGTATTGCTAAAGTGGGAAAAAACTGTAGGGTTCCTAGGCACTCTCATGAGGTTCAACAACTGATCAAACATGTCCAATTCAATAGTTTTCTATGTGCCAAAGAACCCTAAACTAGATCGTTAACTAGAGGTAAGGCGAAACAAGCAAGTAAACAACTTTATTGCTAAATGAAAGAGACTACAACCTTTGTAGATCCGGTCATCCACTTCTCTAGCTCCGTGTTGACGTCCCTCCACTGCGATCATCGGAATCCCGGACTCTATTGTCAGTTTCATCGGAGAAATGGGCGGGCTAAGTCGATGACTTCGATGCCGAAGATGATCTACGTCGAGGCAACTCTAACTCAAGCTCCATCTTCACTAAGTCATGAAACTTGTGAAGAAAACACCCTATACAACATGGCAAGTGGTAGAGGATGAAGAATTAGGAAGTGGGTTCACTTTGGATTTGGATTTCTCACTTGGATTCATCACTTGGAAATTTCTAGCTAGGTTTTCTTCTCTTCATGAAGAAGATGAAGAAGAAAAGAATGGAAAAGAATTATTAATAATAGAAAATCAAGTGATGCCTTATCATTTAGCAACCATGGGTGAGTGTAACTAGTGTAGAGACTAAACTAGGGTTTAGTTAAATGGTTAGGTTAAGGAATAAAAACAAAATGGTCACTTTGTCAAAGATGCATGAAGCATCATGAACCTTCTTGCATAAAACAAAAGCAACCATTTAGTTTTTTCTTTTTAACCAAAAATAAATAAGGTAAATAAAATCCTAACCATTTACTAAACATGGTGTATAACATACACACACCCAAGTTTGCATGTATCATCAAACATGATACAATCAAGTGCACAAAAATATATCATATATATAATATGCACATTCAAGTGAGAAAATAATCTTAAGTGAACAAATACTAGTTAATGTAAAATAATATATCAAATATATAATTATACATTAAATCATTAAATCAACATTTGATTTAATGATCCGGTCATACTACATATAACCGACTAATATCAAGTATATCAATATATCGAATCAACATTTGATTCGGTAACCCGGCTATATCTTATATAACCGACCAATGATACAAATCGCGAGAATAGAATACAGTATCACATACTGGTATTATTCTCGGTCCCGCACATATCTCATATGCGCTCCTATTTCGTTTCACTTGAGCCAGGAAACCTCTGTGTAGGACTCTAAAGACTCGTCAATACGTCGGCAGCAGGTGATGATCATATCAAACACCCACAAGCCGCAAGCGGTCTGCTAAACGTAACGGCCATCCGGGTATTGATCGATCAGAAGATCAACGAGCAAGCCCGCTCACACTCCGGTGAATCCAACCAGCAACACTTACCGTACAATTCGGTCTGTTCGTCTGATATGTCGCATATCTCACCTAGGGGTGGTAAACGTCAGACCCCAGTAGCTTGATAAGTCATGCCGATGTAAGGTCCATAACATAGCGTGAAACTACTGATAGCTCTTACCAGTATATCACTGCAACCCTGGCCAGGGATTTCCAGTTATGGCCAGTCGAGCATAGCGCAACATCAACCCCCAATACCGGGAGAGACGAATCCCTTCCTATCGCTCATTGCCTCTATGTGAATCGGGACTGTACCCAAAAACCACCTGTTTGCACGACTCAGTAGAGCCGTGGTAGGGTGGAAATCAAAGCACAGTGGGAGACACACAAGACTCTATGACGATCTCGGGTCAACAGACTAAGCTGTACCAGTGTCACCAGAGAACTGCCATCTGACGTGAGGTATAATACCATCTGGGAGTTCTCGACGAGTCCGTTCAGTATACCCAGTCTGTACTGAGCACCCGCACACCATCTCCGATGTCAAACACCAATGGATATGGGATCATCCATCGCCCATCACATGGGTCGAGAAGATATATGCTAGTCTACTCTGGAATATCGATGCCCCGTCTCGATATTCCCACGACTAGGAACAATGAAGGATGTACTCATTGACTACCCAGGCCCCACTAGTATGATCTACATGATAGTCCTGGAAGTCGAGTACACATCCTAAGGGCTTTATCAACATGTAACAGAGAGACTGAAAGTATACATGTTAAGATAAAGAGCAACCAGATAGCGTACTATCATGTCGAGCAGGAAAGTCCTACCTATATATGTCCCAGCATCCACTACAATATATATCCTATGTACAGTAATGGCCTCTAGGGCATACATATAACTAACACAAACGCCTTTCTTCATAAAGACGAAGCGCCGACTTCAGTACCCACTCCCCTAAGAGCAACTATAAACATACACACCGCGATTATCTGATCACGGTAAAAACACGACACACGAAGTGTGGAGTGGAAAGAGGAAAAGGTCCCACCGGGCGTGCCAAAATCTGCTCTCCGCCGAAAACGAAGACGCGACCGTGTAGGTCCGTCTTGCCTGAATTTCGAGGGCAGATGCTAATTGGTGCTATCCGTCCACCTCTCCGAAGATGCCAAGTTGATTTATGACACCGTATATCGAAGGTTTAAACGGATACGGCCGATGTAGCAGACTTCGTTAGATTCCCCCTCATTTGAGGGGTTTTTGATTGTGGGGATGCTCTTCCCTGCAGGCGCAAGCCCCTGCAGTTAATTACGCTACCGCATCGCGGTAACCACTTTTTCTTTCTCCAGATGGTCACTTCTGATCGTGTGTGTTTGTTTTGTTTTTGGTTGCCCGTGGATTGTATACAGAGACTAATCTATGTTGTCGCCCGTAGGGCGTGGATTAGTCCAAATCCGTACTTTCTTAGATTTGGGTTTGGGGTTGGGTTTAGTCTCATTTGAGACTAAAATCAACTTAAATGTTAGTTAAGATTACGCTAGTCTAATTTTCGACTAAGATCAACTTAACGGGATCGTTTAGATCCAACAAAAGAGCATTTTGGGCCCTGTTGTTTAGTTTAAGGACATTGAGGTCGATTACCAGTTTAAGGACATGGTGGTCCAAAGTTAAGGACATCATAGTCCATGGGTTTAAGGACCCCACATTCCGAGGTTAAGGACATCATAGTCCATGGGTTTAAGGACCCCACAGTCTATGAAATGTCTGGTTGTCGGGACCCATCACCTCTCTGAAGACGTTGAAGGATTACAACGACAAATATCAAAGGAGTGAAGAGATGTACCCTTGAACAAATATCCCGATTTGGGGAATGGGATGAACATCAGTTTAGATGTCATCTGTTAGGAGAACACTAGTCATCTTTGGGACTAGGGTTAGTTTGGGGAGACCTGAACATGAGGGCTCGGTTGATTGGTGACAAAAAGGGTCTTGGCTTCGGAAGAATTAGCTAATTTGAGCTAAGGTTGATTTCCCTTAATCATCCCATAGTGCTAAGAACTGAATCAGTGTTAAACACTGGACTTTGGAGGAGCTCACGTGTGAACACATGAGGGGCCCCGAAGTGGGCATTGTTCCTTGAGTTTATTCCCTCATATATATATAAAAGTGCTGAGCACTTAGCTCACGTGTGAGCACGTGAGGCGTCCAAGGTGAGAATTGTTCTCTGGATTTTACTCCTCTTTCATTTATAAGTGCTAAGCACTTGGTCCATCAAACAGTTACGTGCAGACACGTTAGGTGCCTTCGAAATGTGAGCGCTGTCTTTGGAATTTTCTCCCTGTTGGGGGGTCACGTGGGAACACGTGAGGTGCCCCCAAAATGGGAGCTATCTTGGGTTTATTCCCTTTTTCCTTTTCTGGGTGCTAAGCTCTATCAAGGGATCACGTGAGGTCACGTGAGACTCTCCCAAATTGAGATGTATTTTAGATTTACTCCCCTTTTTGAAAAACTTGTCCGGTGGTGCGCTAAGAGTTATTGGTTATTGGACCCTCCACCTATCTGAAGACGTTGAAGAATTGCAACGACATGTATCAGAGGTGTGGAGAGATGTACCCTTGAACCAAATTCCAGATCAAGGGAAGAGATCATGGTTGGATGAACATCATTTTAGATGCCATTTGTTAGGAGCTCATTAGCTATCTCTGGGACTGAGATCGTTTTGGGGGACCCTGAGCATGGGGGGCTCGATTGATTGCCCTCGGCATATTTGATCTAAGTTTGGCTAATATTGGCCTCTTATAGTGTTAAACACTAATATACGATCGGCGCTCACGTGCTCCCACGTGAGGCCTTAAAGTAGTGTTAAACACTAGTGTATGATCAACGCTCACGTGGTCCCACGTGAGGTGCTTGAAATAATGTTAAACACTAAGAATTTGAGGCACTCACATGGGATCACGTGGAGCGCTTGAGGTAGTGTTAAACACTAGGAATTTGACACACTCACGTGGGGTCACGTGAGGCACTTGAAGTTGGCGCTGCTCCTCTGGATTTATTCTCTTGTTTCTTTTCTAAGCGCTATTGGGTCACGTGGGATCACGTGAGGCGCCCCAAAAATAGAGTTTATTCCCTTTTCTCTTTTACAAGTACTGAGCACTTCTCAGGAGTCACATGGGGTCACGTGAGGTGCTCCTTTTGGCGGGCATTGCCTTTGGGTAGAATCCTCTTTTGTTTGATAATTGCTAGGGGTCATGTAGGAACACGTGAGATGCCCAAAATCTGTTATGCCTTGGCTTTACTCCCTTTTTATTTTGAAAAGTTTGTTCAAGGGTCACGTGGGAGCACGTGACCTAATTTCATTAGTTCTCTTTTGATCATTGAGGGGGGGAGTCACGTGGACACAGGTGATCATGTTGGATACTGATCTCTTTTACGTGCATGGAGAGTTAAATCTCTTGTTTAAGAATTAAATTCTTTTATAGGGTTAAACCCTAATTTTATTTAGAGAAATTAAATTCCTATGTGTTTTGTAAGAATTAAACTTTTTTGGACTCAGTTCTTTCCCCTAGTTTTTGAATCTGCATGACAGAATCTCCCCGATGAGAATTAAATTCTCAACTTGTAGGGAGATCTGCTTCTGCAGATCTTAACCAGATGAAGAACTAAGTTCTTTTAGAAGAGTTAAACTCTTAGTTTAAGAATTAAATTCTCTTTTTGTGGGATCTTTTGGGAGAGGTTCCCCTTCTTTAGAGAATTAAATTCTCTTTCTATTTTTCTTCCCCTCTCCCCCTTTCTTCTTTTCTCCTTCTTCGCTCCTATTTATAGGAGAAAGAAAAAAATCAGTTTGTTCAGCAAATCTCTCATTGAGAGATTTTTGATTGATTTTATAACCAACATGATCTTTTAGATCACTCAGTGAATTTTATTTACCGTTGGATTTTTAATCCAAAGGCCCTCTGTTTAACAGAGAAGATTTCTTGTTTGTTTAACAAGATTATGAATATCTTGTTAGTTTTAATAAGATTAGAATTTTATTCTATCAAATATTTTTAGTTTAATAAGACCAAAAATATATTTTCTTAATATGGATATCTTATTAACATAGAATTTTATTCTTATTATAAGATTAGGAAAATATTTTTCTATGATAGATTTTTATTCTATCAAATGATCACCCTTGGATCTTTGATCCAAGGGTCCTCTGTTTAACAAAGAAGATCTTTCTAATTTAAGGAAGATTAAGAAAATATTTCCCAAATAGAATTTAATTCTAGAATTTGATAGGAACATTTTAAATTAGGGTGCTCACACGCTTTCCATGTAATTGGCAAAAGCACTCACGTGTTTAACATGTGACCCCTAGTGTGGGTTTTAGCCTGTGTATGTTCAGAGCGCTCATGTGTGTAACACGTGAGGTATGTTTGGCCCTTGGTTATTTAAGTTCAGCGCCCATATGCTTTGCATATGTGCGCCCACGTGTTTTACACGTAATGCCTGTTTTTTTTTAAGAATCTCCCCCTTTTTTGTAAGAGAACAAGTAGCTCTTGGCCCAAAATTTTGGCGGGAACAGCCCTAGTTAAGAATATAGGTGTTAGGGTAATAGTCAACAACGAGGATTAGCACGACTAGGAAGAAACTTAGTTTCTTCCTTTTGGTCCTTGTCCATCCGTTCTTGTCTCTTAACCCTAACCTCCAGTTAATTCAACCACAACCGGTCTAATTAGGGAATCACCGCTATCATATAGGATAGAGTGCCGTAGTGAGCGGATTATGGTTGATTTAAAGAGAGTCCTTTAATTAAAATTATTTGGGCAAAGAAAGGAGTGAGAGAGATTTCCTTCTCTCAAACCTTCCCTCTCCTATCCCTAACAAGTGAGGAATTACTCACTCATTAGGAAGGTAACAATAAAATTCATTTTTTTTATTTTAATAGATGAACTAAATTGCAGATAATAAAAGAACAGATAAAAAATTGCAGGAATTAAAGTTCAGATAAAAAGAATGCGAGATAAAATGAAAACTTACTTTATTGATGTCCTCTCAACAACGCATTACAATGGAATTTAAATCTAGAAATTAAAAAGAGACCTAAAAACTAAAGAGAGGCATCCTCCAAAAGAGGCACTCTAAAAGAGGCACTGAGCTCTCATATTTATAGATAGGGAAAATCCTAGGTTTACATTCTGATCCACACATGAAATTACAAAACAACCCCAAAAACCGAGTCAAAGCACTGACACCCCACCGACACGTGCAGAGCACGGCCGCGGAACCGCGGCAGATGTGCCTGGTTGGCCGCGGTTCCGCGCCATTGGATGGTCTTGTGTGATCAATTTTTTAGGGATTCTTTATGTTGCTTTTATCTTCTGTTTGGAACGCTTGGTCTCAAAAACTCTTCAGTTCTCTTCCAGATATTCAACAGTGGATTTTTACCTTGAGCTCCGCGTTTGAAGTCTTGGATCTTGTGCTGCCCTTATGCTTTGTGCATTGAAATACTCAATGATTTTCCATTTGTTCCTTGAACTGGTAGTCGGCATTATACGGATAGTGTGCGGAAACCCGTATTTCTCTGTTTATTGGTCGTGGTCCTACATTTGTTGCCACTTTTCATGAATTTCACTGTAAAGAGCTGAGAACCTGTAACCTGCAACTATTTAGCAGACATGGATCAAAAGTATCTATTTATATGCAATGTGATTAAGAATGGGTGGTATAAAAATGCAAAAATCTGATATGAACACAACCCATAGAGCGCTAGTCAAGTTCAACCCATTCATTTCTTAATTGAATTAAACCCATCCGTACGACCCTTGACGCAGTCCAAACAATGTCGTACGACTACCCTAATCCAATCGCATCACATGTTGCAGATAAGCACTAATTTAGCTACCGCACACTATGCCTTGACGCAGGCCAACAAACGTAGCACGAATACTAAAATAGCACTTATCTGAAATGACGGAGGGCTACGCAGGTTTTTAAGAAAACCATGAGCGTAATGAACTTGATATCGTTGTAGAATCTAGTGATTTTGAAAAGGAGTGTTTTTTAGGCTTTTGCTAGTTTCGCTAAAGTGATCACTCCCGGTGAAGGGATCTCGGCACTTTCCTCTTCGAATGAGATGTTGGATATTCATCAAGGAATACCACTATGCAAAGCAAGAACTAGAGAAGCATTCAAAAACAAAAACCGAGTGAGTTGTAGTATTTTCTAGTTTCGCTAAATAGGTCATTCCGGTGAAGGGATCTCGGTTCTTTTCTCATCGAATGAGGTGTTGGATATTCATCAAGGAATACCACGATGCAAAGCAAGAACTAGAGCTACCCTTTTTGAAAAATTTGATTCTACAACATTTTTAGGTTTCTTTCTTTTCATTAATCTCATTAATGAAGTCTCATCATTTAATGTTTCCTAAACATTGCAGAAAAATGAAACAAAAATAGAACGTGCATGCCATCCGCATTCGCCACTAAACCCCGCCATGCACCGTTAGGTTACTTAACTACCGGCAGAACGGGGGCTGGACTAGCACGAGTGAAAAACATAAGCAAAGTTTATTATATATCATATATATAATATAACATTCGTCTCACGCAGTTATATGATCACATCACAGAACCAAACAGCAGAAGTATCATATGAAATATTGGATATACTAGGATTTCCGTGTTTTAAATTTAGCCAATGATGTAAAATACGGATTCCACGGTCATGAAGAATAGCCAAACCCACATCCCTAGACCCTTACGAGAGCGGCAAGTAACCCTACCAATTCTAGATTTAGGAGAACCGGTCTCAACTCCTTGAGATGGTCTCCCACTGGACTCTAGAACCCGTTTACTTGTGCCCCCCGTCTTGGGTCTATCCTAATGCGGAAAAAAATAATATACATCAATGGTGACATCATCCTCAACCTGGAAGTGCCCTAATAAAAGAATATTACATACAGATTTTACATGAATGAAAATGAAAAACTCCCATCTCACATAAAACCCCCGGCTATTCATTCACGACGATCCAATAAATCATATCACCAGCAACACATAATATCTCATGTCATCAACATAAGTAAATATGTGTATCCCAAAATGTTGTTGACATATAGCAATGAGATCGGGATACCCTACATATTACACTCAGAAAAGAAATGAAAAACTGCAATAATTAGAATCCGTATATCCTTTAGACATCATAAACCCGGAATATATCATATTCCGGATTTCATGCCTAACCTATAAACCTTGTATTTTAGTCTCAAATTGAAAACACTTTTCAATTACTTTAGTCGGGTAATTCGACAGGATTCCAGACTACATTATCGAATACTCATCGGAAACTTTACCAAATGGCCGCACCCCCGATGCCGTTAATGAAGTGCACTAAGGCAGAACACCGTGGCCGCGAGTACCCGAGTGGGTGCTTTTGGCAACGGGGCTCTTCTACAATCACGTGGTCGGGGCTATGGGGCGTGGCTGTCTACTTGAATTACCTGGCGAGTGTTTGCGTACAATACGCGATTGCGACGGAGTTTTGATCCGAATCAAAACTCCGTGGCAACCGATAAATCGAGACTAATATACTAGGTTTATAATATACTAACTAGTTTTCACAAAACTAATTATTTGGATTCTAAATATTGTATCACATATCATCAAGATCTATACAAAGTTAAACTTTTCGATCGATTTAGCAAATTTCCACAAATTCCAGAGACCTCAACAACTTGAGAAGTATTAAAAATACCCAGAGAGTGCTAAAAAATAAAATGGAGTAGCACAGAAAAGATGAGCCCCTAACACCCCAAATGTGCGGCGGAACCACGGCTAAACAGGGGTTTTGGCCGCGGTTCCGCGGTCTTTTAGGGGAGTTAGGGGTTCAAATTTTCTGGGGCTCCAAAGAAAACCCTGGACGATTTTTTGGATATTTCTAATCACAAAAATTCCAATATTTGAAAAATTCGACAAAAAGCATGAAAATTTGCAGGTTTCGAAACCGATCGAACGCTTTAAAATCGTAAAGGCCTACCCAAATGTTTTAGCTTAGCTCTGATACCATGAAAATATACCTTAGCCATGAGATTTTAGTAGTATCAAGCATGCCAGATTTAAAAATTTTCTAGGTTCTAAGTTAGACTAACTAAGATCTTAACTAGAATTTTAGGTTTAACCTATGATGATATGTATACTAAAGAGAAGTGAAGATGGCTATACCCTTGTAGATCGAGTCCTTCACTTCATAGGCTCCGTGTAGTAGTCCACGCGACTCCTTTAGGCTCCACTTGAGAGTTTGGACGAGCTTCCTCCGGTGACCTTCATACCGAAGATGATCCACACGAAGTCCACTAGTTCAAGCTAGCTCTTCACTAATCTCCTATTGGTGAAGGAAACATACCATACCAAAGTGCTAGTTTGGTGTGGGATCGTGAAGTAGGGGATTCGAAGCTCACTAGTTTGTACAAAACTCTATGGTTCACATCACATGTGAGGGTTAGAGTTTTGATGCATGAAGAAGAGAAAGAAGAAGATGAGAGCAAGCTAGAGAGTAGCTCGAGAGTAGCTCAAGAAAAAAATGGCTAAGGATCTCAATGAAAAATGAACTCATTTTTCAAAAAGAACCATACTCTTGCTCATTTATTGAAGCATGGTTGAATTTTGAATAAATTTATTCAACCATATTTCAATAGTATTGCAAGACTAATAAACAAATATAAAGCCCATGCCATAACCCATGCCTCATTTTCCACCTCATTTCTATTTTCACAAAAATAGAAAAGCATGCCATGTTTTATTATATATATATATATATATATTATGAAAAATAATTAGTGAGCTAATGATATTAGTTAAGATATAATTATATCAAATATAATATAAATCACATTATTAAATCAACACTTGATTTAATAATCCGGTTATATCACATATGACCAACTAATATCATTTATCTGTGTATCACATTATCAAATCAACACTTGATTCGATAATCTGGTTATATCGCATATAACCTAACTTGATAACAGATAACTGCCAGACTACAATACGGTATCACATACACGTATTTAATCAGGCCCACGCACATATCACATATGTGCCCTATTTCGTTTTGCTTGAACCAGGAAACTTCTATGTGGGACTCTAAAGACTCGTCAATATACCAGCAGTAGGTGATGGTCACATCAGTCACCTACAAGCCGTCAACGGTACTAGCTGGACGTAACGGCTACCCGGGTATTGAGCGATATGAAGATCAACAAGCAAGCTTGTCCATATTCTCCATGAAGCCTATCAGTAACACTACCGTATAGTCCAGTCTCTTCGTCTGATATGTCGCATATCATATCTAGGGGTGGTAAACGTCAGACCCCAGTAACGTGATAAGTCATGCCGATGTCTAGCCTATAACAGTTCGAGAAATTACTAATAACTCTTATCAATAAATATCAGCAGCAGCCGTGGCTAAGGACTTCCAGTTATAGTCAATCGAGCATAGCGCAACATCAACCCCCAATACCGGGAGAGACGAAACCCCTCCTATCGCTCATTGCCTCCATTTGACTCGGGACTGTACCTAAAACCCACCTATTTGCACAACTCCACTTGAGCGTGGTAAGAAGGAAATCAAAGCACAGTGGGAGCTACACAAGACTCTATGACGATCTCGGGTCTACATACTAACATGTACCAGTGCCACCAGAGGAATGCTATCTGACGATAGCTATACTACCAACTAGGAGTCATCGGCGAGTCCGCTCGATGTACCCATTCTCTAATGAGGACCTGTGTACAATCTTTGATGTCACACACCAATGGCTGTAGGATCAACCATCGCCCTCTAAGGGACAAGAAACGTACACACTAGTCTACTCTGGAATATCGATATTATCCCCTCGACTAGGAACAGTTAAAGGATGTACTTTTTGAATACCCTGGCCCCACTAGTATGATCTCATCATAATCCTGGTAGTTAAGTACATATCCTAAGGGCTTTATCAACATGTAAGAGACAGACAGTATAATAACACCAGTTTACATGTTAAGATAAAGGTAACCAGATAGTATACTATCATGTCGAGCAAGAAAGTCCTTGTTCCCCTCCGAACGGCGGCCAAGACATGGACGTCTTTGCCTGTGATTCAGGGCAGATGCTATTTGGTTTTATCCGTCCACCTCTCCGAAGATGCCAAGTTGATTTATGGCATCGTGTATCGGAGGTTTAGACGGATGCGGCCGATGTAGCAGACTTCGTCAGATTCCCCCTCGCTTGAGAGATTTTTTATTATGGGGACGCTCTTCCCTGCAGGCGCAAGCCCCTGCAGTTAATTACGCTACCGCGTCGTGGTAACAACTTTCTCCTTCTCCAGAATTTCACTTCGTGTCGTGTGTGTTTGTTTTGTTTGTGGTTGCCCGTGGATTGTATACGGAGACTAGGTTATGCCATCGCCCGTAGGACGTGGATTAGTCCAAATCCGTTTTTTCTTAGATTTGGTTTGGGGTTTTTGTTTAAGGACACGTTAGCCATATTTAAGGCTAAGATCAACTTAAACTTTTGTTAAGAATACGTTAGTCTAATCTCCAGACTAAGATCGACTTAACGGGATCGTTTGGATCCGATAAGAGAGCAATTGGCTCTATTGTTCCAGTTTAGGGACATAGTGATCCATGTTCCAGTTTAGGGACATGGTGGTCCATCATTCCCATTTGGGGACGAACATTAGTTTAAGGACATTTCGGTCCAACGTTCCCATTTTGGGACGAATATTAGTTTAAGGACGTTTCGGTCCACGAGTTTAAGGACCCCGCAGTACGTATCGATGTGTGGTTGTCGGGACCCATCACCTCTCTGACGTCGTTGAAGGATTACAACGATAGGTGTCAGAGGAGTTCAGAGATGTACCCTTGAACCAGATGTAAATTGATTTAAGAGAGCAGTCTTGCTCAGTCAATTTAATTTGAGGACTTACGGCCATGATTGGGCTAAGTCCAGTTGAGAATATTTAACGTTTTTTTATTTCCGGCCTATTAGGCCTGTGCTAGGGCTTTGCCCCTGTTTAATAATGCACTGCATTTTATTCTGGCCTGCTAGGCCTTTTTTGATTTGGGCTCTGTCCTTTTATAAATGATGCAGAGCATCTGTTTAGGCTCTGCCCTTCTTTAAAATAATGCATTGCATTTAATTAGGCCGGTTAAGCCTTTCTTAATTGGGCTTGGCCCTTCTGTAAATAATGCAGTGCATTAATCAAACTGACAGTGGCCATGTAGCTTGTCAGGCGCTTTGCGCCAATTATAGAGCGCAAGCACATATAGAGATGACGCATGTCATGCTCGGGTGAGCGCAAGCGCAACAGCGCAGTGCGCTGCGCCAGTGCGCTGCGCCGTTGCGCTGCTGACACGTGGCGCGCTCTGGTGAGTTGCGCCAACTTCAGAGAGCAATGCTATATTTTAAAAGCGCATAGCACAAGTGGTCTTGGAGCTGACACGTGGCGCTCTCTGGTGGCTTGCGCCAACTCAGGAGCGCAACAGTGCAGATTTTGCAAGTGCAGGGCACTGTTCAATAACTTGATCCAATTTTGGATTGAAGAAAAGAATCTTTAAGATTCCAGAACCAATGGTTCATAAAAAAGTGAAAGGCACTGTTATTATTTTTTATTTATTGAAGATCATTGATCTTGTTCTTAGATCAATAATCTATTCAGAAGAAATTCTTCTTTTTTTATAAAGGTTTTTACCTTTTTTCTCTTCTTGAGTTCTTTTCACAATTTTTCAGAGCTCTCTCTATTCTCTGTGTTGTTGTTTTTAATCTTGATGTTGATCATTCTTGAATTGGGGTCTAGGGGCCTTTATATAGTGCCCATTAATTTGTTAAATTTGTTAAAGAGATCCTTCTCTGAGTGATTTGGGGAATTTTCTCCACCGTTGGATCTTTGATCCAAGGGCTTCTGTTTTACAGAAGAAAATCTTCTCGTTTTAACAAGAACAGAAAGATCTTACTAGAATTTTAATTCTGTTTGGCGCAGATGCACCAGCGCTTGACGCGTGTCACGCGGCGCACAGCGCAGTGCAACTGCGCTGACACTTGTCGCGCAGCGCACAGCGCAGGTGCAACTGCGCTTGCGTAACTGCGCTGACACGTGTCGCGCAGCGCAGCGCACAGCAACTGCGCTTGCGCAACTGCGCTGACACGTGTCGCGCAGCGCAGCGCACAGCAACTGAAGTGTTGCTTCCTTTTAATTTTTGTTTTAAATAGAGCCTTACTCTGATTGGGCGCGCTGCCTTGGGCGCTGCACTGACTTATCAACTTCTGACACGTGGCGCATTGCGCGCAGCGCAAGGGATCTGAGGCGTCGCTTCAATATTTGAATTTTTGAAATTCAAACAGAGCTTTGCTCTGATTGGGGGAAACAGAAGCGTTGCTTCGTCTCTCACCTTGGAATTTGAACAGTGTTTTGCTCTGATTGGGGTAAACAAATGCCCCCCCACCGTTGCGCTTACGTGGCCCTCTAAACGCGAGCGCAGCGGTGGCAGGATTCCAACCGTCGCGGCAACTCTTGGAAGTTGAAAGGGCATTTGATGCCTATAAATAGGACCTTTAGTCCTCCACAGATGATCATCATCTTCAAAATTTTACTTTCAGAATCTTAGAGCCCTGCTCTTTATTTTCAAGAACTCCAAGAGTTAGACTCTTAAAACTTTTAGGTAAAAATTTTAATTTAAATTAAATTTAATTAAATTAATTTCCATTGACAGAGCCTTGCTCTCAATAAATCCCTGATCTGAAGAAAACCCATTTAAGGTTGTCTTTAGCTCTATTAATGAAAAACCCATTTAAGGTTTCACTTAGTAGAGCTCTTTAGTTCAGCAGCGCAACGGCGCAGCGCACTGGCGCAGCGCACTGCGCTGTTGCGCTTGCGCTCATCCGAGCATGACACGCGTCATCTCTATATGTGCTTGCGCTCTATAATTGGCGCAAAGCGCCTGACAAGCTACATGGCCACTGTCAGTTTGATTAATGCACTGCATTATTTACAGAAGGGCCAAGCCCAATTAAGAAAGGCTTAACCGGCCTAATTAAATGCAATGCATTATTTTAAAGAAGGGCAGAGCCCAAACAGATGCTCTGCATCATTTATAAAAGGACAGAGCCCAAATCAAAAAAGGTATAGCAGGCCAGAATAAAATGCAGTGCATTATTAAACAGGGGCAAAGCCCTAGCACAGGCCTAATAGGCCGGAAATAAAAAACGTTAAATATTCTCAACTGGACTTAGCCCAATCATGGCCGTAAGTCCTCAAATTAAATTGACTGAGCAAGACTGCTCTCTTAAATCAATTTACATCTGGTTCAAGGGTACATCTCTGAACTCCTCTGACACCTATCGTTGTAATCCTTCAACGACGTCAGAGAGGTGATGGGTCCCGACAACCACACATCGATACGTACTGCGTGGTCCTTAAACTCGTGGACCGAAACGTCCTTAAACTAATATTCGTCCCAAAATGGGAACGTTGGACCGAAATGTCCTTAAACTAATGTTCGTCCCCAAATGGGAATGATGGACCACCATGTCCCTATACTGGAACATGGATCACTATGTCCCTAAACTGGAACAATAGAGCCAATTGCTCTCTTATCGGATCCAAACGATCCCGTTAAGTCGATCTTAGTCTGGAGATTAGACTAACGTATCCTTAACAAAAGTTTAAGTTGATCTTAGCCTTAAATATGGCTAACGTGTCCTTAAACAAAAACCCCAAACCAAATCTAAGAAAAAACGGATTTGGACTAATCCACGTCCTACGGGCGATGGCATAACCTAGTCTCCGTATACAATCCACGGGCAACCACAAACAAAACAAACACACACGATACGAAGTGAAATTCTGGAGAAGGAGAAAGTTGTTACCGCGACGCGGTAGCGTAATTAACTGCAGGGGCTTGCGCCTGCAGGGAAGAGCGTCCCCATAATAAAAAACCTCTCAAGCGAGGGGGAATCTGACGAAGTCTGCTACATCGGCCGCATCCGTCTAAACCTCCGATACACGGTGCCATAAATCAACTTGGCATCTTCGGAGAGGTGGACGGATAAAACTAAATAGCATCTGCCCTGAATCACAGGCAAAGACGTCCATGTCTTGGCCGCCGTTCGGAGGGGAACAAGGACTTTCTTGCTCGACATGATAGTATACTATCTGGTTACCTTTATCTTAACATGTAGACTGGTGTTATTATACTGTCTGTCTCTTACATGTTGATAAAGCCCTTAGGATATGTACTTAACTACCAGGATTATGATGAGATCATACTAGTGGGGCCAGGGTAGTCAAAAAGTACATCCTTTAACTGTTCCTAGTCGAGGGGATAATGAGACAAGGCATCGATATTCCAGAGTAGACTAGTGTGTACGTTTCTTGTCCCTTAGAGGGCGATGGTTGATCCTACAGCCATTGGTGTGTGACATCAAAGATTGTACACAGGTCCTCATTAGAGAATGGGTACATCGAGCGGACTCGCCGATGACTCCTAGTTGGTAGTATAGCTATCGTCAGATAGCATTCCTCTGGTGGCACTGGTACATGTTAGTATGTAGACCCGAGATCGTCATAGAGTCTTGTGTAGCTCCCACTGTGCTTTGATTTCCTTCTTACCACGCTCAAGTGGAGTTGTGCAAATAGGTAGGTTTTAGGTACAGTCCCGAGTCAAATGGAGGCAATGAGCGATAGGAGGGGTTTCGTCTCTCCCGGTATTGGGGGTTGATGTTGCGCTATGCTCGATTGATTATAACTGGAAGTCCTTAGCCACGGCTGCTACTGATATTTATTGATAAGAGTTATTAGTAATTTCTCGAACTGTTATAGGCTAGACATCGGCATGACTTATCACGTTACTGGGGTCTGACGTTTACCACCCCTAGATATGATATGCGACATATCAGACGAAGAGACTGGACTATACGGTAGTGTTACTGATAAGCTTCATGGAGAATATGGACAAGCTTGCTTGTTGATCTTCATATCGCTCAATACCCGGGTAGCCGTTACGTCCAGCTAGTACCGTTGACGGCTTGTAGGTGACTGATGTGACCATCACCTACTGCTGGTATATTGACGAGTCTTTAGAGTCCCACATAGAAGTTTCCTGGTTCAAGCAAAACGAAATAGGGCACATATGTGATATGTGCGTGGGCCTGATTAAATACGTGTATGTGATACCGTATTGTAGTCTGGCAGTTATCTGTTATCAAGTTAGGTTATATGCGATATAACCAGATTATCGAATCAAGTGTTGATTTGATAATGTGATACACAGATAAATGATATTAGTTGGTCATATGTGATATAACCGGATTATTAAATCAAGTGTTGATTTAATAATGTGATTTATATTATATTTGATATAATTATATCTTAACTAATATCATTAGCTCACTAAATATTTTTCATAATATATATATATATAATGAAACATGGCATGCTTTTCTATTTTTGTGAAAATAGAAATGAGGTGGAAAATGAGGCATGGGTTATGGCATGGGCTTTATATTTGTTTATTAGTCTTGCAATACTATTGAAATATGGTTGAATAAATTTATTCAAAATTCAACCATGCTTCAATAAATGAGCAAGAGTATGGTTCTTTTTGAAAAATGAGTTCATTTTTCATTGAGATCCTTAGCCATTTTTTTCTTGAGCTACTCTCTAGCTTGCTCTCATCTTCTTCTTTCTCTTCTTCATGCATCAAAACTTTAACCCTCACATGTGATGTGAACCATAGAGTTTTGTACAAACTAGTGAGCTTCGAATCCCCTACTTCACCATCCCACACCAAACTAGCACTTTGGTATGGCATGTTTCCTTCACCAATAGGAGATTAGTGAAGAGCTAGCTTGAACTAGTGGACTTCGTGTGGATCATCTTCGGTATGAAGGTCACCGGAGGAAGCTCGTCCAAACTCTCAAGTGGAGCCTAAAGGAGTCGCGTGGACTACTACACGGAGCCTATGAAGTGAAGGACTCGATCTACAAGGGTATAGCCATCTTCACTTCTCTTTAGTATACATATCATCATAGGTTAAACCTAAAATTCTAGTTAAGATCTTAGTTAGTCTAACTTAGAACCTAGAAAATTTTTAAATTTGGCATGCTTGATACTACTAAAATCTCATGGCTAAGGTATATTTTCATGGTATCAGAGCTAAGCTAAAACATTTGGGTAGGCCTTTACGATTTTAAAGCGTTCGATCGGTTTCGAAACCTGCAAATTTTCATGCTTTTTGTCGAATTTTTCAAATATTGGAATTTTTGTGATTAGAAATATCCAAAAAATCGTCCAGGGTTTTCTTTGGAGCCCCAGAAAATTTGAACCCCTAACTCCCCTAAAAGACCGCGGAACCGCGGCCAAAACCCCTGTTTAGCCGTGGTTCCGCCGCACATTTGGGGTGTTAGGGGCTCATCTTTTCTGTGCTGCTCCATTTTATTTTTTAGCACTCTCTGGGTATTTTTAATACTTCTCAAGTTGTTGAGGTCTCTGGAATTTGTGGAAATTTGCTAAATCGATCGAAAAGTTTAACTTTGTATAGATCTTGATGATATGTGATACAATATTTAGAATCCAAATAATTATTTTTGTGAAAACTAGTTAGTATATTATAAACCTAGTATATTAGTCTCGATTTATCGGTTGCCACGGAGTTTTGATTTGGATCAAAACTCCGTCGCAATCGCGTATTGTACGCGAACACTCGCCAGGTAATTCAAGTAGACAGCCACGCCCCATAGCCCCGACCACGTGATTGTAGGAGAACCCCGTTGCCAAAAGCACCCACTCGGGTACTCGCGGCCACGGTGTTCTGCCTTAGTGCACTTCGTTAACAGCATCGGGGGTGCGGCCATTTGGTAAAGTTTCCGATGAGTATTCGATAATGTAGTCTGGAATCCTGTCGAATTACCTTGTATTTTCTGAAGAAAACCCTAATGGGGATCCTAAGAGAACTAAAGAGAACCCCATTAGGGTTCCATTAATAGAGCTCTACTCTCTAAAAGATTTTCCTTGTATTTTCTCATCTCATCAATGGAGCTTTGCTCCTTTCAAATCATACAAAAGAACTCTTAAGAGTTTTTCATGGATTTTGGAGTTTAAAGATGGCATTTTATTCCTCGATGCATTATATCGTTTTGCTTAATCAGTCTCTCTAATAATTTTGTTGATTCTCTTTTGGAGAAACAATGGACGCCCACATGTACGATCTTGATGAGATCATCTCTTACGGGAATATTGTTAGTTATATGTATGCCCTAGAGGCCATTACTGTACATTGGATCTATATTGTAGTGGATGCTGGGACATATATAGGTAGGACTTTCTTGCTCGACATGATAGTACGCTATCTGGTTGCTCTTTATCTTAACATGTATACTTTCTGTCTCTTTGTTACATGTTGATAAAGCCCTTAGGATGTGTACTCGACTTCCAGGACTATGATGTAGATCATACTAGTGGGGCCTGGATGGTCCATGAGTACATGCTTCAATGTTCCTAGTCGTGGGAATATCGAGACGGGGCATCGATATTCCAGAGTAGACTAGCGTATATCCTCTCGACCCATGTGATGGGCAATGGATGATCCCATATCCATTGGTGTTTGATATTGGAGATGGTATGCAGATGCTCAGTGGAGACTGGGTACACTGAACGGACTCACCGAAAACTCCCAGATGGTATTATACCTCACGTCAGATGGCAGTTCTCTGGTGACACTGGTACAGCTTAGTCTGTTGACCCGAGATCGTCATAGAGTCTTGTGTGTCTCCCACTGTGCTTTGATTTCCACCTTACCACGGCTCTACTGGGTCGTGCAAACAGGTGGTTTTTTGGTACAGTCCCGATTCACATGGAGGCAATGGGCGATAGGAGGGGATTCGTCTCTCCCGGTATTAGGGTTGATGTTGCGCTATGCACGACTGGCCATAACTGGAAATCCCGGGCTAGGGTTGCAGTGATTTACTGGTAAGAGTTATCAGTAGTTTCACGTTTGTTATGGACCTTATATCGGCATGACTTATCAAGCTATTGGGGTCTGACGTTTACCACCCCTAAGCAAGATATGCGACATATCAGACGAATAGACCGGACTGTACGTTAAGTGTTACTGGTTGGATTCACAGGAGTGTGAGCGGGCTTGCTCGTCGATCTTCTGATCGCTCAATACCCGGGTGGCCGTTACGTTTAGCAGACCGCTTGCGGCTTGTGGGTGTTTGATATGATCATCACCTGCTGCCGGCGTATTGACGAGTCTTTAGAGTCCTACACAGAGGTTTCCTGGCTCAAGCGAAACGAAATAGGAGCGCATATGAGATATGTTCGGGACCGAGAATAATGCGTGTATGTGATACCGTATTCTATTCTCGCGATGAATGTATCGATTGGTTGTATGCGATATAACCTTGTTATCGAATCGAGGATTGATTCGATAAGTCGATACATTGGATATTAGTCGATCATATGCGATATGACCGGATCGTTAAATCAAGTGTTGATTTAATGATTTAATGTATAATTATATATTTGATATATTACTTTACATTAACTAGTATTGGTTCACTTAAGATTATTTTTCTCACTTGGATGTTCACATTGTATATATGATATAGTTTTGTGCACTAGTTTGTATCATGTTTGATGATACATGCAAACTTAGGTGAATGTATGTTTTAAACTTTGTTTAGGTAAATGGTTAGGGTTTTGCTTAATTATTTATTTTGTTTCACTTATTTTTGCAAGAAATAAAATGGTGGCTTTTTGTTTCTTTGCTAGCATGCTTCATGAAGCTTCTAGCAAAGAAACAAAAAGCCACCATTTTATTTCTTGCAAAAATAAATGAAACAAAATAAATAATTAAGCAAAACCCTAACCATTTACCTAAACATAGTTTAAAACATACATTCACCCAAGTTTACATGTATCATCAAACATGATACAAACTAGTGCACAAAACTATATCATATATACAATGTGCACATCCAGGTGAGAAAAATAATCTTAAGTGAACCAATACTAGTTAATGTAAACTAATATATCAAATATATAATTATACATTAAATCATTAAATCAACACTTGATTTAACGATCCGGTCATATCGCATATGACCGACTAATATCCAATGTATCGACTTATCGAATCAATCCTCGATTCGATAACTAGGTTATATCGCATACAACCAATCGATACATTCATCGCGAGAATAGAATACGGTATCACATACACGCATTATTCTCGGTCCCGTACATATCTCATATGCGCTCCTATTTCGTTTCGCTTGAGCCAGGAAACCTCTCTGTAGGACTCTAAAGACTCGTCAATACGCCGGCAGCAGGTGATGATCATATCAAACACCCACAAGCCGGAAGTCGGACTGCTAAACGTAACGGCCACCCGGGTATTGAGCGATCAGAAGATCGACGAGCAAGCCCGCTCACACTCCTGTGAATCCAACCAGTAACACTTACCGTACAGTCCGGTCTGTTCGTCTGATAGGTCGCATATCTTGCCTAGGGGTGGTAAACGTCAGACCCCAATAGCTTGATAAGTCATGCCGATATAAGGTCCATAACAAACGTGAAACTACTGATAACTCTTACCAGTAAATCACTGCAACCCTGGCCAGGGATTTCCAGTTATGGCCAGTCGTGCATAGCGCAACATCAACCCCCAATACCGGGAGAGCCGAATCCCCTCCTATCGCTCATTGCCTCCATGTGAATCGGGACTGTACCCAAAAACCACCTGTTTGCACGACTCAGTAGAGCCGTGGTAAGGTGGAAATCAAAGCACAGTGGGAGACACACAAGACTCTATGACGATCTCGGGTCAACAGACTAAGCTGTACCAGTGTCACCAGAGAACTGCCATCTGACGTGAGGTATAATACCATATTGGAGTTCTCGGCGAGTCTGTTCAGTGTACCCAATCTCCACTGAGCACCCGCATACCATCTCCGATGTCAAACACCAATGGATATGGGATCATCCATCGCCCATCACATGGGTCGAGAGGATATACACTAGTCTACTCTGGAATATCGATGCCCCGTCTCGATATTCCCACGACTAGGAACATTGAAGGATGTACTCATGGACCACCCAGGCCCCACTAGTATGATCTACATCATAGTCCTGGAAGTCGAGTACACATCCTAAGGGCTTTATCAACATGTAACAAAGAGACAGAAAGTATACATGTTAAGATAAAGAGCAACCAGATAGCGTACTATCATGTCGAGCAAGAAAGTCCTACATATATATGTCCCAACATCCACTACAATATACATCCAATGTACAGTAATGGCCTCTAGGGTATACATATAACTAACAATCTCCCACTTGCACTAGGGCCATCTGTAGCAGTGGTTGCAGTATCACATACTCAACCATCCCATAAAAGTCTCTCTCTGGGAATAGGCCTTCGTGAGTGGATCCGCCGTGTTATCCTCTGAGTCTGCTCTCCTTACCTCGATCACCCTGGAGATCATCTATCTCCATGATCAGGTGATGCTGCCTCAGAATATGTCTGGGTCACTGATGGGACCAGGGTTCCTGAGCCAAAGCCACACTTCCATTGTCATACAATGGTAGGAACCTAGTTCATCTCATGAACCAATATACACCCAAACTGCCTCTTTGGTGGTATCTTTAATAGCGATGTTACCAGCCTTTATCGTCTAGTTTGCCACGGTATCTAGCTTGGAACTCTTCAACATACCGTCCCTCTACTGAGGGTAAAGACAATGCCTGCGACTGACATTCAGTCGTCCTTATCACCCTGGAACCTTTCCAGTGATTCACCTTTATCCTATTTGGAGAATCCTTGTGATAAGAGGAGATTGACCGTGCGTAGCATAAGAAACTCTTTTCCTATCAAGAGTATGTTGTCCACGTACAATACGAGGATGACCATCTTACTCCCTACTACCCTTTTGTGTATACAAGGTTCATCTACCATTTTGATGAAGTCAAACACTTTGACTATCACATCAAAACAGACGTTCCAACTCCGCGATGCCTGCTTTATTCTGTAAAGCATCATGCACACGTTTCTGCTGCTCCCACTGTTTACGAAGCCCTCTGGCTGTGTACTTATAGACGTTCTTTTCTAAATCATTATTTAGAAAAGTAGTCATGGCATCCAACCACCAGATATCGTAGTCATGGTATGCAGCAATGGCAAGTAGGATCTGGATGGACTTAAGCATAGTCTCTAGAAAAGGTTTCATCATTATCCATGCCTGGTCGATGACGAAAACCTTTAACAAGTCTAGCTTTGAAAGTCTCAACTTTTCCATCTACACCAAGTAATCTTCTCAAGATATACTTGCTCCTGATGGGGATTTAACCCTTCAAATATAGCAACCAAAGTCCATACTTTGTTGGTGTATAAGGATTTCATCTCAGATCACTAAGCATCCAGCCATTCTTACTGAGTCCCTACTCTCGATGGCCTGCTCGAAACTAGTTGGGTCATCATCTCATGATGCATTCCTCGCTCCCACTGTCATCGAGAAACCGAAGTGTCTCTCAGGCGGATGAGGAACCCTACCAGATCGGCGGAGAGGCTGAGGTTCGTCGGGGACTATTGAATCCTTTGGTTCCGTCAAATCTTCAGCCGTAGTTTATATAGCTGGAACCTTTCCAGTTCTACTTAACAGACCTTGCCTCGAGCTTGTCTGGATTTTGCTTTTAGACATAGTCCGGACAATCCCAAATCTTAACTTACTTAAGAGATAGGCTCTTCCCATACCATATCTCATATGGAGTGGTAGGCACTGATTTGATTCGAACCCAATTCAATAGGTATGCAACTTCTTAAGTGCATAACCCCCTAAAAGGAAATAGGTAACTCAGTAGTACTCATCATAGAGCACACCATATCATATAGGGTGCTATTGCTCCGCCCTGATACACCATTGTGCTGTGGTGTATTCAGAGGAGTAACATTGAGAGAGAATCTCATTCTCCTTTAGAATAGTCCAGGAATGCCATGCACAAGTATTCTCCTCCCTGATCTTATCATCGGACATAATACTTATACCCGTATTTTGGTTCTCTACTTCTAACTTATATTCTGTGAACATCTCAAAAACTTCGGACTTATGTTTCAACAGGAACATGTGACTGAATCTTGAGAGATCATCAGAGAATGTAATGAAGTACAAAGAACCGGTCCTGGCATGTGTAGACAGGGGACCTTACATACATCAACATGTATCAATCCCAAGAGTTTGCCAACTCTTTCTCTGTTTCCAATAAACAGAGCTATGGTCATCATATCTTTGTGACATGGCTGGCAAGTTTCATAAGATGTAAATTCAAACTGATTTAAATATGCATCTAAATGTAACTTCAGTCAGCCGGGTCGCATTGATATGACCTAGTCTAGAATGCCTCAAGAAGGATTCGTTCATTTCTGAACTCTTCCTCTTGTGTGTGTTCTGTATACTAGGAACTGTAGTTTGATTTAGAACGTCAATGCTTTTAGATATCGTGCCTGAACCGATCAACTTTTGAAATAGGAAATGTTCAAAACATTATCCAACAATACAAAATTATATCATTCTTTAATAAAGAAAGAGACTGATATGATTTTGTATATCAGGTTCGGTATCTAATAGTATTTGTTCAGAATCAATGTATTGGTAATACAGGGTGACAGTGACCAACAGACCTGGCTGCAACTCTTGCACCGTTTTCTGTCTCATGAAACTTATCACCTATTCTCAGTTCTCTACCTATTATAGCCCATGTAACGGATTACATTTGCGGGATCCTGATCTGGCATCTAATACCTAGGCGTAGAGGATACTGAGAAACAGTTCTTTATAATGAACACACCCGAAGGAGATGCATCATATGCACTTTCTTCGTTTGGGCGGCATGGGAATCCTGGTATTCCCCTATTTCCTGCTCTGTCTTATAACAATTATAAGTTAGAGCGGGACCAACGTTCCCCAGCTCAGTATAACAGGCGGGTTCGGTCAATACATCTATATTATTATCTTGATTAAGGCGTGATATGGTCGCTACCTGGAGAGAGAGAAGAAAACACTCTGCGTGCGCTCTTGCAAGATTAGATTGGTTATTTATATTATCTAATCAGGATGGCTCCCACTGTTTTTATCAAATCTTCCTTCAAACCCTAAAAGGAAAGACTAGCCGGGATTAATTACACTCTACAAGTTCGCCAATCTTTCAGCCAGGCCAGTGTCGGTACTTTGAGGGAGGTTCCCCGTGCTTTCGCACGGACCTAATTACAGTAAACCTCGTTTTCCCAGAGGCGTAACCCCGTTGACACCTTTCTAGACACCTACTTGATCGGCTAATTGTAAAGTGCAAAACTCTCCCAGGAGTAACAATTACTCGCAGTGGGTATCGGGATCCAACTATCATATAGAAGGTATGCAATCTCATTGCAAATTTCAACACTTGAAACTCCCGATAATAGTTTTTACCCCTAGCACTTATGACCTTAACTATGGTCAACAAATCATAAGTACTAGTCAAGTTCTACCCGTCATTTCGTGATTAATTAGACCCACCCACATGACCCTTAACTAAGGTCAACAAAGTCACACGACTGTTCTAACTAATCGCATCATATACGGTGTAGGAAGACATCACTTAGCTACCGTACACTGTGCCTTGACTATGGTCAACAAACACAGCACGAATACTAAGTACTCTACTTCCTAAAATGACGGAAGGTTACGGATGGTTTTTAGGAAAACCTTTAACGCTTTGAACTTGATCTCGTTGCGGAATCAAATGGTTTTTAAATGGAATGTTTGTGAGGCTTTTCTAGTTTTGCTAAAGGGGTCACTCCCGGTGAAGGGATCGTCGGCCCTTTCCTCATCGAATAAGTTGCAGGATATATCATATATACCGTTGTGCAAAGCGAAAACTATAGAAGCAGTCAAAAGACAAACCGAGGGTTGTAGCATCTGCCTGTTATTGCTAAAGGAGTCACTCCCGGTGAAGGGATCTCGGTCCTTTCCTTATCGAATAAGGTGCAGGATGTTCTACAAGGAACACCGCGATGCAAAGCAAGAACTGTAGCTACCTGTTTTTATGAAATTCGATTCCACAACATCTTTTAGGTTTATTTTCTTTCATTAATCTCATTAATGAATGTCCCATCATTTAAGTCCACCTAAACATCACAGATAAATATAACGTACGCTTATGCCATCCGCATTCGCCTCGATGTCCCGTCTGCACCGTTAGGTTAGGTAACTAACGCCAGAGCGAGGCAGGACTAGCGCGGGTGTAAAACATAAGCAACGTCTATATAATATATCATATATACTATATACAATATCTATCTGAACATATCACATGATCACATCACAAATAAGGCAGTAGAAAATATCATATGAAATATTGGATATACTAGGACGTCCGTGTTTTTAATACGAGCCAGTATAAAACACGGATTCCACGGTCGTGATGAATAGCCAATCCCACACCCCTAGACCCCTACGAGAACGGCAAGCAACCCTACCAATTCTAGGGTTAGGAGACCCGGACTCGACTCCTCAAGATGGTCTCCCACTGGACCCTAGAACCCGGTTACTTGTGCTCCCCTCTTTGGGTCTATCCGAATGCGGAAAAGTAAATAATATACAAATGGTGACATCATCTGCAACCTGGAAGTGCCCCAATAAATGAATATTACATACAAGTTTTTACATGAATGAAAATGAAAAACACTCATCTCACATAAAAAAAAACCCGGCTATTCAAAACGCGACGATCCAATATAACATATCCAGTAACACATAACATCACATGTCATCAACGTAAGTAAATATGCGTATCCCAATTGTCGTTGACATATAGCAACGAAACCGGCGATATCACATATTACACTTACGGTCACAGAAAAGAAAGTGTAAAACTACAACAGTTGGAATCCGCAAACTCTTTAGACATCGCATGCCTAATTAAATGAATTCCTTAGACATCGCATGACTAACAATTATAAACCCCGCATTTTAGTCTCATTATCGAAAACTCTTTTCAATATTAAGTCGGGCAATTCAACAAGATTCCCGACATCCTGATCGAATGCTCGTCGCAAACTTTAGTAGGCGGCCGCACCCCCGATGCCGTCGACGAAGTGCACTAAGGCGGAACACCGCTGCCGCGAGCACCCCAAAGGATGCTTTCGGCAGCGGGATTCTCCTACAGTCACTTGGTCAGGGCTTTGGGGTGTGGCTGTCTATTAAGTTTACCGGCGAGTATCCGCGTTCGCAACGTGATTGCGATGGACTTTTGATCACATCAAAATCCCGTAGCAACCGATCAAGTGAGACTAAACTGCTATGTTTATAACATTCATTCAGTTATCTCATAACAACTTGTGAATTCCAAATATTGTATCATATTCCGGATAAATAGAAAATGTTAAACTTTCCGATCGAACAATCGAACACCCAAGTTTTCCCAAAACAGCTCAACACATGAAATAAGTTTAAAAACATTCACTTCATGCCTCAGTATCAATGGTCCAGCCGTAGAAGGGTCAAGCCAACGCCTCACATGTGGCACGCCGTACTGCCCCAAACCCTAAGGTTCAAAAGGCAGTTCAAGACGGTCACATAATCGAGTTAAGGTTTGTTGTCTTCTAGAGGGACCATCGCGTTACTTGCACTACTTAGAACGTCATTAAACAACGGAAAAATCCAATAATTGGAAATTTCCCGGCAGGGGAAAAAGTGGGTATTTATATCCGGTCGAACTTTTTAACATATTCTAGCATCTTTGAAAAAGACTAGCCATTTTGGATTTTCCCTTGACCTAACCATTCACTTAAACCCTAGTTTATTCTCTACATTAGTTTACTTCACCCATGGTTACATATATGATAAGAATCACTTGATTTATTTTAAGAGATAATTCATTTTTCTTTCTTCTTCATCTTCTTCTTCAAGTGAAGAAACCATTCTTAAAAAATGTCAAGTGTTGAAATCAAGTGAGAAATCCAAATCCAAAGTGAACCCACTTCCTATTTCTTCATCCTCTACCACTTACCATGTAGTATAGGGTGTTTTCTTCACAAGTTTCATGACTTGGTGAAGTTGGAGCTTGATCTTGAGTTGCCTCGACGTAGATCATTTTCGGCATCGAAGTCGACGACCTAGCCCGATCATTTCTTCGACGAAACCATCGCTAGAGTCCGGGATCCGATGATCGCAGCGGAGGGATATCATCACGGAGCTAAGGAAGTGGAGGACCGGATCTACAAAGGTTGTAGTCACTTTCACTGTCTAGTTAAGTTGTTAACTTATTGTTTCGCCTATACCTCTAGTTACAATCTTGCTTAGGGTTACTTGGCACTTGATATAAAATTTTGATTTTGGCATGTTTGATCTGTTGTGGAACCACTTGAGTGTGCCTAGGAACCCTACAGATATCCGCCGACTTGGCCGTTCTCAAAATCGGGAGCTCACAAACGCGGAGTGTGCTGAAATCATGAACCGCTTCGACGCGTGTAATGGTCAACTGCTTCCCCAGCGTTCCTCCCTCCTGAAGCTTATCGTGGGAGCCATCTGGGAAGCGCTTTCCCTGTTCTATTCTGGTGTGCCGCTTAGGGCGTTGGATGCCGCCGAGGATAAGGTGCACTCGGTGTACCTGATGAACTTAATCTCGAAAAGACTGCGAGACAATCTTGTCGATCTCTTGCACCAGGCCTTTCAACAGTCCGCCATTCTTGCTGCCTACTGGAGAGTGGAGGACATCAGTGGGGATCCCGACGCCCATGCTCGCGAAAGGAAGCACACCAGGATGGTTCGCCAAGCTTGGAAAGTTTTGGACAAGGTCACTTTCGAGTTCCTCAATCCCTGTCCAAGATCTGAGGTCTTGCCATTGTAATCTTTTGGACAATGTCTTTGTTTATTTCTTTATGATTGTAAGAACCCTTTGCAATATGAATGGAAAATTTCTATTTCAGCTTGTCTTATTTCTCGTTCTGAGTCTTTTGCATATGCATGAATGAATGTGTCTCGAATGCTTGATCAAATGCACATCGGATGTTCTTTCTGTCGCTTTCTTCTTTCTTTTATTCTCAGCATGTTGCCTTAGTAAACATGGTTGACAGATAATAAAGTAAGCATCTTGTTTCTTTAAGAGATAGCGATGGCTTAGGCCGCAGGTTCAGATCTGTCGCCTAAGACTTTTCAACTCTATGAGCCGTGAGGGTCTCATAGAGACTTTTCTCCCTACGGATCGAGAGGATCTCGTAGGTGGATTTTCTCCTTAGGAATCGTGAGGATTCCTAAGTGCGTTTTCTCTTATAAGTCGTAAGGATCCTATAAGAGAATTTTCCCTCTTAGGAGTCAAGAGGATCCGTAAGTGGTTGTTTCTCTCCTTGTCGAGATTCGATTTTGGAGAGTGAGACCCGTGGATAGTATGCAAGAGATCATTTTAGACCGACTTGCAGGGTCCCAGTGCTTAGGAAACAAGTTTTTTTTAATCCCTGCTGCCTAAGGCTTTATCTTCCAAGTCGAAACGAATCGGGAAGTCCTCGCGAAGACACTAATTTCCTCACGGGTCGAGACGAATCGAGCAGTTCTCGTCAAGGACACTAATTTCCCTGAGTTGAAGTATTTTGCCGAGGATGCTGGTTTCTTCGAGGTTGAAACGAATCGGAATGTTCCTGCGGAGACACTGGTTTCTCTGCGGGCCGACGCGAATCAGGAGGCTCTCATCAAGGACGCTAGTTTCCCTGAATTGAGGTATTCTCCAGGGACACTGGTTTCCCTGGGGTTGAAACGAACCGATGTATTCCTGCAAAGACGCTAGTTTCTCTGCAGGTCGACGCGAATCAAGATGTTCTCATCAAGGACACTGGTTTCCCTGAGTCGAAGGATTTTGCCGAAGACACTGGTTTCTTCGGGGTTAAAACGAATCGGAGTATTCCTGCAAAGACGCCAGTTTCTCTGCGGGCCGACGCGAATCAGGAGGCTCTTATCAAGGACGCTAGTTTCCCTGAATTGAGGTATTTGCCAGGGACACTGGTTTCCCTGGGGTTGAAACGAATCGATGTATTCCTGCAAAGACGCTAGTTTCTCTGCGGATCGACGCGAATCAGGATGTTCTCATCAAGGACACTGGTTTCCCTGAGTCGAAGGATTTTGCCGAAGACACTGATTTCTTCGGGGTTGAAACGAATCGGAAAATTCCCTCGGAGACACTGGTTTCTCTGAGGGCCGACGCGAATCAGGAGGCTCTCATCAAGGACGCTAGTTTCCCTGAATTGTGGTATTTGCCAGGGACATTGGTTTCCCTGAGGTTGAAATGAATCGATGTATTCCTGCAAAGACGCTAGTTTCTCTGTGGGTCGACGCGAATCAGGATGTTCTCGTCAAGGACACTGGTTTCCATGAGTCGAAGGATTTTGCCGAAGACACTAATTTCTTTGGGGTTGAAACGAATCGGAGTATTCCTGCGGAGACACTGGTTTCTCTGAGAGCCGACGCGAATCAGGAGGCTCTCATCAAGGACGCTAGTTTCCCTGAATTGAGGTATTTTCCAGGGACACTGGTTTCCCTGGGGTTGAAACGAATCGATGTATTCCTGCAAAGACGCTAGTTTCTCTGCGGGTCGACGCGAATCAGGATGTTCTCGTCAAGGACACTGGTTTTCCTGAGTCGAAGGATTTTTCCGAAGACACTGGTTTCTTCGGGGTTGAAACGAATCGGAGTATTTCTGCAGAGACACTGGTTTCTCTGCGGGCCGACGCGAATCAGGAGGCTCTCATCAAGGACGCTAGTTTCCCTGAATTGAGGTATTTGCCAGGGACACTGGTTTCCCTTGGGTTGAAACGAATCGATGTATTCCTCCAAAGACGCTAGTTTCTCTGCGGGTCGACGCGAATCAGGATGTTCTCGTCAAGGACACTGGTTTCCCTGAGTCGAAGGATTTTGCCAAAGATACTGATTTCTTCGGGGTTGAAATGAATCGGAGTATTCCTGCGGAGACACTGGTTTCTCTGAGGGCCGACACGAATCAGGAGGCTCTCATCAAGGACGCTAGTTTCCCTGAATTGAGGTATTTGCCAGGGACACTGGTTTCCCTGGGGTTGAAACGAATCGATATATTCCTGCAAAGACGCTAGTTTCTCTGCGGGTCGACGCGAATCAGGATGTTCTCGTCAAGGACACTGGTTTCCCTGAGTCGAAGGATTTGTGGTGGTCTTTCAGGTTTTATGTAAGTTACCGTCAGAACCGTGAAGCTAGGAATTTGATCTTCGCTTATTTTGCTGGCACTGCGTCTATTGCATCAAGACGAATGCCGCGGTTGTCTCTAGGTTGTTGATGAACCGTCGAGATTTGGCTTCGCTTTCTGGCGGAGCCTGTTGGGAAGGTATGATTCCTTCTTTGTTTGCGCCCTTGGATTGTATACAGGGATCGACGTGATCTCAACTGTAGGGCAAAAGTTTCATTCACATTTTTTTTATTATTGTTTTATTTCCACGATGCTCTATCATTTCAGCTTTTATATCACGAAGGTCGCGATTACCCAATCATTTCGGCTATTTTTCGTGGTGCCCAATCATTTCGACTATTTATTTTATTTTTACTCGCTGCTTTTTATTGCGAGTTTCCCAATCATTTCGGCTATTTTGTGTGCAGACGTTTTTACTTGCTGTTTTTTATTGCAAGTTGCCCCATCATTTCGGCTATTTCGTATGCATGTGTGGCCTACTGGCTTTCCGCCGTAAACCTGAAATTAGACACCGATTTCGGCATCAGCACCGCTACAACTGGGATGTTGCCAGGAACGAATCATCATTTGCTTCTGTCGATGTCAAACAAAGGTGGCTTAGCGAACAGGGTTAAGGTCCTGTCAACTAAGGCTTTTGACTTTATAAGCCGTAAGGGTCCCACAAAGGTATTTCTCTCTACAAGTCGTGAGGATCTTGTAGGTGTATTTTCTCCTTAGGAATCGTGAGGATTCCTAAGTGTATGTTCCTCTGTAAGTCGTAAGGATCATACAAGAGGGTTTTCTCCTTGTAAGCCGAGAGGACTTACAAGGGTTGTTCATCATGTGGACATATCCCTAGCCACGGGTGGGACTTTGTTAAGGAAATGTTTATTCGCGCCCGTGGATTGTATACAAGGGTCAGTATTGAGCCATTTGTAGGGCGATATCGAAGGTTGTGGAGGTTGCTTAAGCACAGGTTTAGGTCTCTGTAACTTAAGACTTTCAAATCTTATGAGCCGTGATGGTCCCATAAGAGAGTTCTCCTTACGAGTCGTGAGGATCTCGCAAGTGTATTTTCTCCTCAGGAATCGTGAGGATTCCTAAGTGTATTGCTCCCTTGTGAGTCGTAAGGATCCCACGCGGGTGGTTTCTCCTTACAAGGTCGAGAGGACCCTGTAAGTGTCTTTTAACGAGGTTGCGCCCTTTCGGGTTTTCACAAACACTCGCCGGTAGTCCTGCTGTTTTTACTCACGGAGCCCTTTCGGGTTTTCATCCGCGCCTATTTTGCTTATGGACATACCGTTTTTTTTATTCTTTTTATTCTTTTTTCTAACGAGGTCGCGCCCTTTCGGGTTTTCACGAACACTCGCCGGTAGCCCTGCTGTTTTTACTCACGGAGCCCTTTCGGGTTTTCATCCGTACCCATTTTGCTTATGGACATACCAATTTTTATTACCCCTTTTTTTTTATTCATCTCGTCAGCCTAAGGATGCTGCGGTAGTAGTTTAAGGACGTTTCGGTCCGTCATTAGTTTAAGGACGTTCGGTCCGTTCAGGAGAAGGCCGGCTACTACTTACAGAGCTTGAGCTTAGGAAGATAGCGAGCGGACATAGTCGTCGTCATCTATCATTGACCTAGGCTGTGGCTCATCAAGCGTAGTATTTCTTTAGGAAGCGATCGTTTATTGGCCTGAAAGGCCTTTCACCGTGCATATCCATGAGTAGATAGGCTACACCGTGGTAGACTTTCTATGATGTACGGGCCTTCATAGTTCGGCTCGAATTTTCCTCGCTTAGCGCAATTGGGGATCATAGGCCTTTTGACCACTAGCACGAGTTCGCCTTGGCGGAATGTCCTCGGCCTAGTCAATCTTTCATATGAGCGCGTCATCTTTGCTTTATAAGCCTCCAGATTTTGTTGCGCTATGAGCCGGGTTTCATCAAGGGCGTCGAGCTCCTCAAGCCGAAGGTGAGCATTTTCTTCGTCCGTCAGCTCGTAGTGGACTGCCACTCGTAGAGAAGGCAATTCTATCTCGAGGGGGAGTACTGCTTCTGTACCGAAGACTAACGCGTACGGCGTTGTGTTTGTGGCCGTTTTGAACGTAGTTCGATGCGCCCAGAGAGCTTCTTACAGTCTCTCGTGCCAGTCCTTCTTATTTCAGGACACCGTCTTCTTCACGATCTTTGTCAAGGTCATGTTGAAGGCCTCAGCTAGACCGTTAGCTCGCGGATTATAAACTGAAGAATATCTCCAATCTATATTATGTTGTTGCGCGAAGCGACTGATCTTGTGGCTTCTGTAGGCTGGCCCGTTATCGGATATGACCCGTCGCGGAGTTCCAAAATGATAAATGACGTGCGTCTTGAAGAAATGGCGGATGTTCTCCGTCTTCACTCCCTCAACGGTACTGCTTCTGCCCATTTGGAGAAGTAGTCAGTCGTCGCCAGAATGAAACGATGTCCTCTAGACGATGCTGGTTCGATGGGGCCGATTATGTCAGTTCCCCACATTTCGAATGGCCAGCTAGCCACCGTTGGATGTAGTGGATTTGGATGCTGGTGGATGAAGTCCCCATGAATTTGGCATGAGTGACATTGCTTCGCATATTCGAGGCAGTCCTGAATCATCGTAGGCCAGTAGTAACCCATCCGTTTAATCTTCAACTTCATCTTTGGGCCTGCTTGGTGAGAACCGCAGAGTCTATCGTGAACTTCCTGAACGACTCTTTTTGCCTCTTTATGTCCCAGACATCTCAACCACAGAGAATCAAACGACCTCTTGTACAAAGTATCATTGACGAAGGCGAAAGACAGAGCTCGTTTCATAAGCTGATGTCTTGAGAACGCATCTTCGGGTATTCGACGGTATTTGAAGTAGTCTATAAAGACTTCTCTCCAATCCTCGGCCTTTTCCCGGTCTTTTATTTGCAAGGTCGTCTGCTCAGTCGCTCCCTTTTCTTCGGATGATTCCGGAGATATTTCTGCTGGGGAAAGCACCCGATGGCTTTGTACCATGATTCTTACATCATCGAGGTTCTCGTCGGCTAGCTCTTTAGCGAGCTTGGCTAATGCGTCCGCTTTGCTGTTTTCTGCACGCGGTATGTTTTCCAAAGTGTAGGAGGGAATTTGGGCCAACAGTTACTGCACCTTTTCGCCGTGCCTCACCAGCTCTGGTTTGCACATTTGGTAGTCGCCGTTTACTTGACTAACGACCAGTTGGGAGTCTCCGTATATGAGGAGGTTTTCAATTCCCATGTCGAAGGCGATCTCGAAGCCTGCTATCAAAGCTTCATATTCGGCCTCATTATTCGTCCTCGGCTCTGTCAAGGAGAAGGCAAAGCGCATTATCCCTCCTTGTGGAGTCACGAAGATAAGGCCTACCCCTGATTTGATTATAGTGGTACTTTGATTGCGCTTCTTCATGGAAGATGCTCCATCGAAATAAAGCTTCCATCGGGTGTCACCTCCGTCGATCGCGTCAAACGCATGTTCGTCTGGCAGATCGCAATTCAAAGGAGAATCAGCAGGTATCGGATGCTCAGCGAGGAAGTCGGCAATGGCCTAGCCTTTCACTGCTTTGAGAGGCTGATAGGTTATCGAGAACTCCATCAAGAGTAAGGCCCATTTAGCGAGTCGCCCCGTCAATATGGCCTTCGACATTAAATATTTAAGGGGGTCCACCTTCGAAATAAGACGGACTTCATGCGCCAACGCATAGTGCCTGAGCTTTATTATTGCGAAGATCAACACCAGGCAGTGTTTTTCGATGGGAGAATAATTGCTTTCTGCCCCCAGAAGAACTCGACTCAAATAGTAGAGAGCTCTCTCCTTCCCTTGATCATTCTCTTGTGCCCATAATACGCCTAAGGAAACTTCGAGGGTTGTTGTATAAAGAATAAGAGGTTTTCCCTTGACCGGAGCAGCCAACACCGGCGGGTTCTGCAGGTACTGCTTGATCTCGTCCAGTGCACCTTGGCATTTGCGATCCCAGACGAACGGGGTTCCCTTCTTCATCAGGTGGCTGTAAGGACGGCACTTGCCTGAAAGGTTGGCTATAAATCGCCGTATGTACGTGAGCTTCCCTTGGAGAGACCGCAATTGCTTAAGAGTCCTTAGCGGAGGCATTTCCAGATTGCCTTGATCTTTGATGGATCTATCTCGATACCTCAGTGTCGGACGATGAATCCCAAGAATTTGCCCGAGGAAACTCCGAATGCGCACTTGAGAGGGTTCATCTTCAAGTTGTATTGTCGAAGGCGTTGAAATACAGTCTTCAGATGCTCGAGATGTTCCTCGTATGATTTGCTTTTCACCACGAGGTCGTTGATATAGCATTCGACGATTTCATGTATAAGGTCATCGAAGATCTTCGTCATGGCCCTCTGATAGGTGGCACCGGCATTCTTTAGACCGAAGGGCATTACCTTGTAGCAGAATATACCCAAAGGGGTCCGGAAAGCAGTGTGCTTCTGGTCTTCGGGATGCATCTTTATCTGATTATATCCTGATGAGCCGTCCATGAAGGAGAAAACCTCGTGAGTAGACGTGTTATCTATCGTCAGCTCGGTGACTGGTACTGGGAAGTCGTCCGTCGGGCAGGCTTTATTGAGATCCCGAAAATCTACGCAGATGCGCACCGTCCCATTTTTCTTCATCACCGGGACGATATTGGCGATCAAATCGGGATACTGAACTTCTTGGATAAACCCAGAGTCGATCAGCTTCTTGACTTCGGCGTTAATGCCCATCTCAAGCTCGAGCCGCATTCTTCTCAGTGCTTGTTTGATTAGTTTAACATCCGGGGATATCGCTAATTTATGCACAGCAATTTCTGGATCTAGTCCTGGCATTTCGGAATAGTTCCACGCGATGCAATCTTTATACTGCATAAGCACGTCTTTTAATGAAGCCGCCCTTTTTTCAGATGGCAGCTCACTAACGAACGTGGGTCGCGGGTAGTTTGCCATCCCCAACTCAATTTTCTTGAGGTTATCCGCAGTGGTGTGTATTCCATCTTCCAGTTCTTTCGAAGCTGGTGGAAATTCTGAGATCACCTCAGCATCGCTGTTTTCGAAGCACCAGGGAAGGTCGTCTATATTCTCGAGCTCTTATTTTGATATTGTTATTATATGACAAGTACGCACTCGCTTCCAAGACCGATGTGGGTCTGTGTAACGTTTTGAAAATCGTTTCGGTGAAATTTCGGAAAATCGGTAAAATAAGAGGGTTTTCTGTAAAATGTCAAAATACAAATATCTTATTATAAAAATTAAATATACATATTCTAGCTATGTAATTGCTATTATTTGGTGTTTATTGAGCCGCTGGTGAAATTTCAAATTTTCTGAAAAAAATATTATTTTATTATTATTTTAAGCCGTCACTAATACATTTAATTAGGGAAAATTACAAATTGGAATGAGTTGAAACAAATTTTGTGCATCATAAAACATTAAATAAAATTTTATCATGTGGTTTTTGGAACGAAATCATTTGCCAAAACGGTTTAGAAATTATTGAAGAAAAAAGGCCTTTTTTTAGCGTAAATGAATGTTTGGGGTATTATATTTATCATTTTTCATCACCCCACACCCGTACCCACATCCACACACTCCCATTTACTTCTCCCCTTGAAGAATTCAGCAGCCCCATTTTCATTTCCCCACTTGAATTTCAAAGGAAAGAAATGAAAGAAAAGAAAAGAAAATGGAGAAATGAGGTGGACCTTTGACCTTGAATTGACTTTGACTTCTCCCCCCAATTTCTCTACCTCCCTCTCTCTCCTCTCCCACTCCCATTCCAGCCGACCCTCTCCCCCTCCTACAGCAGCAACAGCCCCCCCCCCCCATTTCCCTTCTCTTTTCTCTTCAAACTTCATCAAAAATTGCCTCAAATCCATCAAAAAAAATCCCAAAACCCAAATCCGACTCCTACCCATTTTAGCTTAGCCCGTATAGCATGGATCCTTGTGAAAAGAGAGCATTTTGGAGGGCCATGGATGCTTGTGGATCTTCAAATGTTTTTGGGTATAATTCTAAACTTTTTTGCTTAGTTTGTTACTTAATTTCTTAAAGCTAATTTAATTAAGTGTTAATTTGGTTTATGTGAGTTTAATTGCATGATTAAAGATTTCAAGTGAGGGTTTGTTGTGGAAATGAGTTGTGTTTGATTGTGCATGGTTTGGTGATGTGGATTAATATATTTAGTTTTGTAGAAAACTAATCTAGTTGTTAATTACAAGTTGTTACTTGAAAAATGTCCAAATTAAGCTTTTTGTTGCAAAACTAGTTTTTTTGATTTAATTCGAAATATGAGATTAAAAATATGGTTAGGGTTTTTATCATATTATTAACTTTATTAAATGTAGTTTAACACTTTAGTTCATAGAAATCCAACCTAAATTGTAGTTTGTGCATTTTTGGCTATGAAATTGTTAAAAAGGGTATTTTGTAAACTAGAATATTAGGGTTTTTGGAATTTAATGAGATTAAATTCCGGAAATTGTTTCTATGACTTATTTAAGATATTTAATAAGTATATTGGCCGCTACATTCATTTAAACATCATGTTTTGTACAAAAACGGCGAATTGTGCTTGCTAGATTTTCGGGAAAATGACTTTTTAAGTGAAATTGGGGTTTTTGTGAGTTTTAACCTAGTTTATATTAAAATTAGTGTTCGCGGATGTGCAAATGAGTGTGATTGGATTTTTCTCGATGGTTTGACGTTTGTACATCGACATCGAGGGTTGGTTTGACTATTCTTGCATGCGTAGGCGATAGGTTTGGACCTATGCGTGATACGCGTGCCGATTCGATTTTCGTATGCCGTTTCGATTTCGAATTTAGTTTTAATGCGATATGGTGCGTTATGATATGTAGGTACCCCCATGTGGACTTCGAGACGACAAGCAAGCGCATGGCGACGTCGGCACCGGCTAGCGAGGACCAGGTGAGTAGATTTATATCTATGGGGAGAAGTCGGGCGGATGGCGTATAGCACCCCCGCAGTCCATGGTGGTGTATACGGATGCGTATACACACCAACAATTATTATATGTTATTTGGGATTAATAACGATGCTTAGGATGGATATTGGTGTGTTGGATTACTTTAGTGTTGCGAACCCTAGGGTAGTGTTGCACTACACATACACACATACATACTTGCATACATTCCTATTGATATGTGCTCATGGGATTCTTTATGGTTATGGGTTCACATGGGTATGGGACTATGTGTTCACATACGGATTTGAGGATGATACTTAGGATTGAGCTGAATCGATGAGGTTTGATTTGAGGCCGTGAGATCGGTGATATAGCAGGGTTCGTATTTGAGATACGACATGACGTTGTAGCGGGTCCTTGACGTAGTGTTTCACACACGTCCATGCATACGTAGGCGGTATCAGTATGGTACTAGACGTAGATCAGTACCCCGATCATGATAATTGATAAAGAGGATACCAGGTGAATAGTATGATGAATGCGATATTGACATGTACCCAGATTTGGGATGCCGTACGACGGATTTACGTACGAGCTATATTGATGATTGATCCGCACTCTTGACTTGGGATGCCTGATTATAGATATGGTATCGGCTATGATATTATTGAGGCGGGATCACCGACTATACATATACAGGTAGGTATATGTATCGACTCAGATGATAGGCGGTTTCCTTACCTGTAGTTCAGCTTGTTAGTTCAGCCGTATAGTTTAGTGTAGTTAGATTAGATTAGACTCCTACCTATTTCAAAACTAGCGGGTCGTGGGTATTTTAAAAGACAGGTCAAGGGAATCTACGGATATTTCAAAAACGACGTATCTTTTCATAAAAACACCGTAGCCCTATTTTCAAAACCCCATGATTCGTGTTATTTCAAAAGGCACCATTTGTAGGACTTATATTAGATTAATGCAGATTAGTTATAGTTGCATCTAGTTTTCAGCTCCCGCTCATTTTTGTGGTCCGCTTCGCATCACATGCTTATTTTATGTTTCATACTCCATTATTGATATCATGCTGTTAGGACACCAGCACCATTACCGATGATGCGTATGTACCACGTACACTTAATTGCCGGCTCACACACATCTTCATCGGTAATTGCCATGTCATGTACACCTTAGAAAATATTGTTGCTTGACATAGCCTGTTAGCTAATAGTTAGACATGATATTAGTGTACTTGCCTTATATGTTAGTTTAGACATTATAGTTATTACCTGCTACTTCATGCATACTGTTATTCATTATTATGCCGCATTCATGGATTCTCATGCATATATTCACTATTTTACGTGTTATTGAGGTTTTGGATTCGGATTTCCATGAGATTTTCTGGATTTGGAGGAAAACCGCAAAAACTTATATGAACTGATTTCTCTCTTTTTAAAATAAAAAGTGCGGTTTTCCCATGATGTATGAGTCGTCTACCATGAGTTTGCTGATGGATTTCGAGACCCAATTCGAGGAGACGGATGAACCGTTTCGGGTACATGGTGGACCCGGTAAGGTACCCCGAGGCAAGAAGCGCGTGATGATGACGATGTGAGCCTGGCAGGGGAGCACTACCTACCGGTGATATTACCCGACGCGTCGGATATCCGGAGGATACCGTCGTGGTCTTGAGATGGATGGTAGGGGCCGGTCTGGACTGACGGCGCCCTAGATATTGTGATTGAGACTTTGAGATTGAGACTTGAGGTACATAGATTGTGACACAGAGATATCGAGCTATTTGGACACTTGTTTTGTGTCGATGCTGGGCACTGTTTTATACTGATTTCATATATGGTACCTCATTTCTTTTAAAATACAGGAATCTCACTGATTTATGAAACCAGTTTTATTCAGTACATGCATTCTGTTTCATGCGTTCATACATCATCCATATGATATATTGCTACCTGAGGCACTGACACGGGCACATGAGATTACACTCGGGTTAGATATTTACCCTAGCCATTGTTATAGGCTGCATGTTATATACATTTTTGAGGATATATTATGATCATTGACCTAGGATTGCGCTATTTATGCGATTTCTGTGCGTAGATGTTTTTCTATTCACGAGTTGGCAACTCACCCCCGTTGTGCCCCAGTTTCTTGCAGGTTTTGCCGTACAGGTTTAATTACGGCTTTGCGGGCTCAGTTTCATTCGGGTGACTTGCTAGTATATGGGTTTTTCTTGTATCGTACCCATCATATTACCTTGTATAATATTATTCCGTTGTATCTAGTAAATTCCATCAACCAAACATGTATTTATTTTTGAGATAGAGACCAGTGTCGTTATTCTTTCGACCTTAGAGCCGCGCGTTATATTTCTGTGGATTTCTGGTGGTTTTGAGTTTCCTTTTGAGTTTTGATCCTCGCCGTTGGCATTGTATATTATATTGCTTGTGTGGTTGTGACCGCCGATTGACGAAGAGCTAGCTCCCGCTTGGGGATGTCTTTTTCTTGATTTCGTATACTATTCATGTTGTATCCCGTTTTAGGAGCCAGTATTTACAAAGGAGACTCTGCCGAAATTTTCAGTAAATTTTTGATGTTTTTAAAAACCGCATAATTCGGCTTATGCTATTGAAACTACTTGCTTTAAGTTGGGTTTTTTCCTGCACTCTACTACTTTTCTTGGTTTGGATTTCTGGGTTTTCGGTTTACTTAGATTACGTACGCCTCGAGACATTCGTAGTTTAAGTGCCGGTCATGTTCCGTACTTTCGGGTCGTGACGGTCTGGTTCTGCTCTCATGGTTTTGGGTTCATGCTTCTGTGGCGGAGTTACTTTCCAGCTATCAGATAGAGCGAACTTGCCGAACTGATACTGATCTTCGACCCTATTCTTGAAGGTGAAGCAATCTTCGAGAGGGTGTCCAATTACCCTGTGATAAGAGCAATAGTTCGGGTGTGAGACATCGCCTGCTTGTTCGGGGTGCTTGGACTCCGGCAGTGTAAGCATTTGATGTTTTAGAGCTCGGTCAAGTATCCTCTTTGTCTTGTCCCAAGGAAAAGAGTATGCTCGACTCATTTTCTTTACAAGGGACAAATATGGACCGCTCGATTCCCGCTTGCGTGGTTTCTTAGTCCCGCTTTGTTGCCGTCGAGCGGCTTTTTCGCTTTTCGACTTGTTTCTGCCTCTGCGTCGAGCCTTTTTTATAATAGGTTGATAGGGAGCGGCATTTTCATCTTTCACGGCCTGTTGGAGGAGGCGTTGCGTTTTGGCTTTCTCGTAGATGGCAATTTCGCGGTTGTGGTCGTCTCGGACTTTTTGACCAGCTTCCTTTATAAGCCTGTTCATTTGTTCTTCGAATGATGGACTGGGCACCTTTGCATCAGGAACTTTTTCTGGTTTAGGATTAGCGTCCTCCCATCGAGCATCCCCTTCTTTATTGAAGTCATGCACGACGTAGTAATCGCGGAGTATCTCTCGTTTCTTGGATCGAATGTACCCAAGCCCGATTATTTCCATCCTCCCACTAGGCAACTTGTGCTGAGTTCTGAGGATGTTTCAGACACTGTCATAGAATTTGGCTTTTCGAGCGGTCTGTTTAAAGGATATCCCTTAGCGTTTTAGCAGCCTCTTCAAGCCGTCCGTATAATATTTGGGGAGACGGATGGGCTGAAGCCTGTCAAGCGTAGGATCCATACCGTGCCAGATTTCTTTCTCCACTTTGGTTTCCTCAGAGCGGTAGAATAGAATTGCTTTTTCGCCTTCTCGCCTAGGAGGGACATAGAATGTCCGCAGTTCCTCTATTCTGTAGATATCGAGTGCATCCGGTTCTTTATAATGTTTAAGCGGCACCATGGCGACTTGCAGACTTTGCTCTTTGTCAGCGGACGTTTGTATTGAAGGCCGAGCAGAGAATACAGCATGAACCTCTTCTTCCGAGTTACTACCAAAGATCAATGTAGGAGCAGATGGTCCTGGCTTGTTGTATTGGGGTGGACCAGAATAAACTATCTCCTTTTCCTCCTCGATATCACTCCCGAAGACAGGGATGGTGGCGTTAGCTTTGTTCTCCGGCTTGTGACACCTCTCCGTGTCTTCGAAATCCGGTAAGAAGTATTTGGCATCTTCATATTGTAGGGTTCCTAGGCACTCTTGTGAAGGTTCAAAAGGCATCAAACATGCCCGGATTAAATTTTAGACGTGCCGAACAACCCAAAGCCGGGATCTTTGCTAGATTATTAGGGTTTAACATGCAATAAGATAACTTTTATCTAAGTGTGAGGGATTACAACCTTTGTAGTCCGCTCCTTCACTTCACAAGCTCCGAGTAGAAGTCCCTTTGCCGCGATCCACGATCTCCCGGACTCATGAGAGGCTCCACGACTCGAACGATCCATTCTAGCTTGTCGTATTCCAAATCTCCGATGATCTACCTTGAAGTTGCTTCGACTCAAGCTTTCTCACTCAAAAGAGTAGAACACACTAATCCCATGGGCTAGATGAGATGAGAATGAGAGAGTAGTGATTTTGCTTTCTTTTAATATCATTTTCTCATTTTATTTTCATCACTTAAGAAAAACTAGCAAGCTTTCATGAAGAAGCAAGAAGATGATAATGAAAAGATAATGATAATCCTTTTTCTTTTGTGATGAATAGAATAAATCTATATGATTGATTATTAACCATGGTCAAGGATGAGTGGCTAAGAATGTGTAGAGAATAAACTAGGGTTAGGGTTTGGTTGAGTTAAGAATGTGTCATCAACAAATATCTTAACCATGACAAAAGAATAAAGCTTCTAGAAGGAACTTGAAGCTACTAACCCTAATCAAACCCTAACCTCAATTAATCATCCTTAAACATGTTTAACAATTAATCATATCATGTCACAATAATATATATCACATATATATTATATATTTGCAACAAAAGAAAATAATACAATTAACATATATCGCATATATATCAATGTATCATCCACTGAGAAAATGAAATAATAAAGAGAGCCAATATTAGATAATGTAATACAATATATCATATATATTATTATACATTAAATCATCGAATCAACACTTGAATCGATGATCCGGCTATATCGAATATTACCGACTAATATATCATGTACCGATTCATCGAATCAACACTTGATCCGATGACCCGGTTCATATCCATATATCGCGAGAATATAATACGGTATCCCATATCGCATTATTCTCGTTCCTGCGCATATCACATATGCGCCACTACTCCGTTTCACCTGAGCCAAGAAACCTCTGTATAGGACTCTAAAGAATCGTCAATACGCCGGTAGCAGGTGATGATCATATCAAACACCCACAAGCTGCAAGCGGTCAGCCAAACGTAACAGCCACCCAGGTATTGAGCGATCAGAAGATCAACAAGCTACCCTGTGCGTTCTCCTGTGAATCCGATCAGTAACACTCCCGTACAGTCCGGTCTGTTCGTCTGATATGTCGCATATCAAGTCTAGGGGTGGTATACGTCAGACCCCAGTAACCGATAAGTCGTGTCGATGTGTGGCTCATAACGGGTCGAGAAACTACTAGTAACACTTACCAGTAAATCTCTATATCAGCCCTGGCCAGGGACTTCCAGTTATAGCCAATCGAACACAGCACAACATCAACTCCCTATACCGGGAGAGACGAATCCCCTCCTATCGCTCATTGCCTCCATGTGATTCGGGACTGTACCCAAAAGCCACCGTTTTGCACGCCCTCTTGGACGTGGTAAGGTGGAAATCAAAGCACAGTGGGAATTACACAAGACTCTATGACGATCTCGGGTCTTCAGACTACCCTGTACCAGTGTCACCGGAGAACTGCCATCTGACGTGTGGTATATCACCATCTGGGAGTTCTCGGCGAGTCCGTCCAGTGTACCCAGTCTCCACTGAGCACCCGTACACCATCTCTGATGTCTAACACCGATGGATATGGGATCATCCATCGCCCATCATATGGGTCAAGATGCGGATACGCTAGTCTACTCTGGTGTATCGATACCCTGTCTCGATATACCCTCGACTAGGAACAGTTATAGGATGTACTCATCGACTACCGCGGCCCCACTAGTATGATCTCATCATAGTCCCAGTAGTCGAGTACAGATCCTAAGGGCTTTATCAACATGTGAGAGTAAAACAGTAAACCAATACAAGTCAACATGTTAAGATAAAGTGAAACCAAATAGCATACTATCATGACGAGCAAGAAAGTCATCTCTATATATAACCAAGCATCCATTATTATATACATCATATGTACAACAATGGCCTCTAGGGCATATACATAACTAACAATCTCCCACTTGCACTAAGGCCAGCTGCTGTAGTATCTCATACCTAACATCCCGAATAATCTCTCAAACTGTATCTGGGGAATAGCCTTCGTGAATGGATCCGCAGTGTTGTCCTTCGTATCTACTCTCCTGACCTCGATCTCCCGGCGATCAACTATCTCCCTGATCAGGTGATACCGCCTCAGAATATGTCTGGACTTCTGATGGGACCTGGGTTCCTTGGCTAACGCCACAGCTCCATTGTTATCGCAATACAGAGGTATTGGATGCTCAATGGATGGAACCACACCAAGTTCACTAATGAACTTCTTGATCCAGACAGCCTCTTTGGCAGCATCGTTGGCAGCGATGTATTCAGCCTCCATCGTTGAGTCTGCAACGGTATCATGTTTGGAACTCTTCCAACATACCGCCCCTCCATTGAGGGTAAAGACAAAACCCGAATGCGACTTAGAGTCGTCCTTATCACTTTGGAAGCTGGAATCGGTAAAGGACTCCACCTGGAGTTCTCCGTTACCATACACCAAGAACATCTCCTTAGTCCTTCGTAAGTACTTAAGAATGTTCTTCACAGCTGTCCAGTGACTCTCTCCAGGATCTGCTTGATACCGACTCACTACACTTAGCGAGTATGCTATATCGGGTCTGGTACATAGCATCGCATACATGATAGAGCCTACTGCCGAAGCATAGGGTATCCCTTGCATGCGAGCTCTCTCCAAATCAGTCTTGGGAGACATCTCTTTGGAGAGAGTGAGTCCAGAGATCGTGGGTTGGTTCCCACGTTTGGATTCTTCCATACTAAACCTCTTTAGTATGGTGTCAATGTACCTGGATTGGGACAATCCCAGTATCCGTTTAGATCTATCTCTATAGATCATGATTCCCAATATGCAGGAGGCATCACCTAGATCTTTCATTGAGAATCTCTGTGATAAGAAGAGCTTGACTGATTGCAGCATAGGAATATCATTTCCTATCAAGAGTATGTCATCCACGTACAATACGAGGAAGACAACCTTACCCTCTGCTACCTTCTTATAGATACAAGGTTCATCTATATTTTTGATGAAGTCAAATTCTTTGACTACAACATCAAAACAGATGTTCCAACTCCGCGATGCTTGCTTTAACCCATAAATGGATTTAAGCAGCTTGCACACCTTTCCGCTGCTCCCACTATCTACGAAGCCCTCTGGCTGAGTCATGTACACGCACTCTTCTAAATCACCGTTTAGAAAGGCGGTCTTAACATCCATTTGCCAGATTTCGTAGTCATGGTATGCAGCAATGGCAAGTAAGATCCGGATGGACTTAAGCATAGCCATTGGAGAAAAGGTTTCGTCATAATCCACACCTGGTCGTTGACGAAAACCCTTTGCTACAAGTCTAGCTTTGAAAGTCTCAACTTTTCCATCTACACCAAATTTCTTTTTAAAGATCCACTTGCTCCCAATGGGTTTTACCCCTTCAGGAGCATTTTCCAAAGTCCATACTTTGTTGGTGTACATGGATTCCATCTCAGATCGCATTGCATCCAGCCATTTCACAGAGTCACTACTCGTGATGGCCTGCTCAAAACTAGTCGGGTCATCATCATCCATGATGCAATCCTCGCTTCCACCATCAATGAGAAAACCGTAGTATCTCTCAGGTGGACGAGAAACCCTACCAGATCGGCGGAGAGGCTGGGGTTCGTCGGGTACAACTGAATCCTCTGGTTCTACTAAATCTTCAGTTGCAATTTGTGTTTCTGGAACCTCTTCCAGCTCTACCTCTTTACCACTAATTTCTTTTGCAAGAAATTCCTTTTCTAAAAAGGTGGCATATTGAGAAATAAACACATTTTGTTCCTCAGCGTGATAGAAATTATATCCTTGAGAATTCTTAGGATATCCCACAAATTTGCAAAGAACTGATCGTGCCTCGAGCTTGTCTGGATTTTGTCTTTTGACATAGGCCGGACAACCCCATATCTTAACTCTTTTAAAATATGGTTTCTTCCCACTCCATATCTCATGTGGTGTAGTAGGCACAGATTTAGACGGAACTTGATTCAATAGGTACGCTGCTGTCTCAAGCGCATACCCCCAGAAGGAAATAGGTAACTCAGCCTCGCTCATCATAGAGCGCACCATATCTAATAGGGTGCGATTCCTCCGCTCCGATACACCGTTGTGCTGTGGTGTATAAGGAGGAGTAAGCTGAGAGAGAATCCCATTCTCTTTTAGATAATCTAAGAACTCATTGCTTAAGTATTCACCTCCTCGATCAGATCGAAGAATCTTAATACTTTTGCCCGTTTGATTCTCTACTTCGTGCTTATATTCTCTGAATTTCTCAAAAGCTTCAGACTTGTGTTTCAACAGGAACACATGTCCGTATCTGGAGAGATCGTCAGTGAATGTAATGAAGTAGGAAGAACCGTTCCTGGCATGCGTAGACATGGGACCGCATACATCACTATGTACTAGTCCTAAGAGTTCGGTAACTCTTTCTCCGTGTCCACTAAACGGAGCTTTGGTCATTTTTCCTTTGAGACATGAATGGCAAGTATCATAAGATGATAATTCGAACGGATTCAAATAACCATCTTTATGCAACTTAGCCAGTCGTGTCGCATTGATATGACCAAGTCTACAATGCCACAAGTAGGATTCGTTCATATCCGAACTTTTCCTCTTGTGTGTGTTTTGTATATTCAGGACTGTATTCTGATTTAGAATGAATATGCCATTATGTAACGAGCCTGATGCAATCAACTTTTGATTTAGGAATATGTTCATAACATTATCCTGTACTACAAAATTATATCCCTCTTTACTCAATAAAGAAACTGATATAATGTTGCACATCATGTTCGGTATATAATAGCACTCATTTAGAATCAGTGTATTACGACTTGGCAATACAAGGTGATATTTGCCAACTGCTTTGGCTACAATACTTGCACCGTTCCCTACTTGAACGGAATGATCACCTTTTCCCAGTTCTCTACCTTTACGTAGCCCATGTAACAATTTACATATGTGGGATCCTGATCCGGTATCTAATACCCAGGACGTAGGGTGAACTGAGAAACAGTTCTCAATAACTAACACACCCGAAGAAGATGCATCAACATGCATGTTCCTTTGGGCGGCGTGAGAATCCAGATATGCTTCCATTTCCTGTTCAGTCTTATAACTCTTATAAGAAAGAACGGGTCCAACTTTCCCTAGCTCAGTACAATAATTGGGTTCAGTCAATACATCCATATTATTATCTTGATTATGGCCTGAAATGGTCGCTACCTGGAGAGAGAGAGAAGAAAACACTTTAGCGTATGCTCTTGCAAGATTAGATTGGTTATTATCTTATCTAATCAGGATGTCTCCCACTGTTTTTATCAAATCTACCTTAAAACCCTAAAAGGTAAGATTAGCCGGGATTAATTACACCCTACAATTTCGTCAATCTTTCAGCCAGATCAGTGTCGGTACTTTGAGGGAGGTTCCCCGTGCTCTCGCACGGACCTAATTAATGTTAACCTCATTTTCCCAGAGGCGTAACCCCGTTAACACTTTTCTAGACACCTACTTGATCGGCTAATTGTCCTGTGTAAAACTCTCCCAGGAGTAACTCTTACTCGCAGTGGGTATCGGGATCCAACTATCTCATAGGAGGTATGCAATCTCATTGCAAATTTCAACACTTGAAATTCCCAATAATATTTTTGCCCCTAGCAATTTATGACCTTAACATAGTCAACAAATCATAATTGCTAGCCAAGTTCAACCCGTCATTTCCCGATTGAATTAAATCCACCTGCACGACCCTTAACATAGTCAACAAAGTCGCACAACTACCCTAATCCAATCACATCTCATGTTTTAACAGATAACTACTAATTAGCTACCGCACACTACGCCTTGACATAGTCAACAAACGTAGCACGAATACTAACTAGTCTTTATCTGAAATGACGGAGGGCTACGCAGGTTTTTCAGAAAACCCTGAGCGTAATGAACTTGATATCGTCGTAGAATCGAGTAGTTTTTGAAAAGGAGTGTTTTTTAGGCTTTTCTTAGTTTCGCTAAAGGGGTCACTCCCGGTGAAGGGATCGTCGGCCCTTTCCTCATCGAATAAGGTGCAGGATATATCATATATACCGCTGTGCAAAGCAAAACATTAAAAGCAATCAAAAGACAAACCGAGTTTTGTAGCATCTGCCAGTTTTGCTAAAGGAGTCACTCCCGGTGAAGGGATCTCGGTCCTTTCCTCATCGAATAAGGTGCAGGATATATCGTATATATCACTGTGCAAAGCAAAACTGTAGCTACCCTTTTTATTAAGTTTTTGATTCTACAACATCTTTAGGTTTCATTTCTTTTATTAATCTCATTAATAAAAATCCCATCAGCTTATGCTTCCTAAGCATCACAGAAGAAACGAAAGCAGTAATATTTATATATCAGCATATATATATAGTATAAGCATTCGTCTCAGGCAGTAATATGATCTCATCACAGAACATTGTAGCAGAAGAACATATATGAAATATTGGATATACTAGGACGTCCGTGTTTTCAATACGAGCCTGTATAAAACACGGATTCCACGGTCGCGACGAATAGCCAAACCCACATCCCAAGACCCCTACGAGAGCGGCAAGTAACACTGCCAATTCTAGGGTTAGAAGACCCGGTCTCGACTCCTCGAGATGGCCTCCCACTGGACCCTAGAACCCGGTTACTTATGCTCCCCTCGTTGGGTCTACCTAATGTGGAAAAGTAAATAATATACACTGGTGACATCAACCGCAACCTGGAAGTGTCCCAAAAAGAATATTACATTACAAATGAATTTTACATGAATGAAAATAAAAACCCTCATCTCACATAAAACCCCCGGCTATTCAGAACGCGACGATCCAATATAACATATCACAGCAACACATAATATCACATATCATCAACGTAAGTAAATATGCGCATCCCAATCGTCGTTGAATCATATAGCAATGAAACCGGTGATATCACATATTACACTTACGGTCACAGAAAAGAAAGTGTAAAACTACAATATTTGGAATCCACAATCACTTTAGACATCGTAAATCCGAAATATCACATACTCCGTATTTCATGCCTAACTCTATGAATTCCACATATTGTATCACATTCCAGATAAATAAACAGTATTAAACTTTTCGAACGGATAATCAAACACCCAAAATTTCCTAAACTGCTCAACTCTTGAGCGGGGTTCAAATAATCCCAGAATATGTCACAGTACCGGTGATCGAGCCGTAGAAGGGTCAAGCCAACGCCTCACATGTGGCACGCCGTACTGCCCCAAACCCGAAGGTTCAAAAGGCAGTTCAAGACGGTCACATAATCGAGTTAAGGTTTGTTGTCTTCTAGAGGGTCCACGGCTTAACTTGTACAATTTTCCGAAAGATTTAAACCCGAATAAATTTCAACACTTGAAAATTTGCCGTACCGGGAAACAGTAAGTTAATGATATCCGTTCAAATAGTTTAACAGTTTCTAAATATCCGGAAAAAATACGAATTTAAAATTTCCGATCGAGTCTACTATTACAAAACAAACCCCAGAATTTTAAACACCTGGAACAGATTAAAAATACCCAGAATATTCAGCAAGTACCTACGGTCAATACCATGAAGCCACGTGTCCCAATCCTACAGTTAGGCCGCGGAAGCGCCGCGTTAACCATCTTCTTGCCGCGTTTCCGCGCTCGGTTGGTGGAATTGTGGGCACGTGTTTCATGGTAATTCTTAGAATTCCCTGCTGATTTTTTTACATATTTTTAATTCTTAAAAATCCTAAAATTTAAAAAAAATCCAGAGAGGGGTCCAAATTTGTGATTTCGGGTTCGATCGGAGTTTTAACTTCGTTAACACATCGCCTAATGCTCTAGCCAGGCTCTGATACCACTGTAGGGTTCCTAGGCACTCTTGTGAAGGTTCAAAAGGCATCAAACATGCCCGGATTAAATTTTAGACGTGCCGAACAACCCAAAGCCGGGATCTTTGCTAGATTATTACGGTTTAACATGCAATAAGATAACTTTTATCTAAGTGTGAGGGATTACAACCTTTGTAGTCCGCTCCTTCACTTCACAAGCTCCGAGTAGAAGTCCCTTTGCCGCGATCCACGATCTCCCGGACTCATGAGAGGCTCCACGACTCGAACGATCCATTCTAGCTTGTCGTATTCCAAATCTCCAATGATCTACCTTGAAGTTGCTTCGACTCAAGCTTTCTCACTCAAAAGAGTAGAACACACTAATCCCATGGGCTAGATGAGATGAGAATGAGAGAGTAGTGATTTTGCTTTCTTTTAATATCATTTTCTCATTTTATTTTCATCACTTAAGAAAAACTAGCAAGCTTTCATGAAGAAGCAAGAATATGATAATGAAAAGATAATGATAATCCTTTTTCTTTTGTGATGAATAGAATAAATCTATATGATTGATTATTAACCATGGTCAAGGATGAGTGGCTAAGAATGTGTAGAGAATAAACTAGGGTTAGGGTTTGGTTGAGTTAAGAATGTGTCATCAACAAATATCTTAACCATGACAAAAGAATAAAGCTTCTAGAAGGAACTTGAAGCTACTAACCCTAATCAAACCCTAACCTCAATTAATCATCCTTAAACATGTTTAACAATTAATCATATCATGTCACAATAATATATATCACATATATATTATATATTTGCAACAAAAGAAAATAATACAATTAACATATATCGCATATATATCAATGTATCATCCACTGAGAAAATGAAATAATAAAGAGAGCCAATATTAGATAATGTAATATAATATATCATATATATTATTATACATTAAATCATCGAATCAATACTTGAATCGATGATCCGGCTATATCGAATATTACCGACTAATATATCATGTACCGATTCATCGAATCAACACTTGATCCGATGACCCGGTTCATATCCATATATCGCGAGAATATAATACGGTATCCCATATCGCATTATTCTCGTTCCTGCGCATATCACATATGCGCCCCTACTCCGTTTCGCCTGAGCCAAGAAACCTCTGTGTAGGACTCTAAAGAATCGTCAATACGCCGGTAGCAGGTGATGATCATATCAAACACCCACAAGCTGCAAGCGGTCAGCCAAACGTAACAGCCACCCAGGTATTGAGCGATCAGAAGATCAACAAGCTACCCTGTGCGTTCTCCTGTGAATCCGATCAGTAACACTCCCGTACAGTCCGGTCTATTCGTCTGATATGTCGCATATCAAGTCTAGGGGTGGTATACGTCAGACCCCAGTAACCGATAAGTCGTGTCGATGTGTGGCTCATAACGGGTCGAGAAACTACTAGTAACACTTACCAGTAAATCTCTATATCAGCCCTGGCCAGGGACTTCCAGTTATAGCCAATCGAACACAGCACAACATCAACTCCCTATACCGGGAGAGACGAATCCCCTCCTATCGCTCATTGCCTCCATGTGATTCGGGACTGTACCCAAAAGCCACCGTTTTGCATGCCCTCTTGGACGTGGTAAGGTGGAAATCAAAGCACAGTGGGAATCACACAAGACTCTATGACGATCTCGGGTCTTCAGACTACCCTGTACCAGTGTCACCGGAGAACTGCCATCTGACGTGTGGTATATCACCATCTAGGAGTTCTCGGCGAGTCCGTCCAGTGTACCCAGTCTCCACTGAGCACCCATACACCATCTCTGATGTCTAACACCGATGGATATGGGATCATCCATCGCCCATCATATGGGTCAAGATGCGTATACGCTAGTCTACTCTAGTGTATCGATGCCCTGTCTCGATATACCCTCGACTAGGAACAGTTATAGGATGTACTCATCGACTACCGCAGCCCCACTAGTATGATCTCATCATAGTCCCAGTAGTCGAGTACAGATCCTAAGGGCTTTATCAACATGTGAGAGTAAAACAGTAAACCAATACAAGTCAACATGTTAAGATAAAGTGAAACCAAATAGCATACTATCATGACGAGCAAGAAAGTCATCTCTATATATAACCAAGCATCCATTATTATATACATCATATGTACAACAATGGCCTCTAGGTCATATACATAACTAACACATATTTGCGGACTTCGTTCATGGAGAACGGGTTCAGTTCTCCCGTCACGGTATACTCGAGACCATCCTTAAAATATTTCATACACTGATGCTGTGTAGAAGAGATGATGTTGTACTCGTGTAACCATAGTCAGCCAAGCAGAGCATTATAGCACGTCTTAGCGTCTATGACGTGGAATTTAGTGTCCGTGACGAGTAGCCCAAAGCGTAACGTCAGTATCACAGACCCAAGAGTTCATGATGATTGAGAGTCGAACCCGGAGATGGTGATCTTATCCCGAGCGAGATGCTGGACGCTTATGCAGATTTCCTTTAACACCCGCACATTGAGGATATTAACGGAAGATCCATTGTCAACCAAGATTTTGCCTATCTTTATACCATGGCAGTATCCTGAAACATAGAGGGGGCAATTGTGTTCGCACGTCCCAAGGAGAAGATCTTCATCGCCAAAAGTGACATCGGCTGTGTGTACTTCCTCCAGCTCGTCCTTCATCTTTTCTTCGGCGAGAAAAGCTTGGAATTGTTCCGGCTCCTGTAGTGCCTTGATCAACGAATCCCTTGCCTCTTTTGATAGTAAAAGGGCGTCAAGAATGCTGAGCTGGGAGGGTAGCTTCCTCAGATGCGCCAGAACGTTGTAATCCACCTTATTTTTCTTTGGCGGGTCCTTGGCGGTTAGCTCTTCCATGACTTGGTCATCTAGGGCGATATCCTCAGAGACATTTTCTTGCCCTTTATCTTTTTTGTTTGAGGGTCCGAGATTCTTTTCGGGTAGCATCCGATTATGCAGCCGGATATTTTCACAGACCTTCTGCTCTTCTTCTTTTCCCGAGGTGGACTCTTTAAAGAGGGGGCTAAGAGCCAGCTCCTCATCAGAATCGCTCCCGAATGTGAGCACTTGTGATCCCCCGGCGTTAACCATGCGAAAATTGCCAGTAGTTCTGTTAAGCTCCTCGGTCGTACCTTTCTGCTCCCGACGGGTTTTGCGCTTTTCCCGCTTAAAATGTTGTCGGTGAGCAACATATCCCCACCACCATTTATCGAAAGCTCTGCACTCTTCTATGGGGTGCGAAATCTTCCGATGATACAAGCAGTAGGAAGGGTGCATTTCCGCTTCACCAATAATGCTTCCTTCAGAGGATGGTAGCTTCATACCCATGGATATGGCCTTAATAAACCTTTTCCTCATCTTGAATTTGCTTTTATCTGAGGTGGACGTACTTTGCTCCAGCGGGAGTGTTTCAACCATTTCGTCTAGTCGCCGGCGTTTGGCCCTTTCAAATATGACCGTCTCGCGTTCCCGATCAGCTTTACTTTTTAAAAGAGCTTCATGGAGGAATGCGTCAATTGTTTCATCCGATGGCCCCAGAATTTCCGGTTTAGGATCTGCCCCCAGATTTTCAGTGCAAGGAGTTTCCTCATTGTCTGTAAACGAATGGGAAATCATATGACAGCTCGCTACGTATTCTTCAGATTCATCCGACGAGCTGTCTCCCTCATCTTCCTCTTGAAAGACGTGGTTGAGGAACTCTTGGAGTGTAATGGGGGTCCGTGCTTTCTGGTTATATTCCTCCAGCGCGTCAATTTGTTTTTATAAGTCCGTACGCTTGTCGCCAGGGTTCACGGGCTTCTTGGATTTCTTTTTCTTCTTCTTTGAAGATTTTGACGGCTGGTTGTGAGTGCTTAGGCCACCACCATCGATCTTTGGAGTTGGGCGCGGCTTCAACATCCCTTCAATGATCTGAGGTTCCAATGGGTTCTTCCACCTGACCGCCGGGCATGTCTTGAGATCATTCAGCATCCTTTTGGTTTTGGCTGATAACACGACCTCCCATGGAGCTTCTTCAACGAGAGAGCACGTTGCCCCCGGCGTGTTCACCTTTTTAGGGGTGTGAGGCTGCGGCGGGTTCATCTTCTATCTTTCGGACAATGCGAACTTGCCCTGTTGGTACTGGTCCTCAATCCAATTTTTGAAGACGTAGCAGTCCTTGATCGGATGACCCAGTACTCGATGATAAGGACAGTAATTGAGATCATTGACGTCGTTTGGCTGCGACGGACGTCTAGGATCCGGCAGATTTATGAGTCGGTTATGCAAGGCCAGCTCGAACAATCTTCTCGTTTTATCTCGGGGAAACGAGTAAGGACGTCCCAGCCTCTCCTCAAGGGACAGGCGTGGACGCATATTATTTTGACGGACAGCCGGTTTCAAGTTGCTCGGCTGTTGTTGAGCATTAGCGACAACAATTGCTTTTCCCTTCCCCTTCTCATTTCGAGAGTCCGGCTTTGGAGGGGGAGATCTATGGCCCATCTGATCCATCTGAGCTAGCTTGTCGATCAGGGCCTGGAAGGTAGTCGGCTTGAAGAACATCATGAATTGGGATATGGTCGCCTACGGATCAAGAGTTCCCACAAACATCCCAACTGCCGGAGCCTCTTCAATGCGTTGCTCGCATTTTGACTACAAGTTCCGACACCGTATAGCATATTGGACCCATGTCTCGCCCGGCTTCACCCTGGCATTAATCAATACCGTTATCGGGGTGCGTTCGCTGGCGCTTGCGAAACGCTAGGTAAACAGCAGCTCTATCTCCGCGAAGGTCTTGATAGAGTCGTTTGGGAGCTCGGAGTACCACTCGAATGTTGTATCCGATAAGCTACCAACGAACTGGCGAAGTAACAACTTATCATCACCGCCGGTGTTGCCGCAAAGCGCTCTGAACTGGGCAACATGCAGGTGGGGATTGCCCGTCCCCTTATAGACATAGAATTTTGGTATTGTATAGCCCGGCGGGTACTTAATCTGATCGTACCAGCTTGGATACGGCCGCCCCGTCTTGACAACTTGGCCGGCTGCCTCAGTCGCCTAATGAACCCAGATCTGCTGAGCTATATATTCATCCAAGTCAGCTTTGGAGATTGTCTCCTCCTTGGCTGTTGACAGAGCCGGTAGAGGATTTGACGTTTCTCCCCTATCGTCTTCGAGAACGATTGGAGGATCTTCAGCAGGAGGATCTTATTGGATCATCATTCCCACCATGTCCTGGAACAGGAGGGCCATTCGCTTTATGTTGGCTGCTTGTTCAGCAGCCTCTTTATCCTTCTTCTCCAATATCCGACGAAGGAATTCAGCGTCAGTTTCTTACTCCTGGTTTTCATCCGAGGACGCTTCGGGGCTTTCTTTCGGCCCAGTGAGTGCGGCCATCGCGTTCATCATTTCTTGGAGCTTCTGCTGTTGCTCCTGAGCTTTGGTCACTGACCGTGTGAGCGGTCTATGACCCGTGGATGCACGGCTGTCCTCTTTACCAGACACCATGTAGACAGTATGGACTACAATGCCCTCGGACTTAGGGCACTTAGGCTTATTGTCCTTGACATTTGCTGCAGGCGTGGGAATTTTCTCCGGCCTCCTTCTCTTGTGGGCCGTTGAAGTTGAGGGGGCCGTTGCAGCGGGCACCCTGGTGACTGTCGTCCCTTGCTGTTTGATTGGACGGTCCTTTTCTTCCTGCACGTTCGCTCTTTTCTGCTGACGAGAGTGACCTTGGTCAATTACGGAGTCTTGAACCCTTCGCCAAACTTTATAAATTTTGGAGGATAGCCGCTGAGGGGGCTGCTCCAGCTTCGTTTCCGGAACCCTCTCTGCAGGTGGAGGAGATCTTTTTAGCATAGCAGTTGGAGAGTTCTTACGTACCCTCCTAAGTGGTTCAAAACTGTTCCCAGTTGGAACAGCAACATTAACTTCCACAACTGGAGCAGGTGGAGTTAGCCCTGAGGGGGAGTTTGTTGGAGATAGTGCCCTCAGAGTCAATATTGGATCACAGGCACGTGATTGTAATGATTGAGGGAGGACCTATCCCGATAGGACAGTCTTACTCGAGATGATAGTATGCTATCTGGTTTATCTTTATCATCGTGTACTGCTTCAGGTGACCTTACAGGTCGCTATTGCATGTTGATAGAACCCCTAGGATTCTTGCTTGACTACCAGCAGTATGAGGGCGATCATATACGTGAGAGCTGGCAGTCTATAAGCATATCCTTAAAATGGTCCCTAGTCGTGGGAGTTTCGAGACAGGGCATCGATTCTCCAGAGTAGACTAGTGTATACAGTCGAGACCCCGACGAGGGGCGGTGGCCGGTCTCACAAGCCATTGGTGTCAGTTGGTTCACCTAAGATGTATACAGGTGCTCATTGGGTTATGAATACACCGGACAGGACTCGCCGGGAACATGCTAGTTGGTCTTATACCTGACGTCAGATAGCAGTTCCCTGGTGACATGTGTACAGGTTAGTTCATCGACCTGGGGATCATCATTTGTCTCGTGTGAGTTCCCACTGTACTTTGATCACTACCCTACCACGGCTCAAAGGAGTCGTGTAAACAGGTTTTAGTTGGGTACAGTCCCGAGCCACATGGAGGCAGTGAGCGGATCTTCAGGGGTTCGTCTCTCCCGGTATTGGGGGTGAGGTCGTGCTGTGTCTAGGAGAGCCATTACACAAAGCCCTCGGCCGAGGCAGGAGATTTGCTGGTAGGTATTCCAGTATTATCTCAGGGTGTTCTGGGCTACACTCCGACACGACTTGTACCGCTTTTGGGGGTCTGACTTTTACCAACCCCCTAGGCCCGCCATGCGATACTCATAGACGAATGGACCGAACTGTATGGATATTGTCACCGACAGGCTCAGTAGGGTGTCAGGATGAGTTCGCTCATCGACGTCCCTTTTGGTCAATAGCTGGTGGCCCGTCACGTATGGCTAATACCTCTGACGTGCTAGTGGTTAAATCCACAGCCATAGTATTGACGAGTCTTTAGAGTCCACCACACACTCTGTTACTCAAGGGCAAAACACTGTAGAGGCCGTATGGAGATATGGCAGGGTTCGATCAGATACGTGTGGTATTGCACGGATCATGATCGGACGGATTTTACTAACCGGCTTTGGCTTAAGCCGGATCCTAGTATTAGACAGTGTAGATTTTGTCTCTTTGCATTTGTATTCAGTGGGAATACAAATGCGGGCATGTATATGCAGTAGCGGGGTTTTCCTGTAATTTATTACGGGATCAGTTTTCTGAAGTTGCCAGTTTGCATTCCGTTCCGGCCAGTTTTTCTTTGTTCCTTCCCGGCCGGACTTTTCCGATGGAGGGGTTATTTGCAATTGTGCAAATAACTTATTGTGGAGGGGTTTCTTGCATTTGTGAGATTATGATATGACCATCATCATTATATTCTTTTTCCATCTTTTCTTTTGCTTTAATGGTGATTAGAATGGATTAGGACTTGATGAGAGTTGACATGACTTTATTATCATTGCCTTTTGGATGTGGTCACCCTCTACCTTTTACTACACTCACCTCCCTCTTGTATTATGTTTTCCCTCCACCATTCTCACTTGTAAGAGGCTGGCCACTTCATTAGGAGAGGGGGAGAGAAAATGAATGTGGTTCATTTTGTATGAGAAAATTTCATGATCTCATTTTGGCTTGTTCACAAAATCCTTCTCACCTCTCCAAAGTTCTTCTTGATTCCTCCATCAATGGCAACTACATAAACTCCAAGAAACAATGTTTCTACACTTATCTACAGCAAATCTTGGACGCGTCGGCTAGCCAACTTCGCGCCCGAGTTGCCTCGGTATAGAGGTGGGAGCCCGTTAAAGATTCCGGCTACATGGTGCCCTTTCCGACGAGGAGGAGATGAACGGAGTTTCCGCGGGAGATCGGGACGATGACGAGAAGACCGGAGGACTCGGATCACTCGGTATATCTCTTTCCCATCTTCTCTTGTTAGCTAGCATTAGGTTAATGGTTACGATCCGGGTTTTATTGTCCGCGGTAACGCCAGTTTAAAAGTTAAGAAAAATTTTGATTCCGCATTTTGGCCTCGAGTAGAAGGCCGGGGCGCTGCCGTGGCGCAACATGGTATCAGAGCCACGCCATTAAGCTAGTCTAGCTTGTTCTAGTGTGTTTACATCTTCGATCGAACAAAATTCCAAAAACCCGCGTTTTCAAATACACAGTTTCTGTCGAAATTTTTTTGGCTCCAAAAATTTTTCAGGCTGTTGCAGAATACTGTGCATGGAAATACAAGTGAAAATTTGGTCGCGAGATCTCACCAAACCGCCGCGGAACCGCAGCCAAACCCATGCTTAGGTCGCGGTTCCGCCGCTCTTTTGACTTGTCAACGCACCAAATTTTTGCAGTGGGCTTTTGGGCTGGAAATAGGGGTTTTGGTATATTATTTTTGGGCCCAGATTTTCTTTATGTGCTACAGTAATGCTTTGGGGCCCACTTGGTAATATTTGATCGATCGAATGTTTCAAACACATTAGTTCACAGTATTTACATTATATCTGCGACCGTGAATGTCACTTGATCGGTAAATCCTGTCTAACTGCTATAGCCCGGTTAGACGGATTTGCGAACGTGACCTTCACGTTGATGTTCTGTGTATTGCTGTGATGTTGCGGATTGGTCGTGGGGGATAGCCTGGATGCAGTATTAGTACAGTTTTGTTGTATTATGTACATTTGATATTGCGGGGCGAGCGTCCGACATGTGGACTGCCGTCACTGCCTGTTTGTATTATTATTTTGGGGCATGACCAGGTTGCGGTCGATGTACCCGTTGTATGTATATTTTACTTTCTGTACTAGGATTGCCCCGCGGAGGGGTGCACGGATAGCCGGGTTCTAGAGGGCAACGAGCCCGCATCTCATGGCATTGAGACGGAGGGGGCTTCACTCTAGAATTGGTGGGCTATTCGCCGCACTCGTAGGGGGTACAGGTTGACCCAGGAGGGGTGCCCAAGTTACCGGATTCTATGAAGTGCCGGGTGGTCCATTCACGTTGCTGAAGGGGGCTGCCTCGCTTCAGGTTTTGGCGGGTAACTTGCCGCGCCCGTAGGGGTCTAGGTTTTCATTGCACAGACTATCCACACGACCAGGGGAACGTCGGGTTTCAGCGGCTCTGTGAAACCCGGGGATCCCAGATATCTGTATTATTCTGTGATGCTATACATTTCTGTGATGTTGCATTTTATCACGCCTTGAGCGAATATAATATATTGGTATATATATTAGTAGATGTTGTATATGTTTTGCATCCGCGCTAGTCCACTCCCCGCTCTGTCGTTAGTTAGCTAACCTAACGGGTAATGACGGGACCCAGTGGCGAATGCGGATAGCATATACGTACGTCAGTATATTTTCGTTCTTTATGGTGTGATAAATTGATGGGACTGTGTTGATTCGGATCAATGCAAGATAAACAAAACTATTCTGATGTTGTTGGAATATTTTTCAAAAGCTGTTATTGCAAGGGCGTTCTCTTTTGTTTTGCATCGTGGTATTCAGTTGGAATATCCTGCTCCTCAGTCGACGAGGCAAGGGCCGAGATCCCTTCACCGGGAGTGACCCCTTGGACAGAAGTTTGCATCAGGGCAATAACTTCACTATAGCCGATTGCCTTTTTGCTTTGCATCGTGGTATTCAGTTGGAATATCCTGCACCTCATTCTACGGGGAAAGAGCCGAGATCCCTTCACCGGGAGTGACCTCTTTAGCAAAGGGTTATCGTCACTATATTTTTATAAAAAACTATGCAGTTCCTTCAACGATATCAAGTTCATTACGTTAAAAGTTTTTCGCCAAAAACTAGACGCAGCCCTCCGTCATTTCTTACAAGTATTACTTAGTATTCGTGCTGTGTTTGTTGACTGTGTCAAGGCGTAGTGTGCGGTAGCTAAGTAGTGTTTGTTTGTAGCATATTAATGGGATTGGTTAGGACAGTCGTGCGGCCTTGTTGACTATGTCAAGGGCTCGTACGGGTGGGTTTAATGCAATCCAGGATAATGACGGGTTGAACTTGACTAGGACTCTTTGATTTGTTGACTGTGTCAAGGTCACTTAAGTCCTAGGGGTAAAAATCACATCGGGAGTTTCTAAAGAAACTGAAACTTGCCAGGCATGCGCATACCTTCTGGAGTGTGGTGACGTGAGTGGATTCCGTCACGTTGTCATGCGATGATAATTGGATCCCGATTCCCACTGATGAGTTGGTTTACTCCTCGGGTGATCTCGACTAATTCTTCTTTCAGGTTTGGGGAAGAATTTGACGTTACAGTGGGAGGTTTCCTGATTAGATAAAGTGATAACCATTCTGATCTAGGTTAGAGTGCACGCTGAGTGTTTCTTTTCTCTCTCTCTTTGGCAGCGACCATTGACCCGACCCTACACTATGACTCAGTGACCAAATTAACCGAACCTTCTTATAAGACTGGCTTTTGGATTGTCAGAGTTGCAGACATCATTGCCACTCCTACTTTTTACCCTTTTCTCCAGGACACCCCGTATTACTACGAACGTCCACTTCCATTGGACAAAACCATCGTATGGTTATATACGAACTCGAAGGACTTTATTCGAGAATGGTTTCCGGTTCTGGAGAAAACGAATAGGACTATTCAGTTGTCTTTTCCTTTTACCTTCTCTCAGGTTGCGAGTACTCCTTGGTTTAGGTGATAGTACACCTATTACGCAAAATGGATAGTCTTCTTCCAAACCCTAGGCTGGTGCCGAACGGTAGGGAATGAAGAAAACCAGTTAGCCTAAACGGTGTACAGAAGGTATTAAGTTAAGACAAAGAAAGGGATTAGTAAGAGGGCAAAGTAAATTGCGACTGCTGTTCACGACCAAACTAAGTTTTTCTTCGCCAATTCTAAATCACCTTTGTATTTCTCCAGGACACTCCGTATCACTACGAAGATCCCAAGTTTATTGGATAATCCATCGTATGGTTATATACGAACTCGAAAGGAACTTGTTCCAGTTCGGGGATGGATCCTGGTTCAGGAGAAATAGGAATATGGTTTATTCGGTTGTCTTTTATCTTCACCTTCTCTCGCATTGCGAGTGTTCCTAGGATTAGGACAGTACACCCATTATGCTTATTGGATAGTCTTCTTCCAAACCATAGGCTGGTGCCGAACGGTAGGGAAGGAAGAAAACCTTTTGACCTAAAGGGGTGTGCAGAAGGTAATGACTAAAGACATATAAAGGGATTTAGAGAGATGGCAAAGAATTATACGGTTACAGTTGTGTATCTGGATAATGGAAGAGGCATTACTAGGAATACCGGGATACCCCCATCAAAACATTTCAATGTTTCAGTTTCACTGTGTACTGTTAAAAGAAAACTGACTTCCCAATTAGACACTTGCTCCAGGGTATATATTTACCAGGTTTGATTCTCACATCTGTATGGTTTTACAGATGGTGAGTGGGAGTAAGTTATTGGGAATTAGGTGATCATCCTCATTATATCGGGATTCGTTGTAATTGGTGATATTTGAGGAAATCACCTGGGTTGTTTGCCGGACGGCAAATATTTAGTTTTGAATATCCGTTGTTATGCACCAATTTCAAATTGATATATCTGTACGTCTATTTTTATAGAGTGAGATATACCTTTTTGAAATTATGTCTGTGACATTTACCTATATCAGTGGATGGTTAGGTGAGGAGCATTGAACAGCGGTGTAATTCTTCATAACCATAGTACAGTTTTTGACCTACAACACACAGGGAATGAGTTATTACACTCAGGGGACTTATACAGAGTATTGTATGCTGTCCAGTGTCCATTAGGACAGAGGGGTTGGTCCTCGTACTATATTCTGTTTACTTTTAACTTCTCTAGTTCTTAGACATGTGTTTCGTAGAAACACAGGGTCTGAGTTTTGAGGAGTTATTGGTATAAGAATAGAGTAGAGAACCAAGTTTTGCAAGTATCGGGATTCTTCAAGGTGATCGAAGATTTAGATACTTGTGTATGGTATTCAGTTGATAGTAACGAGAACTTGCTTCTCTTTCAGGTTACTCATAATTGGAAGCATTCCTAAGTTGAGTAACGCTGATCGGCCTCTTTCCATTTAGTTGACATGCACTGGTGACAGCTGCATGATTTGAATCTGGTTCAATTAAATCAGTGCCTCTGTTTCTATATTGGATATAGAACAGTTCATATCTTAACGATGTTAAGGTACGGGGAGTTGTCCGGCTTATGCTTAAAACCAGACTCCGGATAACTCAGGGCACATTTCTGTAATGGCTGTTTGTGGGTTGACCCAGGCTATGACGAGGGTTGACTTTCTACCATCTGGAAGATCAATAGTGATATTGTTCTTGACTCGCCACATTTTTAAAAGAAATGGAATTTTTCAGAAAAACAGTAGTGGGAGTATGGTAGAACTGGAAGTGATTCCAGAACCGCAAACGATTACTGAAAATTTGATAAGAACCTAAAGATTCAATCTGGATTGACATTCAATTGGCCACTCCGCAGATAAAGTGGGTAACCTCAGGCACCCGAGAGGTACTTCGGTATGCTCAGTGACGGTGGCAGGGAGGTTCTTGTTTACCCAGACTTGCCATTGCTGTTGTTCCAGACTGTGAGACCCGGCAGGAGGATGAGTATAGCGTCATTCTAAACTGGCTTTAGAAGTGTACGTCTATATGACTCTGCCAGAGGGTTGTCGTAGTCAGTGGGAGCAACGAAAGCACAGTAGGCAAGAGGCTTATGTCTATTTATAGACTAAAGCAGATATAGCGGAGATAGATCATCTATTTCTGATGTGACAGTCATAGGTTTGACTTCATCAGAATAGGGGATGGATCTGTTGAGAAGGTAGTAGGGTGTGATGTCCTGGCATTTGGATGACATACACAGAGTAGGAAGTGATATTCCTATACTACGATCGGTTATACTTTGGTTGTCACACAGTAGTTTCTCCACACAGGACTTGGATATTATATTATACATTCTGGTTACTGGATCTATGGTTTTAGATCTAGATTTGGGTGGTTTCCCAATCTGGGTACTTTGGCAGCATTCTATGAGTATTTAGAATGGACGACCCCTGGCACGGTAGTGTACCTGCAGGTGATGGAGTCACCCTCTCTAAAGGTGTCTTACAGACTAAAATGGAGAGGGATACGCATGATTGGCAGATCACTTGCTTAGGCAGTTGAGTCAATCATGAGATGTCAAGTACCATACCAGATGTTGTTCTTGCAGTAGATGCAATAAGTTGATATTAATCCAATCCTGGAGAAACAGTCGGAAGCAGTTTTAGAACATAAGTGAATGTTCTAGGGATTTGATAACGGCAGCCTCCTTTAGGAGACGGTTATCATTCCAGGCTTCCAAGGTGAAATGGATGGCAGAGTGGCTGTCAGAGTTATAGTTTTCTCTCTGACGAGAGGCGGTATTTTGGACAGGTGGTCCAGGTAGATACTGAGGGAAAGGCATGGCGCAGGATACTGATTAAGTTCAGTTGAAGATACAGTCTAAGAAGTTTGGATTTGGAGTTCATTTATGAGATAGGTCCCATCAGATATCCAGACACATTCTAAGACAGGTATTGCTCATTTCGGGAGATGGCTTTCTCCGCGAACTTGAGATATAGAGAGACATAGAAAGAAACATCACAGCGGATCCACTCACTGAGGCTATTCCTTGAACGCAAAAGTTTCACAAACGAGATTTGTGAGACTGACTAGTAGAGGAGTTGGGTGTTCGGTATCGCACGGGCTGTGAGTATGCGACATCGCAATAATTAGCCTTGAGTGCAAGTGGGAGATTGTTGGAGATAGTGCCCTCAGAGTCAATTATTGGATCACAGGCACGTGATTGTAATGATTGAGGGAGGACCTATCCCGATAGGACAGTCTTACTTGAGATGATAGTATGCTATCTGGTTTATCTTTATCATCGTGTACTGCTTCAGGTGACCTTACAGGTCGCTATTGCACGTTGATAGAGCCCCTAGGATTCTTGCTTGACTACCAGCAGTATGAGGGCGATCATATACGTAAGAGCTGGCAGTCTATAAGCATATCCTTAAAATGGTCCCTAGTCGTAGGAGTTTCGAGACAGGGCATCGATTCTCCAGAGTAGACTAGTGTATACAGTCGAGACCCCGACGAGGGGGGATGGCCGGTCTCACAAGCCATTGGTGTCAGTTGGTTCACCTAAGATGTATACAGGTGTTCATTGGGTTATGAGTACACCGGACAGGACTCGCCGGGAACATGCTAGTTGGTCTTATACCTGACGTCAGATAGCAGTTTCCTGGTGACATGTGTACAGGTTAGTTCATCGACCTGGGGATCGTCATTTGTCTCGTGTGAGTTCCTACTGTACTTTGATTACTACCCTACCACGGCTCAAAGGAGTCGTGCAAACAGGTTTTAGTTGGGTACAGTCCCGAGCCACATGGAGGCAGTGAGTGGATCTTCAGGGGTTCGTCTCTCCCGGTATTAGGGGTGAGGTCGTGCTGTGTCTAGGAGAGCCATCACACAAAGCCCTCGGCCGAGGCAGGAGATTTGCTGGTAGGTATTCCAGTATTATCTCAGGGTGTTCCGGGCTACACTCCGACACGACTTGTACCACTTTTGGGGTCTGACTTTTACCAACCCCCTAGGCCCGCCATGCGATACTCATAGACGAACGGACTGGACTGTACAGATATTGTCACTGACAGGCTCAGTAGGGTGTCAAGATGAGTTCACTCATCGACGTCCCTTTTGGTCAATAGCTGGTGGCCCGTCACGTATGGCTAATACCTCTGACGTGCTAGTGGTTAAATCCACAGCCATAGTATTGACGAGTCTTTAGAGTCCACCACACACTCTGTTACTCAAGTTTCGGGCGAAACGCTGTAGAGGCCGTATGGAGATATGGCAGGGTTCGATCAGATACGTGCGGTATTGCACGGATCGTGATCGGACGGATTTTACTAACCGGCTTTGGCTTAAGCCGGATCCTAGTATTAGACAGTGTAGATTTTGTCTCTTTGCATTTGTATTCAGTGGGAATACAAATGCGGGCATGTATATGCAGTAGCGGGGTTTTCCTGTAATTTATTACGGGATCAGTTTTCTGAAGTTGCCAGTTTGCATTCCGTTCCGGCCAGTTTTTCTTTGTTCCTTCCCGGCCGGACTTTTCCGATGGAGGGGTTATTTGTAATTGTGCAAATAACTTATTGTGGAGGGGTTTCTTGCATTTGTGAGATTATGATATGACCATCATCATTATATTCTTTTTCCATCTTTTCTTTTGCTTTAATGGTGATTAGAATGGATTAGGCCTTGATGAGAGTTGACATGACTTTGTTATCATTGCCTTTTGGATGTGGTCACCCTCTACCTTTTACTACACTCACCTCCCTCTTGTATTATGTTTTCCCTCCACCATTCTCACTTGTAAGAGGCCGGCCACTTCATTAGGAGAGGGGGAGAGAAAATGAGTGTGGTTCATTTTGTATGAGAAAATTTCATGATCTCATTTTGGCTTGTTCACAAAATCCTTCTCACCTCTCCAAAGTTCTTCTTGATTCCTCCATCAATGGCAACTACATAAACTCCAAGAGACAATGTTTCTACACTTATCTACAGCAAATCTTGGATGCGTCGGCTAGCCAACTTCGCACCCGAGTTGCCTCGGTACAAAGGTGGGAGCCCGTTAAAGATTCCGGCTACGTGGTGCCCTTTTCGACGAGGAGGAGATGAACGGAGTTTCCGCGGGAGATCGGGACGATGACGAGAAGACCGGAGGATTCGGATCACTCGGTATATCTCTTTCCCATCTTCTCTTGTTAGCTAGCATTAGGTTAATGGTTACGATCCGGGTTTTATTGTCCGCGGTAGCGCCAGTTTAAAAGTTAAGAAAAATTTTGATTCCGCATTTTGGCCTCGAGTAGAAGGCCGGGGCGCTGCCGTGGCGCAACAGAGTTGCCCCCAGCCTTCCTTACTCGGCGCCAGTCGCGACGTCGAGCATGACGAGCCGTTGGGACTGGCTCAGCGATAGGGACAGCTTCGTCTTGCCCCCTGTCCGAATGAGGTGCTGCTGGTGTCAGCCTCTTAAAGACTAATGTTGTCCTTTGAGTGGCGATGTTCAATCTGTCAAAGACAGATCCTCGAGTAGGAGCAGGAGCCGGAATAGTCAGCCTTGAAAAGACTGACTCTTTAACAGGAGAAGCCGCCTTGACGACTTCAGGAGCAGATGTGGCTGTCTTCCTTTGGACGGCCACTTCAGGGTTCATGGGCTTCTTGGCGGGCCCATCAGAGTTCTGGCCCAGCCTGGCAAAGACAGAGGCCGCCGGCTTGATATTGGACGACCCGTTGAAAGGGGCCGTTGTAGCAGTGAGCCGATCGAAAACCGACTTCTTGTTTGCTTCTGGTGCGGGCACTGGCATGGTGAAGCTTGCAGGCGGGAGCATGGTCCTGAAAAACAGGCCGGTGGTGGCCTGGGTCACCTGTTCTACCGTCATGGCAAGGATGGAGGCCGCTTGAGGCCTATACGCTACACCTCCAGGTGAGGTGGAGCGTCGGTTGCGCTGGCACTTTGAACAGCTCGAGCAGTTGGAGGCCATTGATGCTTGATTTCTGCGCCATGCAAAAGACCAAATCTTAGTAACTTAAATCCAAAGGCAACCATTAACAAACCTCGATTCATTCGCGAAGACGACACATGAAGTGTGGAGTGGAAAGAGGAAAAGGTCCCACCGGGCGTGCCAGAATCTGTTCCCCTCCGAACGGCGGCCAAGACATGGACGTCTTTGCGTGTGATTCGGGGCAGATGCTATTTTGTTTTATCCGTCCACCTCTCCGAAGATGCCAAGTTGGTTTATGGCACCGTGTATCGGAGGTTTAGACGGATGCGACCGATGTAGCAGACTTCGTCAGATTTCCCCTCGCTTGAGGGGTTTTTGATTGTGGGGACGCTCTTCCCTGCAGGCGCAAGCCCCTGCGGTTATTACGCTACACACACGACACGAAGTGAAATTCTGGAGAAGGAGAAAGTTTTTACCGCGTCGCGGTAAAAACTTTCTCCTTCTCCAGAATTTCACTTCGTGTCGTGTGTGTTTGTTTTGTTTGTGGTTGCCCGTGGATTGTATACGGAGACTAGGTTATGCCATCGCCCGTAGGACGTGGATTAGTCCAAATCCGTATTTTCTTAGATTTGGTTTGGGGTTTTTTTTAAGGATATGTTAGCCCTATTTAAGGCTAAGATCAACTTAAACTTTTGTTAAGGATAAGTTAGTCTAATCTCCAGACTAAGATCGACTTAACGGATCGTTTGGATTCGATAAGAGAGCAATTGGCTCTATTGTTCCAGTTTAAGGACATAGTGGTCCATGTTCCAGTTTAGAGACATGGTAGTCCATCATTCCCATTTGGGGACGAACATTAGTTTAAGGACATTTCGGTCCAACGTTCCCATTTTAGGATGAATATTAGTTTAAGGACGTTTCGGTCCACGAGTTTAAGGATCCTGCAGTACGTATCGATGTGTGGTTGTCGGGACCCATCACCTCTCTGACATCGTTGAAGGATTACAACGATAGGTGTCAGAGGAGTTCAGAGATGTACCCTTGAACCGGATGTAAATTGATTTAAGAGAGCAGTCTTGCTCAATCAATTTAATTTGAGAACTTACGGCCATGATTGGAATAAGTCCAGTTGAGAATATTCAACGTTTTTTATTTCCGGCCTATTAGGCCTGTGCTAGGGCTTTGCCCCTGTTTAATAATGCACTGCATTTTATTCTGACCTGCTAGGCCTTTTTTGATTTGGGCTTTGTTCCTTTATCAATGATGCAGAGCATCTGTTTGGGCTCTGCCCTTCTTTAAAATAATGCATTGCATTTAATTAGGCCTGTTAAGCCTTTCTTAATTGGGCTTGGCCCTTCTGTAAATAATGCAGTGCATTAATCAAACCGACAGTAGCCATGTGGCTTGTCAGGCGCTTTGCGCCAATTATAGAGGTCAAGCACATATGGAGATGACACGTGTCATGCTCGGGTGAGCGCAAGCGCAACAGCGCAGTGCGCTGCGCTGTTGCGCTGCTGACACGTGGTGCGCTCTGGTGAGTTGCGCCAACTTCAGAGAGCAATGCTCTATCTTAAAAGCGCACAGCGCAAGTGGTCTTGGAGCTGACACGTGGCGCTCTCTGGTGGCTTGCACCAACCCAGGAGCGCAACAGTGCAGATTTTGTAAGTGCTGGGCACTGTTTAATAACTTGATTCAATTTTGGATTCAAGAAAAGAATCTTTAAGATTCCAGAATCAATGGTTCATAAAAAAGTGCAAGGCACTGTTATTATTTTTTATTTATTGAAGATCACTGATCTTGTTCTTAGATCAATGATCTATTCAGAAGAAGTTCTTCTTTTTTTATAAAGGTTTTTATCTTTTTTCTCTTCTTGAGTTCTTTTCACAATTTTTCAGAGCTCTGTCTATTCTCTGTGTTGTTGTTTTTTATCTTGATGTTGATCATTCTTGAATTGGGGTCTAGGGGCCTTTATATAGTGCCCATTAATTTGTTAAATTTGTTAAAGAGATCCTTCTCTGAGTGATTTGGGGAATTTTCCCCACCGTTGGATCTTTGATCCAAGGACTTCTGTTTTACAGAAAACAATCTTCTCGTTTTAACAAGAACAAAAAGATCTTACTAGAATTTTAATTCTGTTTGGTGCAGATGCATCAGCGCTTGACACGTGTCACGCAGCGCACAGTGCAGCGCAACTGCGCTGACGCAACTGCGCTGCGCACAGCGCAGGCGCAACTGCGCTGACGCAACTGCGCTGCGCACAGCGCAGGCGCAACTGCGCTTACGTAACTGCGCTGACACGTGTCGCGCAGCGCAGTGCACAGCGCAGCGCAACTGCGCTTGCGCAACTGCACTGACACGTGTCGCACAGCGCAGCGCCTGCGCAACTGAAGCGTTGCTTCCTTTTAATTTTTGTTTTAAATAGAGCCTTGCTCTGATTGGACGCGTTGTCTTGGGCGCTGCGCTGACTTATCAACTTCTGACACGTGGCGCATTGCGCACAGCGCAAGGGATCTGAGGTGTCGCTTCAATTTTTGAATTTTTGAAATTCAAACAGAGTTTTGCTCTGATTGGGGGAAACAGAAGCGTTGCTTCGTCTCCCACCTTGGAATTTGAACAGAGTTTTGCTCTGATTGGGGTAAACAGTCCTCTATATATATGTCCAAGCATCCACTATATCAATAATAATGGCCTCTAGGCCATACATATTCCTAACAGTTCTCGCTATAGAGGACACGAGAGATGTTGAGTTTGTACTTGGGAATTTGATCCATGAAGTGCCATTTCAAGAGCGTCATATATTTGTCTTCGGAGACTCACATGAGGTATGTCTTAAAACGGTTCAACCCACACGATCACTCTCCAATTTATTACTTTGGTCACTAATGGACATATTTTTAGCCTTGATCTCTTGACGAAGAGAAATGGATTTTGTGGGTTCCATTTTGCAATGTCGGTAGTCAAATGTATGCATGGTGTGTACTTGACCAGACTTATAAACCTTGCCATTGGATTTGGTGTTAAGGATCTACTTGTTGGGATGAAGTGACAAGAATTTTTCATGTATTTACATGGAACTGATCCACTGTACCTTGTGCTTTGAGGGATCAGACTTGTAGTTATGTGGACATACAAATTCAGACTAGGCCTGAAATCTAGATATAATAGTATCCATTTTCGCACATGCTTTCTTCCATAATAGCAGGGTCATCACTCAGAATAGCAAGAAGCAGGTTGTGTAGCATTTTCAATAAGGAGGTGGGACATGTGGCTACCTCAGAAGCAGCCATAGAGGCGGTTAGGCTGCAGTGATTCCTTGGGAGTTTGTGTGTGATTCCCCACGCAAGGGAAATAGGGTTTCTCTCTATCGTGATATCAGTTCAACGATAGCATACTCAAACAATCACATATATATATAAGAAGTTGAAGCACTTACAGATCTAACGACACTTCATCAAGGAGTAAGAGGCATGAGAATGTGGTCTAAGCTTTAGGGTCTTCCTTCAGGTCAGACGATCGGGGATCCGATGATGAAGGAAATAGTCGAGACGATATGTGCATATGGACTTCGTCCTGGGTGACATGTTGCATTTCAAATAGCTTGATAGACCTTACTCTTGACTTTTGTGGGTGGCGACTTTATAGATGCATATTTTAAGATTGATGGTGTGTTGGTTTCTTTCTTTATTATCTGGAATGGATATTTATATTGTGTTTGACTATTTCTGGTATGGAGTACAAGTGTACAAGGTACATGAAGTGTACGGGGTACACGATGTGTGCAGAGCACACATTTAACAAAGAACGTCAGCAGGTAAGAACTCTTACTCACATGAGAGATCCCCTTTATGCTAGGGAAGCATACGAAGGTAGGACTAAGTGCAAGACGTTATCTGCTCGAAGCAGTGACCGTATTATTGCATACAGGGTATGCCGACGTGGGAGCGCTTAATATAATCATCCTGACTGGGTCAGGATGAGATTGCGATGTGCTATATGTCGAGCGACCGAAGTGGGTATCTCATGGCCACTTTACCTGTTTTACATATAGTCGAACTAGGAGTCTGACTCGCTGTACGGGGTGCGAGCTTATCGAGAGATCCTAAGCATATCACAAGGTGATACGAGCGAGCAAGTCAATCACAGGATGATTGGACTTGGATCCGTACGGTATAACTTTAATGGCATATGCTTTCAGGGAGAGAATTTTATACCATAGCATGTTGCCATACGACGTGTGCTGGGACCGTGCACATAAGGAGGTTGAGAGATGGATCCTATGTCCCTCACTGTGTGAGCCTTTATAATGACCTCCTTCACGGAAGGACGGACAGTCAATATACCCTTAGTGACACTGGGCTGTCTGGATAGGCATGTTATGAGCGTCTGCTATTTTGGCCGTTGTTTCCTTCTGCGATGACAATATACCGCACATTCGAAGCAGTGTCAGGAAAGCAAGTAAATGACGGACCTAACTATTCAGAGCCGGAGGAAGATTGAATGGAATGTCTTCTAATTGCATCACATGGCTAACTCTTATTAACACCGATGACAAGGTTTAAGAGTGCGATGAATCGAGGGAAGACCTAGCTGTTCAAGTACGCTTCTGAGAGGGATCGAAGGTACTTAGACAGACATGTGTCCCTCGCCTCTATGCCCATTTCCATCATGGTGGAAGTCTCCTACTATGATTGATCAACCCCGCGGTACCTCAATTAAGAAGCAAAGAGCGGAACAAGGGTTGATCTAGGGTATGAGATTTCACGAGCCTAACATATATCTGGTTTATGTTGTTTTAGGTAGATCCTTGTGTCGGTCCTAACTGATCTGGCCGTAAGGCTACTCGCTTGTAGGTTGTCAAAGGTCCACACTGTACCAACATGTATATGTCACGCCCCGTTCCCAAAATACGGGATACGAGGGGTGACTAGGCCAGCCATGCTCCTACGGTCAGGGAATAATACCGTCGTAGTCACACTTCGGCTTCTAGCATTACATGGTAGTCAGTAAACAGTACTCGAGTAAAGGAAAATCACAGTTCATAACTTTATTACATTGGAATTTAAAAGAGTTCGAGGTACATTTATTTCATAGAATAAACAACTAACCAATAAAACAAATGATGAAATTAAAGAAAGTAGCGCTGGTGATGCAGTCTAGATCTCCGCAATCTCGAAAGATAAGTCCTGCTCCTGGGCTGGATCCACTTCGTCCTCTGAGCATGCACACTCAGGTCGTCAGGGCGACACGTATAGCAATAAATATATAAAATGGGCGTACAGTATTATTAAACATGAGGAGTACAATGAATTGCAGAACATGGGTATAATAACATCAACTGAATATGAATAGTGCACTATGAGTATCATGTCGGTGAACTAAGCAATGCATATGTCACTACTTAACGGCCACTAAGTCCATGAAATCATATGGTAGAGAGCATACTCGTATTTAACAAGGGTCTCGTGCATGCCCGAGACTACGGTCCACTGTGCCCTGGACATAACCCTGTCAGCCGTGCCGCTAGGTCCACGACCTAAAGTATGTATGTGTGTGTGTGTGTGTGTGTGTATGTATATATATATATATATATATATATATATATATATATATATATATATATATATATATATATATATATATATATATATATCATTGATAGCGAATGATCATCCTCTAAATCACTGTACCTTACTAAATACGAGTTCAATTCCATCTTGATTTCCCCATTCCCCAGGTTATGGTATGCATTCATGTATTGAATAGGTTGTGGACAAATACGTATCACTGTCACTTTCAATCAATTTTCCACTTATCAATATCACTGTCGTATTTGCCATAACCCAATCACTAAGATTAATATATCGACAATGCAGATGATCACTATACAGCAGGTATAACTCAAGCATGAAAATATGCAGAAATGCACTGAACGGGTATTCATTATTCTATAACGACCAATGCCATGTAACTTGCAAAATTTACGGTAAATCATACACATAGAATTGACCAACACCATATAAAGGGAGTATGAAGCACACTTGATTATATAAACAGTAAAATTTATTTCAGGTCAATCGGAGTTCAGGTTAGGGAATTATCCTCATTTAAAGGCAGCGATCGATTTCTGGGATTCCAGTTTCAGAACTAGAAGCCCAACTTCGCGCGCATTTTACCAGTGATTATGTTCAGATTCAGGTATTTCCCTAGTTGAATAAAATCTAGTTCTGCCAGTTAAGTTTCCAACGCACCAAACGTATTACCAATCGCACCTCTACGTCAGAAGTTATGTTCAGATTAATGTGACAATGTAATGAACATTTCTGCAGAAACTGCAGAACACAATGACATTCCAAAATACAATTTAAATATCAAACGACCATAAAAATGCACGGGACCAATTTCAGAGGTTAGATAATTAAGTTATCTACGCGACCATATAGGGCTCCATGCATTTACAGTTTTAAGCAGGTATGTACAGGTGCTTATAATTCAGTTCCCCCGTAGAATGCTACCCCGGACTGCAGTCCAGAATTGCGTTCCTCCTCATTTTTTAGGGTCATGAAATTGTATTATTCCAAAACTAATTACATGGGGTTATATGTTATCTAGTTAAGTTCGATACGAGCCCTGGAACACCATGATTAGATTTATATTTAATTAACTACTAATTTTACAATGTGATGGTTGCGGTGATTTTCAGATTTGACGTAACCGATAGGCGGGGGTATCATTCATATTGGTGGAAACATTTATTTTCCCTTGAATTCTCATGAGCTATCTATTATCCTAAAAGGGTTTCAAAGCTCGTAAATTTCACTATTTTAAGAAGGGTTTTTCATCTAGGGTGTCATGTCATTATGTATAGGCATCAAATGAAATATTCGCTCTCATTAACTGATCTAACTAAAGTTATTCGATTTGAATGTTATAATGGTATGATAAGGGATGGTATCTCTTAATATAATTGAACGCCGTGGTCGGATACAAAACTAAATTGACGGTTAGACATCGATGTCGCTATACACATAAACATTTACACCGGAGTATGTAACCTTGTTAATTTAATCAACTACTACAGTTTTTAGCATGAATAAGCAAGGGAAAGGGGTTCCACTTGCCTAGAGATAGACGACGATACGATGGTGGATGATGGCGAATGGCGCGACAAGGGCACGATCACTGCACGATGCGCGCTCGACTTGGCTAGATTGGAGTACTCGGGCTCAGCACTGGCATGGAAGCGGCCACGGCAAGGGGTTTCCAATGACTCCGTTGAAGTGCTCGGATGCAGAGGGGCTGCCGACGGTGGGCTCAGGCGGCTCTGGGGATTGGAGCTGGTGAATCGGGGAGCTCCGATTTGGTGCAGCAGCTTGGGTTTGGGGTTGGTGCTCGGAGATGGTGAGTAGGGGAGTGTCTCAGAGATGGTCGGCGAGATGGAGCGGGAGAAGGAAGATCAATGGCTGCGGGTCGCTGGGCGAGGCAGCTGCGGTCGCTGTTGATGGAGTCGGGGTTGAAGATGGGGTCGATGGAGAGAGGTGTTGTGGTGTGTTGGGGAGCTCGGTCACGGCGGTGCTCAGGTGAGAGAGTTGTGTTCGTTGTTGGGGTGTTCGGAGCTCGCGGCCGGAGGCGGTGAGCAGAGGAGAAAGAGGCGGGGATCGAGCCGGTGGTGGCTGCGGTGATGATGGTGACAAGGTGGTTTGGTTTGGAGGAGAATGAGAGAGAGGGGCGAAGACACTATAGGGTAATTCTAAGAAAAGAACACTAGTCTTTTCCTTTTCGGTGCAGGTCACGTGACCTACAGCTCGGCCTTCGCTGCAGAGAGAGCGGCTTGTTGGCAATGGTTCTTCGGCGGTGAGGGCGGTGAGGAGCTCAGCGATTTTTAGGTTGAGGAATAAAGAGAATTAGAGGGAAAGGCAAAGAGATTGAGATAGAGATGGAGAAAGAGGTGTTAGAGGGAAGAGGGGAGTCGTGGTTGTTGGAGATGGCCGGTTCGTACGCGAGCGCGAGGAGCGGGGAGTCGTAGGGAGGCGTTGGAGACTTAGAGCCGTTGGGGAGTGAGCGGGTCGAGTGGAGGCTGGCGTGAGGAACTTGCGAGCGGGCATGGGTGCGGGTCTTGAGGCACGGGTGCGAGGAGCCCGGAGGCGTGGGGTGATGGCGTGAGGAGCGGGGACGACGTTGGGAAAAGGCGGGAAAACAAAGACGAGGGAAGAAGATGAGGGGAAGCGGGTCGGGTCGGGTTGGCATGGGTCGGGTCGGGTAGAATTAGGATTGGGTTTTATTTAGGTAATTAAATATATATATATATAAATATAAAAATAGTAGAAAATTCACGGAAAAATTGGGAAAAATAGGGAAAAAATTTTATTCGGAACCGGGGATTTACATCATACCCTCCTTACAAAAATTTTGTCCTCGAAATTAAAACAAAACAATAGGACAACACACTATATGAACAGATACGAAAAACGTGCACGGATGTCCTCCTCGCGTTCCCAGGTAGACTCCCCTAGAGAACGTCCACCCTAAGAAACTCGAACCAGGGGAATGACTTTGTTCTTCAGCACTTTTTCCCGACGATCGAGAATGGTGGTAAGCTGCTTCTCGTAGGACAGATCAGTGCCCAATGTTAAATCCGAATGATCCAGAATAGGGTTGTCGTCCCGAGCATAGCGCCTCAACTGAAAAACATGAAAAGTATTGTGCACACCAGCTAGCGATGGAGGTAAGGCAAGACGATAGGCCACCTCTCCCACTCGCTCTAGCACCTCAAAAGGTCCGATGAATCGGGGACTGAATTTCCCGCGATCTCCAAACCTGATAACACCGCGGATAGGAGAAATCTTCAAAAATACATGATCTCCGACCTCGAAGTCTAGCGCCCTCCTGCTGGCATCCGCCCAACTCTTCTGTCAGTCCTAAGCCGTTTTAATGCGCTGTCTGATCATCTGGACCTTGTCTACCATCTGAACAATAAGTTCGGGGCCCAGTAATCTCCGTTCTCCCACGCCATCCCAACAAACAGGGGATTTCCATCCATAAAGTGCCTCGAATGGAGCCATCTGGATGCTAGCTTGGAAACTGTTGTTATAAGAAAACTCTACCAGATGGAGGTGATCCTCCCAAGATCACTGGAAGTCTAGCATGTATGCCCTCAACATGTCCTCGAGCATCTGAATAGTATGCTCGGACTGTCCGTCCGTCTGTGGATGGTAAGCTGTGCTAAATTTGAGACGTGTACCCAGACTCTCTTGTAAGCTCTTCTAAAAGTATGAAACGAATCTGGTGTCTCGATCCGACACTATACTGACCGGAACTCCGTGAAGTCGCACTACCTCTTGCATGTATTTCTCCACAAGCGACTCTGTCGACTGTCCGACACGGAAGGGTATAAAGTGTGCAGCTTTCGTAAGACGGTCGACGATAACCCAGACTGCGTTGTTGGCCCTTGGACTCCGTGGTAAGGCAGTCATGAAATCCATAGTGATGTGCTCCCACTTCCACTCGGGTATCGCAAGCGGTTGCAACAGTCCAGCCATTCTCTGGTGCTCTGCTTTTACTTGCTGGCATATTAAACACCTGGATACAAACCGTGCAATCTCTCGCTTCATCCCGTTCTACCAAAAGTGTTGCCTTAGATCCCGATACATTTTCGTGCCTCCCGGATGCACAGAATAAGCCGAACTATGAGCCTCAGCTAATACCTCTTCTTGAATATCTCTCTTGGGGACGCAGAGCCTGCTACCGAATCTTAGAGAACCATCCCGATGTATGAGTAAGTCCATCTTCAGCCCGGCTTCCACCTGCTCTCTGAACTTTTGCGATCAAGGATCACCAGCCTGCGCCGCCTTAATGCGATGTATAAGAGAAGACTGCACCTGTAACTGCCAGAATTACCTGATTGCACTCGGTGTAACAACCTCTAGTTCGAGCTTCTGAAAATCCTCAATGATGCTTTTCTGACTGGTCAAAATCATGACTGCCGGCTTGCGACTGAGAGCGTCTGGTACGACATTTACCTCCCCCGGATGATACCGTAAGTCCAAGTCGTAGTCCGTCATTAATTCTAGCCACCGGTGTTGCCTCATATTCAGTTCTCTCTGAGTGAACACGTACTTCAGACTCTTGTGATCCATGTACACTTCCACCTTTTCGCCCAACAAGTAATGTCTCCAGATCTTCAATGCGAAAACTACTGCGGTGAACTCCAAGTCGTGTGTTGGGTAGTTCCTCTCGTGATTCTTCAGTTGTCGTGAGGCATAAGCAACTACCCGACCATGCTGCATCAGGACACTGCCTAAGCCTTTCCCCGAAGCATCGCTATGTATCACCAAACCACCTGAATTATCCGGCACCGTAAAAATAGGCGCCGCGGTCAATTTCTGCTTTAGTACCTCAAAAGACTGAGCACACTCTTCCGTCCATACTTACGGTACTTCCTTCCGCGTCAGCTTCGTCAAGGGTTCAGTGACTCGTGCAAAGTCCTGAACGAACTGCCGATAATAACCTGCCAATCCCAGGAAGCTTCTGATCTCGGCCACTGACTTCGGTGTCGGCCAATCCCTAACAGATTCTATCTTCACTGGGTCCACTGAGATGCCTTCGTCTGAAACAATATGTCCCAAGAACTACACTTTGTCAAGCCAGAACTCATACTTGCTCAATTTTGCGTATAGCTTCTCTTCCCGAAGAATTTGTAATATTGTCCGCAGGTGTTCGGCATGCTCCTGCTGGGTCTTAGAGTAGACTAGTATGTCGTCGATAAATACAATGACAAACGTGTCCAAGTACTTCGCAAACACTCTATTCATCAAATCCATAAATATAGCTGGAGCATTGGTAACACCGAACGGCATCACAAGAAACTCATAATGCCCGTATCGTGTCCTGAAAGTCGTCTTGCATATATTTTCAGCCGTTACTCTGATCTGGTGATAGCCCGAACGAAGATCCAGCTTCGAAAATACCTTGGCCTTACCCAACTGATCAAATAAATCGTCGATACATGAAATAGGGTATTTGTTCTTTATCGTAACCCTGTTCAGCTCCCGGTAATCTATGCACATCCGTAGCGATCCGTCCTTTTTCTTCACCAACAAGACTGGTGCACCCCACGGCGAAGCGCTTGGGCGAATAAATCCCTTCTCCAGGAGTTCTCCAATTTGTTTCTTCAACTCTGCCAACTCAACTGGTGCCATCCTATAAGGAGCTTTGGAAACTGGCGCCGTCCCTGGAATCAAGTCGATAGAGAATCCCAAGACGTGGGGAGGTGGTAGACCTGGTAAATCTTTAGGGAACACATCAAGAAAATCATGAACGATCTTTGGGGCTGGACTCTCATCAATCTCCATAACTGTCAACGCTTTTGGCTTGGCTCTAAACTTGGCTGGCTCCAAAAACTCTCTCCCGCCTTCGAAAACAAACTCAGGGTGATTGGGAATGTGGAAAGTCACCTTCCTTACTCGACAATCAATAATTGCATGGAATGTAATTATCCAATCCATCCCGAGAATCGCATCATAACTGCCCGTCCCGATTAAAAGGAAATTCGCATAGAATTCCCTGCCGCATACTACTACCAGACATAAGCTACACTCTTGGTTGGACACAATAATACCGTTACCCGTATGTATCTCCCAACCCTTGGTCAACGGCTCGTGAGATATAAAGTGTGTGTCGACAAACCGCGTGGAAATAAAACAATACAAAGCGACCGAATCGAAAAGAACTCTGGCTGGTACTGAATAAACAAGGACGGTACCTGTAACTACATCTCCAGAACCCTATGCCTGCTCGGCGGATAAGGTGAAAGCCCATCCCTGATTTCGACTCGTAATAGTCTGCCTCTGATCGAAGGACCGCTGCTGGGGCACCCGAGGTGGACCCCTCTTAGCTGAAGTGCCATACGACGGTTGTTGTTGCTCGAACCCTCCTTGGAGCTCAGATCTCTGGGGACACCCGCCGACCCCTATGCTCGCTGGATCCGCAAATCAGACACTGCCCCTTAGCTCTGCGGCAATCACTCTGCATGTGTCCTGGCCTCTGACAATAATCGCTAAATAGGATCCTTCGCTGCGGCTGCTGAGGTGAAAAGGTACGCTTCATCTGTGTGACACCTAGCCTGTGAACTGGAATGGCTCCACGGGACGGAATGGTAGGCCGTGCCGGAACTACGTGGGGTCTCAAGTCCATCGATCGTTGGCTCTTGTCCTTCTCTGCCAACTTTTCCTGTACTCAGGCAGCATTCAAAACTTGGGCGAAAGTTGGTAGGTCGAGAGACGCAATGAGTTGTTGCAGTTCAATATCGAGCCCTTGCTGGAAACGTCTTGCCCTGGAGGATTCGGTGGCTACCATGTACGGTGCGAGGCGACTCAGCCGATTGAACTCTGCGGCGTAGACATCCACCGAGCATCCATTTTGCTTCAACATAATAAACTTTTCCTCCATCTCGGCTTTGGCGGTAGCCGGGAAGTAATGATCCAGGAAGGACGCGGAGAACATGTAACGTTTTAAAAATAAATAAATAAATAATTAAATAAATAAAATTCTTTAAAATAATTAAATAAATAAAATTCTTTAAGTGAATTTTATGATTTTCGGTAAAGTAAAACGTATTTTTCGTAAAACTAAAGCGTAATTATTTTTCATTATAAATTTTAAAAAGACCTATTTTAATTATGTAATTACTAGTAAATGATGTTTATTTAGTCACTTATAAATTTTTAGTTTAATTAAATATTTTTCCTAAATTAATTATTTTAAATATTAACATAAGCTTTATTTATGCACTAAATTAGTGTAAATTACAAATTTGAATGGGTTTAATTTGCAAAAGTGAACCATTTCATATTAGAATCTAGTGTGTATCATGCAAAATTTATTTCCAAATTTTTCCATGTCTCTAGAATTTTCTTTAGTTGTATTAGAAAAGAAATGAATAAAATTAAATAAAGAGATGAAAAGACTTAAAGTGAAGTGATATTTTGGGTGAAGTTTCTACACAATTCCTCACTCTTTCTTTCTCTCCCTCTTCCTCATGTTGTGGCCGGCCCTCACCCCCCATGGCAGCCCCCCATTTCCCAAATTTAATTTCCCTCCAAAAATCGTCAAAAATCCTACAAAAATCCAAATAAAAATCCACAAATCCTTAATTTAATTCCTACCACCATTCTTTGCTCATTTTAGTTTGGTTCTTGGAGCAAATTAGCATTTTTGGGAAGCTAAGTTTTCATGTTGATCCACCACCCTTGAGGTATAAAATCCTAAACCATAGTTAAATTGTTGTTTGCTTTATTAATCTAGCTTAATTGCAAAATTAATTGTGGTTTCAATTGCAAGTTTCAAAATTCAAGTTAGGATTTATAAAATCAAGTTATGGTTTTTATTAATTAATTAGGATTATAATAGCTAGTTTAAAATTTTTAGAATAGAAAAATCTTGCATGGTTGTTGAATAATAATTTGTTCATTCAAAATTGTTTTAATTAAGCAATTTAGCTAACTAGGTTTTTATAAAACATATATATTGGTGATATAAAATTCTAATTAAGGTTTTTATTATTATATTGTTGTTTTAATGAGAATATTAACATGTTATCGGAATGAAAAACCTAACTTAGTTACTAATTTGAAGTTGATAATAGAAAATTGTGATAAAAATGCTATTTTTGCTAACTAGATTTTAGAAATTCTTAAATAAATAAGATTTAAAATTTAATTATGGTTTCATTATATTATTATCATCATGAATTGTAGTTTAATAAGTTAATTCATGCAAAATCAAGTCTAGAAGTGAAATTGTGAAATTTTGCTTAAAAGCATCGAAATCGGGCAAGTTTGCAAACTAGAATTTCAATTTAATACAAATTAAGGTGTTAAAAATATAGTAATGGTCTCTATAATTTAGTTATGCTATTTAATGAGCATTATGACCATTAGTTTCATTTAAACATCAAGTTTTGAAGTAAAACGGTAAATTGGCGTTTTCGGGTTTTACGAAATCGGACGATTTGATCGATTTTAGGGTTTCGATGAATTAAATCATGTTTTATATTACAAGTAATGAGTTTTAAAACTACGAGTTGTTTGTTGGTGTTTTATCTCGATCAATCGGCGTTTGTACGCCGATATCGAGCGATATTTGGTTCTTTAGCATGAGCGGGTCATAGGTTTTAACCTATGCGCGTTTCGTGCGTCGTTTTGGTTTTGTCCGTGATTCAGTTTACGATATTATATGTGTTTGAATATAGGTACCCCTCACGTGGACTTCAGACGAGGAAGAAGAGGAGGGCGACAACGTTTTCGGCAGACAAGGACCAGGTGAGTAGATGTATATCTACGGGGAAAGTCGGGTGGATGGCATTTAGCACCCCCGCAAACGTAGAATAGGAATATTACTTATTGTCATTAGGAAGCCAGACGTGACCTTAGATTCTTGGTGAGTAGGACCCTAGTAATGACCTTAGGTTGGACTAGACTGATTTAGAAAGACCTTATCAGAGGATGAATATCTTGGAGGAGATTCGTAGGTTTCAGGTAGACACACACACGCATACACAGAGACTTGGCTTGGTGTATATGCGTATGTGTGTGTGTGTGTGTGTGAATGACTATGTGTAGGTATATATATATATATACACACAACATGTATATGTGATACAAAGATGTGATATGATACATGGGGATGAAACAGTATAACTGGGCTTGATGCCGTGATTTCTTGGCTATACAGTCGTGTAATGAGGTTAGCGGATCATTAGAAAATGAGATAATGGATATGTATACATAAACAATAATAGGTGGTGATGATATTGAGGTACATGAGACTCTAAAATAGAACCCGGACTGTAACCTGTGATTGAATCACGATATGATATATGTGTGACTTGATTACGATATGATATAAGTGTGACTTAATCCCAATATGATATTGGTGACATGATATTTCTGAGGATAAATTGACGATATGTATTTATGCTGGCAATGACATATGATTGATGATATTGGGATGTATGCGATTACAGTATAGTACCTTTGATCATGACATTATTTGACGATGATATTAAATGAATGATGATGTACGTAGGTGATACTTGACCCGTACCCCGATATTAGGATGCCGTACGTTGGATTTTACCGTACGAGGCAAAGATGTGATGATTGATCCGCACTCTTGATTCGAGAAAATCGTACTGCATACGTGACGCTATTGAGGCTGGATCGCCGACTATTAGAGATTTGGACTCAGACCTTAGGTAGATTCTTATTTCTTATCGACTAGCTTTTTTAGTTTAGTTCTTAGGGGGTTAAATAGATACCAGTTTAGGCTCGAGTCATATAGATATAGTTAGATATGTATATTCCAAATGAGTGGTTAGTACACATTTGACCTTTATTTTCATATTGTAATCATCACGTTGCATGTTCATACATATGTTTCCTTAGTCAGTATAAAACTCTGCCTGTTAGGACACCAGCACCGTTACCAATGATGCGCATATTCCACGCACACTTATTTGCCGGCTCACACACATCATCATCGATAATTGCTATGTCACGTACACTTTAGAACATATTATCTTTTATTGATAGAATCAGTTAAAAGCTAGATCGATATAATATTGTGATTACTCTCAGGTGTTAGTCTAGACATGGCATTTATTACTTAGGCATTTCATGCATTCACATTTTCATGTTATCATGCAGTATTGTGGGACTTATGCCAACACTTATCATTTACTCACTCATGATTTTTGGATTTTGGATTTCTATGAGATTTCTGGATTTTAGGGAAAACCGCAATAAGATATATAAAAACTTCTCTCTCTCCTCCTCTCTTTTTTTAAAATATAAGTTGCGGTTTTCTCGTGATATATGTGTCGTCCACCATGAGATTTCATGTTTTCTGTTGGATTTCGAGACCCGATTCGAGGAGTGGATGAACCGTCTCGGGTACATGGTGGGCCCGGTATGGTACCCCGGGGCAAGAAGATCGAGTTGCAGACGATGAGCCTGGCAGGGGAAGACTACCTACCGGTAATGTCTGGCGCGGCGGATATCCGGAGGATACCGACCGTTGTCGTGAGATTTGATGATATGGGCCGATCCGGACTGACGGAGCCCAAGATATTGAGACTATGAGGTATTGAGACTTGAGTTTTATTTGTTTTGTGTCGATGCTTGACACGGATTTTCATGGATTTCATCTATGATACTTCAGATTTCTATACCAATTTACCATGATAAAATTTAAGAATTTCTTATACAGATATATCCAGATTCCAGGATTAGTTGTTTTACATACATGGTGCATGCATACTCATTTACATGACATATTACTATTTGAGGCACTGACACGAGCACGGAGCATTTGCACTTACACGTAGTTTATTACCCTGCCATTACTAGATGACTAGTGATATATTAGTATATTATGATGACCTAGGACAGCGTCGTGCATTCGATTTCTTTTCGTAGATATCTTCTACTCACGAGTTGGCAACTCACCCCCGTTGTGCCAAATTTTATTACAGGTCGATGTACAGGTTTCCTTGGCAGCTTGTTGGCACATCTTTTCATTCAGAGTGATTTGCACGATAGGTTGGTTCACTTGTATCAGGACCGCCGTTGTACTTATTTTATTTCGTTGGTATCTAGTAAGCTCTATCAACCAAACTTGTATTACTTTATAAGTTTAAAGGACCAGTTATTTATTTCGACCTTAGAGTCGCGCATGTATTATTATGGTTTGGTGGATTTGCTTTCTTTTGAGTTTTGAGCCTCGCTCTTTGGCGTTGTATATTTTTGTGCTTGGTGTGGTTGTTTCCGCCTGTTGGCGTAGAGCTAGCTCCCGCTTGGAGATGCCATTTTATCGTTTGTATACATTATACTTGTTTGTACCCGTTTGGGGCCAGTTTTTACAAAGGAGACTCTGCCGAAATTTTTGAGAAAATTGGATGTTGCTTTTAAACTTGTTTTCTACATGTTTTCCTTTTCTTCTTCTTCTTTTTATGGTTTAGATTTCTGGGCTTCGGCTTACTTAGATTATGTTGCGCCTCTAGACGCTTCGTAATTTAAGTGCCGGTCACATTCCGAACCTTCGGGCCGTGACAGAACGTTTCGCCGGCTCTCCTTTACGGACCACCATGTGCAAGCCTCGTCTTCTAGCTGAATCTTCACCACGTTCACTCTGTCGTCGTCAGGAATCCGAGAGGCAGTCAGGAGGTTCTCCACTTTGATGAGCCATTGTTCAGTCTCAAGTGGACTTGCTGATCCCATGAACACTGCTGGATGAAGCCTCCTGAAATCTGAAACGGTACCAACCCTAGCCTGTTTAGTCGGTACGAGCGCGCCCTCGGAGGCGGGAACAGCCGTAGATCTCTCCACGGCGGTAATTACGGTCTCCTGTACCGCCTTCAATCCCTCGGCCAGGAGATCGGTCTTCCTCTCTTAGGCTTGGGCCAGGGTCGTCAGTGTGCTAAGGATCTTCTCGGTACGATCGTGGTGACCGACACCTGAGGAGTTGCCTGAGGAGTCCATATTCCTGAAAAGATCAAAAGAAATCAGATTCAAGCAAGGCTACACAATAATTCAACGATGATTAGGAAGTGAGGAAGAATGCAATAAGGCATACGCTAAGGGTGTAATTCAATCTAAAGGTCCCTCCACGGAACTGTAATTTCATCCAAAACCTGGCTCTGATACCAACAAAACCATGTCACACCCCGCTTCCCAAAATACGGGATACGAGGGGTGACTAGGCCAGCCATGCTCCTACGGTCAGGGAATAATCCCGCCGTAGTCACACTTCGGCTTCTAGCATTATATGGTAGTCGGTAAACAGTACTCGAGTAAAGGAAAATCACAATTCATAACTTTATTACATTGCAATTTAAATGAGTTTGAGGTACATTTATTTCACAGAATAAACAACTAACCAATAAAACAAATGCTGAAATCAAAGAAAGTAGCGCTGGTGATGCAGTCTAGATCTCCGCAATCTCGAAGGATAAGTCCCGCTCCTGGGCTGGATCCACTTCATCCTCTGAGCATGCCCACTCAGGTCGTCAGGACGACACGTATAGCAATAAATATATATAATGGGCGTGCAGTATTATTAAACATGAGGAGTACAATGAATTGCAAAACATGTGTATAATAACATCAACTGAATATGAATAGTGCACTATGAGTATCATGTCGGTGAACTAAGCAATGCATATGTCACAACTTAACGGACACTAAGTCCATGAAATCAAATGGTGGAGAGGATACTCGTTTTTAACAAGGGTCTCGTGCATGTCCGAGACTACGGTTCACTATGCCCGGGAGATAATCCTGTCAGCCGTGTCGCTAGGCCCATGACCTAAAGTATGTATGTGTGTGTGTGTGTATCACTGATAGCGAATGATCATCCTCTAAATCACTGTACCTTGCTAAATACGAGTTCAATTCCACCTTGATTTCCCCATTCCCCAGGTTATGGTATGCATGTTAGTTGTATGTATGCCCTAGAGGCCAGTATTGTACAGATGATGTATATTATATTGGATGCTTGGACATATATAGAGATGACTTTCTTGCTCGATATGATAGTATGCTATCAGGTTGCTCTTTATCTTAACATGTACACTTGTCTCTTTAAACTGTCTTATAGTTACATGTTGGTAAAGCCCTTAGGATGTTTACTTGACTGCCTGGACTATGATGCAGATCATACTAGTGGGGACATGGTAGTCCATAAGTACATCCTTCAAGGTCCCTAGTCGTGGGTGTATCGAGACGGGGCATCGATATACCAGTGTAGACTAGCGTATACGCTTCTCGACCCATGAGATGGGCGATGGATGATCCCACATCCATTGGTGTTTGACATCAGAGATGGTATACGGGTGCTCAGTGGAGACTGGGTATACTGGACGGACTCGCCGAGAACTCCCAGATGGTATTATACCTCATGTCAGATGGCAGTTCTCAGGTGACACTTGTACAGGTTAGTCTGTAGACCCGAGATCGTCATAGAGACTTGTGTGATTCCCACTGTGCTTTGATCTCCACCTTACCACGTCCTTGAGGGCGTGCAAAACGGTGGTCTTTGGGTACAGTCCCGAGTCACATGGAGGCAATGAGCGATAGGAGGGGTTTCGTCTCTCCCGGTATTGGGGGTTGATGTTGCGCAGTGCTCGGTTGGCCGTAACAGGGAAGTCCCTGGCCAGGGATGATCAGAGATTTGCTGGTAAGTGTTACCAGGAGTTTCTCGACCCGTTATGAGCCTCACATCGGCACGACTTATCGGTTATTGGGGTCTGACGTTTACCACCCCTAGACTTGATATGCGACATATCTGACGAACAGACCGGACTGTACGGTAAGTGTTACTGGTTGGATTCACAGGAGTGTGAGCGGGCTAGCTCGTCGATCTTCTGATCGCTCAATACCCGGATGGCCGTTACGTTTAGCAGACCGCTTGCGGCTTGTAGGTGCTTGATATGATCATCATCTGCTACCGGCGTATTGACGAGTCTTTAGAGTCCTACACAGAGGTTTCCTGGCTCAAGCGAAACGAAATAGGAGCGCATATGAGATATGTGCAGGACCGAGAATAATGCGTGTATGTGATACCGTATTTCATTCTCGCGATGAATGTTTCGATTGGTTGTATGCGATATAACCTAGTTATCGAATCATTGATTCGATAAATCGATACATTGTATACTAGTCGGTTATGTGCGATATGACCGGATCGTTAAATCAAGTGTTGATTTAATGATTTAATGTATAATTATATATATTTGATATATTACTTTGCATTAACTAGTATTGGTTCATTTTAAATGGATTTTCTCACTTGATGCACATTGTATATGTGATATATTTTTTTGCACTTGTTTGTATCATGTTTGATGATACTTGCTCACTTGGGTTTGTGTAAAGATTAAACCATGGTTATATGAATGGTTAGGGCTTTGTTTATTTACTTATTTATTTATTTATTTATTCATTTTGGAAAATAAATGAGAATGGTGGCTTATTTTGTTTGTATGTTGAAGCTTCTTGAAGCTTTGAACAAGTCCACCATTCTTATCTCATCCTTAATCCTAACCATTCCAACTAACCCTAGTTTACTCTCTACACTTGACTATGGTTATGATATGATAAGGATTCATGTTAGTTTCTTTTTAAAAAATAAGAAAGACTTATCATATTCTTCATCTTCTCCTTCTTCTTCTTCAAGAAAAATCTTGCCTTCATCAATGGCAACTTGAGCAAATAAGTGAGAAATCCAATTCTAAAGTGAACCCACCTCCTATTTCTTCATCCTATACCTCTTGCCAAGTAGTATAGGGTGTTTACTTCACACGTTTCACAACTTGGTGAAGTTGGAGCTTGATCTTGTGTAACCTCGACGTAGATCATCTTCGGCACGAAGCCGACGACCTTGCCCGCCCATTTCTCCGATGAAGCCGATGCTTGAGTTCGGGATTCGAGACGGACAGTGAGAGGACGTCTACGTGGAGCTAAGGAAGTGGAGAACCGGATCTACAAAGGTTGTAGCCTCTTTCTTTTAGTTAAGTAGTTAACTAGTTTCACTTTGTCGCCTAAAATTCTAGTTAACGATCTAGTCTAGGGTTTCTCGGCACCGTAAAATTTGAAATTGGCATGGTTGATGCCTTGTAAGACCTCTTGAGAGTGCCTAGGAACCCTACAGTGGTATCAGAGCTACTAGACATTGGATGTCGACCTATGGTGGGTTCTCACTGTGTGACAGTGTGGCGAAGCATAGGCTCTTACCCCTAGGGTGTCCCGAGACCGGAAGGTGTTCCGGCGGGTTGTAGTCCTCGCGAGGGGGCATGCGTAAAAAGTAGCGGCTGAGGGACCCGTTGGTTCCACGGCGACCCCATTGGATGGGGTGGCTGCCTGACCTACAGTGGTATCAGAGCCTAGCTAGAGCCTTAGGCGAAGTCAAGACGACGTTTGAAACCCGAATACACATCGAAACCCTAACACATCATGCTCTCTGGACTTTTTCTAAAAACTGGGATTTTTCCAGATTAAAAATGCTTAAAAAATTCAGCAGGGAATTCTATGAACTACGGTGCAAAATTTACCTCATGAACAGTCAAAGGTGCGGCGGAACCGCGGCAGAAGCTTGGCTTCTGCGGCGGTTCCGCGGCCAACTGATGGGATTTTCCTGTAATATTTGCACAGTAATTCATCATTTCAGTAGCTGAGTTTTATGGGTATTTTTAATATTTATTCAAGAGTTGAATTTTCTGAGGTGTTTTAGAGCTTCGATGTTTCGATCGGATTATCAAGCTTTGTCTATGTGTTTTTCCGGATATTTTTCGAATATGTTAAAAAGTTCGACCGGATATAAATACCCAACTTTTCCCCTGCCGGAAAATATCCAAGTGTTGGATTTTTCTGTGGTTTAAGGACGTTCTGAGTAGTGCAAATAACGCGATGGTCCCTCTAGAAGACAACAAACCTTAACTCGATTATGTGACCGTCTTGAACTGCCCTTTGAACCTTAGGGTTTGGGGCAGTACGGCGTGCCACATGTGAGGCGTTGGCTTGACCCTTCTACGGCTGGACCGTTGGTACTGAGGCATGAAGTGAATGTCTTTGAACCTATTTCATGTGTTGAACGGTTTCGGGAAAACTTGGGTGTTCGAATGTTCGATCGGAAAGTTTAATATTTTCTATTTATCCAGAATGGGATACAATAATTGGAATTCACACACAGTTATGAGATAACTGAATGAATGTTATAAATCGGTTTAGTCTCACTTCATATTGAAAAGAGTTTTCGATAATGGGACTAAAATGCGGGGTTTATAAGTATTAGGCATGCGATGTCTAAAGAGGTTGCGGATTCCAACTGTTGTAGTTTTACACTTTCTTTTTTGTGACCGTAAGTGTAATATGTGATATCGCCGGTTTCGTTGCTATATGTCAACGACAATTAGGATGCGTATATTTACTTACGTTGATGACATGTGATGTTATGTGTTGCTGGATATGTTATATTGGATTGTCGTGTTTGAATAGCCGGGGGTTTTATGTGAGATGAGTGTTTTTCATTTTCATTCATGTAAAAACTCTGTATATAATATTCTTTTATTTGGGGCACTTCCTTGTTGCGGAAGCTGTCACCCTTTGTATATTATTTACTTTTCTGCACTAGGATAGACCCAAGGAGGGGAGCACAAGTAACCGGGTTCTAGGGTCCAGTGGGAGACCATCTCGAGGAGTCGAGCCCGGGTCTCCTAACTCTAGAATTGGTAGGGTTGCTTGCCGCTCTCGTAGGGGTCTAGGGGTGTGGGTTTGGCTATTCATCACGACCGTGGAATCCATATTTTATACTGGCTCGTATTGAAAACACGGATGTCCTAGTATATCCAATGTTTCATATGTTTCTTCTGCTGCGATATCTGTGATGTGATCATGTGATGTTCTGTGATAGATACAGTATATAGTATATATGATATATTATATAGACGTTACTTATGTTTTGCATCCGCACCAGCCCTGCCCTGCTCTGTCGTTAGTTACCTAACCTAACGGTGCACGAGGGGACATCCAGGCGAATGCGGATGGCATAAGTGTACGTCGTATTTATCTATGATGTTTAGGTGACTTAAATGATGGGACTTCATTAATGTGATTAATGAAAGAAAATAAACCTAAGATGTTGTAGAATCAGATTTTAAACAAAACAGGTAGCTACAGTTCTTATTTTGCATAGCGGTATATATGATATACCCTGCACCTTATTCGATGAGGAAAGGACCGAGATCCCTTCACCGGGAGTGACTCCTTTAACAATAACTGGCAGATGCTACACACTCGGTTTGACTTTTGATTGCTTCTATAGTTTCTGCTTTGCACAGTGATATATATGATATATCTCGCACCTCATTCGACGAGGAAAGGGCCGACGATCCCTTCACCGGGAGTGACCCCTTTAGCAAAACTAGAAAAGCCTCAAAATCACTCCATTTCAAAACTTCAATTTGATTCTACAACGATATCAAGTTCATTACGCTCATGGTTTTCAGAAAAACCTGCGTAGCCCTCCTGTTAGTTGTATGTATGCCCTAGAGGCCAGTATTGTACAGATGATGTATATTATATTGGATGCTTGGACATATATAGAGATGACTTTCTTGCTCAATATGATAGTATGCTATCTGGTTACTCTTTATCTTAACATGTACACCAGTCTCTTTAAACTGTCTTATAGTTACATGTTGGTAAAGCCCTTAGGATGTGTACTTGACTACCTGGACTATGATGTAGATCATACTAGTGGGGACATGGTAGTCCATAAGTGCATCCTTCAAGGTCCCTAGTCGTGGGTGTATCGAGACGGGGCATCGATATACCAGTGTAGACTAGCGTATACGCTTCTCGACCCATAAGATGGGCAATGGATGATCCTATATCCATTGGTGTTTGACATCAGAGATGGTATACGGGTGCTCAGTGGAGACTGGGTATACTGGACGGACTCGCCGAGAACTCCCAGATGGTATTATACCTCACGTCAGATGGCAGTTCTCAGATGACACTTGTGCAGGTTAGTCTGTAGACCCGAGATCGTCATAGAGTCTTGTGTGATTCCCACTGTGCTTTGATCTCCACCTTACCACGTCCATGAGGGCGTGCAAAACGGTGGTCTTTGGGTACAGTCCCGAGTCACATGGAGGCAATGAGCGATATGAGGGGTTTCGTCTCTCCCGGTATTGGGGGTTGATGTTGCGCTGTGGTCGATTGGCCGTAACAGAGAAGTCCCTGGCCAGGGCTGATCAGAGATTTGCTGGTAAGTGTTACCAGTAGTTTCTCGACCCGTTATGAGCCTCACATCGGCACGACTTATCGGTTATTGGGGTCTGACGTTTACCACCCCTAGACTTGATATGCGACATATCAGACGAACAGACCGGAGTGTACGGTAAGTGTTACTGGTTGGATTCACAGGAGTGTGAGCGGGCTTGCTCGTCGATCTTCTGATCGTTCAATACCCGGATGGCCGTTACGTTTAGAAGACCGCTTGCGGCTTGTGGATGCTTGATATGATCATCATCTGCTACCGGCGTATTGACGAGTCTTTAGAGTCCTACACAGAGGTTTCCTGGCTCAAGCGAAACGAAATAGGAGCGCATATGAGATATGTGCAGGACCGAGAATAATGCGTGTATGTGATACCGTATTCCATTCTCGCGATGAATGTTTCGATTGGTTATATGCGATATAACCTAGTTATCGAATCAAAGATTGATTCGATAAGTCGATGCGTTGTATACTAGTCGGTTATGTGCGACATGACCGGATCATTGAATCAAGTGTTGATTTAATAATTTGATGTATAATTATATATTTGATATATTACTTTGCATTAACTAGTATTGGTTCATTTTAAAAGGATTTTCTCACTTAATGTGCACATTGTATATGTGATATATTTTTGTGTACACATGTTTGTATCATGTTTGATGATACATGTTAACTTCTGCTTGTGTAAAGATTAAACCATGGTTATATGAATGGTTAAGGTTTTATTTACTTATTCATTTATTTATATTGATTATTCATTTTGGAAAGGAAAAGAAAAATGGTGGCTTTATTTGTTTCTTTCATGAAGCTTCATGAAGAGTTGAATAATTGACCATTTTTGTTTTCTTCTCTTAACCTAACCATGCACCTAACCCTAGTTTGCTCTCTACACTTCACCATGGTTAGTATATGATATGTAATGATATTATTCTCATTTATAATCTAAGACTTATCATATTCTATCTTCATCTTCTTCTTCTTCTTCAAAGAAAAAGCTTGACACCATTAATATCACCTTGAGCTAAAGAGTGAGAAATCCAATTCTAAAGTGAACCCACCTCCTATTTCTTCATCCTCTACCTCTTGCCAAGTGGTTTTGGGTGTTTTCTTCACAAGTTTCACAACTTGGTGAAGTTGGAGCTTGAACTTGTGATGCCTCGACGTAGATCATCTTCGGCACGAAGCCGACGACCTAGCTCGCCCATTTCTCCGATGAAGCCGACGATTGAGTTCGGGATTCGAGATGGACAGTGAGAAGACGCCTACGTGGAGCTAAGGAAGTAGAGAATCGGATCTACAAAGGTTGTAGCCTCTCTCCTTTAGTTAAGTCGTTAACTAGTTTTATGTTTCGCCTAGAGTTCTAGTCGACGATCCGTATTAGGGTTTCTCGGCACCCATAAAATTTGAAATTGGCATGGTTGATGCCTTGTGAGACTTCTATAGTGTGCCTAGGAACCCTACAGTGGTATAAGAGCCTAGCTAGAGCTTTAGGCGAAGTGTAGACGATGTTTGAAACCCGATCGAACCGAAACCCTAAAACCTAAGTGCTCTCTGGACTTTTTCTAAAAACTGGGTTTTTTCCAGATTAAAAATGCTTAAAAAATTCAGCAGGGAATTCTAAGAATTACGGTGCAAATTTTTTCCAATGAACAGTATAGTGTGCGGCGGAACCGCGGTAGAAGCATGCCTTCTGCGGCGGTTCCGCGGCCTAATGATGACGTCAGCCCTCCTCCTTTGCACAGTAATTCCTATTTCACAGTGCTGAGTTTTCTGGGAATTTTTTAAATTGACTCAAGAGTTGAGTGTTCTGGGGTTGCATTGGGAATCGAAGATTCGATCGGATTATCAAGTTTTGTCTATGTGTTTTTCCGGATAATTTTTGAATATGTTAAAAAGTTCGACCGGATATAAATACCCAACTTTTCCCCTGCCGGAAAATTTCCAAGTGTTGGATTTTTCTGTGTTTTAAGGACGTTCTGAGTAGTGCAAGTAACACGATGGTCCCTCTAGAAGACAACAAACCTTAACTCGATTATGTGACCATCTTGAACTGCCCTTTGAACCTTCGGGTTTGGGGCAGTACGGCGTACCACATGTGAGGCGTTGGCTTGACCCTTCTACAGCTGGACCGTTGGTATTGAGGCATGAAGTGAATGTCTTTGAACTTATTTCATGTGTTGAACGGTTTCAGGAAAACTTGGGTGTTCGAATGTTTGATCGGAAAGTTTAATATTTTCTATTTATCCGGAATGGGATACAATAATTGGAATTCACAAACAGTTATGAGATAACTGGATGAATGTTATAAATCTAGCGGTTTAGTCTCACTTGATATTGAAAAGAGTTTTCGATAATGGGACTAAAATGCGGGGTTTATAATTGTTAGGCATGTGATGTCTAAGTATTTCATTTGATTAGGCATGCAATGTCTAAAAAGGTTGCGGATTCCAACTGTTGTAGTTTTACACTTTCTTTTCTGTGACCGTAAGTGTAATATGTGATATCGCCGGTTTCGTTGCTATATGTCAACGACAATTGGGATGCGCATATTTACTTACGTTGATGACATGTGATGTTATGTGTTGCTGGATATGTTATATTGGATTGTCGTGTTTGAATAGTCGGGGTTTTTATGTGAGATGAGTGTTTTTCATTTTCCTTCATGTAAAAACTTGTATGTAATATTCTTTTATTGGGACACTTCCAGGTTGCGGAAGATATCACCCTTTGTATATTATTTACTTTTCCGCATTAGGATAGACCCAAGGAGGGGAGTACAAGTAACCGGGTTCTAGGGTTCAGTGGGAGACCATCTCGAGGAGTCGAGTCCCGGTCTCCTAACCCTAGAATTGGTAGGGTTGCTTGCCGCTCTCGTAGGGGTCTAGGGGTGTGGGATTGGCTATTCATCACGACCGTGGAATCCGTGTTTTATACTGGCTCGTATTAAAAACACGGACGTCCTAGTATATCCAATGTTTCATATGTTTCTTCTGCTGCGATATCTGTGATGTGATCATGTGATGTTCTATGATAGATACAGTATATAGTACATATGATATATTATATAGACGTTACTTATGTTTTGCACCCGCACTAGCCCTGTCCTGCTCTGTCGTTAGTTACCTAACCTAACAGTGCACGAGGGGACATCCAGGCGAATGCGGATGGCATAAGTGTACGTCGTATTTATCTGTGATGTTTAAGTGACTTAAATGATGGGACTTCATTAATGTGATTAATGAAAGAAAAGAAACCTAAGATGTTGTAGAATCAAATTTTCAACAAAACAGGTAGCTACAGTTCTTGCTTTGCATAGCGATATATGTGATATATCCTGCACCTTATTCGATGAGGAAAGGACCGAGATCCCTTCACCGGGAGTGACTCCTTTAGCAATAACTGGTAGATGCTACACACTCGGTTTGCTTTTGACTGCTTTTGAGTTCTTGCTTTGCACAGCGATATAATCCCGCACCTCATTCGACGAGGAAAGGGCCTACGATCCCTTCACCGGGAGTGACCCCTTTAGCAAAACTAGAAAAGCCTCAAAATCACTCCATTTCAAAACTTCATTTGATTCTACAACGATATCAAGTTCATTACGCAATAGGTTTTCAGAAAAACCTGACGTAGCCCTCCGTCATTTCAGATAAATCCTACTTAGTATTCGTGCTACGTTTGTTGACCTCCGTCAAGGCGTAGTGTGCGGTAGCTAACTAGTATTTATCTGCTTATGCATATGATGCAGATTGGATTAGGGTAGTCGTACGACCTTGTTGACCTCCGTCAAGGGTCGTGCGGGTGGGTTTGATTCAATCAAGAAATGACGGGTTGAACTTGACTTGCACCCTGTGATTTGTTGACCTCCGTCAAGGTCATAGGATGCTTGGGGCAAAATATTATCGGGAATTTCAAGTGTTGAAATTTGCAATGAGATTGCATACCTTCTATGAGATAGTTGGATCCCGATACCCACTGCGAGTAAGAGTTACTCCTGGGAGAGTTTTGCACACTACAATTAGCCGATCAAGTAGGTGTCTAGAAAGGTGTCAACGGGGTTACGCCTCTGGGAAAACGAGGTTTACTTTAATTAGGTCCGTGCGAAAGCACGGGGAACCTCCCTCAAAGTACCGACACTGGCCTGGCTGAAAGATCGACGAAGTTGTAGGGTGTAATTAATCCCGGCTAGTCTTTCCTTTTAGGGTTTGAAGGAAGATTTGATAAAAACCAGTGGGAGCCATCCTGATTAGATAAGATAATAACCAATCTGATCTTGCACGAGCATACGCTAAAGTGTTTTCTTCTCTCTCTCTCCAGGTAGCGACCATTTCATGCCTTAATCAAGATAATAATATGGATGTATTGACTGAACCCGCATGTTATACTGTGCTGGGGAACGTTGGTTCCGTTCATTCTTATAAGAGTTATAGGAATGAACAGGATATAGAGGAATACCAGGATTCCCATGCCACCCGAATGAAGAGAGTACATGTTGATGCATTTTCTTCGGGTGTGTTGGTTACTGAGAACTGTTTCTCCATTTGCTCTACGTCCTGGGTATTAGATACCGGGTCAGGATCCCATATATGTAATCAGTTACATGGGCTTAGAAAAGGTAGAGAACTTGGAGAAGGTGATAAAGACATTAGAGTTGGAAATGGTGCAATTGTTGCAGCTAAGACTGTCGGGGAATATCACCTTGTATTACCAACTGGTAATACATTGGTTCTGAACGAATGCTATTACATGCCGAACCCGATATGCAACATTATATCGGTTTCTTTGTTGAGTAAAGAGGGATATAATTTTGTATTACAGGACAATGTTATGAACATTTTCCATAACCAAAAGTTGGTTGGATCAGGCACGTTGTGCAATGGCATTTATGTTCTAAATCAATCAACAGTTCTGAGCATAACAAACACACACAAGAGGAAGAGTTCTGAACTGAACGAATCCTTCTTGTGGCATTGTAGACTGGGTCACATCAATGCGACACGACTAGCTAAGTTGCATAAAGATGGATATTTAAATCCGGTTGAATTTTCATCTTATGACACTTGCCAGTCATGTCTCAAAGGCAAGATGACCAAAACTCCGTTTATGGGACACGGAGAAAGAGTTACTGAACTCTTGGGACTGATACATAGTGATGTATGCGGTCCAATGTCTACACATGCCAGGGATGGTTCTTCGTACTTCATTACATTCACTGACGATCTCTCTAGATTCGGATATGTGTTCCTGATGAAACACAAATCAGAAGCTTTTGAGAAATTTAGAGAATATAAACAAGAAGTTGAGAACCAAACCGGAAAAAGTATTAAAATCCTACGATCTGATCGAGGAGGTGAATACTTGAGCATTGAATTCCTGGACTTCCTAAAAGAGAATGGGATTCTCTCTCAGCTAACTCCTCCATATACACCACAGCACAACGGTGTATCAGAATGGAGGAACCGCACCCTATTAGATATGGTGCGCTCTATGATGAGTGTAGCTGAGTTACCTGTTTCCTTCTAGGGATATGCACTGGAAACAGCAGCATACCTACTGAATAGGGTTCCCACCAAATCTGTGCCTACCACACCATATGAGATATGGGAAGGGAAGAGATCATATCTTAATTTTATAAAGATATGGGGTTGCCCGGCCTATGTCAAAAGACAAAAACCGGACAAACTCGAGGCAAGGTCTGTATTGTGTAAATTTGTTGGATATCCCAAACATTCGCGAGAGTATATCTTCTGCCACAGTGAGGAACAAAGAGTATTTGTTGCTCAACATGCCACCTTTTTAGAAAAGGAATTTCTTACAAAAGAGATTAGTGGCTCTGAGGTAGAACTGGAAGAGGTTCCAGCAGAACAAAACATAACAGAAGATTTAGTGGAACCAGAGGATTTAGTAGCTCCCAATGAACCTCAGCCTCTCCGCCGATCTAGTAGGGTTCCTCGCCAACCTGAGAGATACTACGGTTTTCTCATGGATGGTGGGAGCGAGGATTGCATCATGGAGGATGATGACCCAACTAGCTTCGAGCAGGCCATCACGAGTAGGGACTCAGTGAAATGGCTGGATGCCATGCGGTCCGAGATGGAATCCATGTATACCAACAAAGTATGGACTTTGGAAGTTGCTCCTGAAGGGGTAAAACCCATTGGGAGCAAGTGGATCTTCAAGAAAAAACTTGGTGTAGATGGGAAAGTGGAGACTTTCAAAGCTAGACTTGTTGCAAAGGGTTTTCGTCAAAGACCAGGTGTGGACTATGACGAAACCTTTTCTCCAGTGGCTATGCTTAAATCCATCCGGATCATGCTTGCCATCGCTGCGTATCATGACTACGAAATCTGGCAAATGGATGTTAAGACCGCCTTTCTAAATGGTGATTTAGAAGAGTGCGTGTACATGACTCAGCCAGAGGGCTTCGTAGACAGTGGGAGCAGCGAGAAGGTGTGCAAGCTGCTTAAATCCATTTATGGATTAAAGCAAGCATCACGGAGTTGGAACATCTGCTTTGACGTCGTTATCAAAGAGTTTGATTTCGTCAAAAACCCAGATGAACCTTGTATTTAGAAGAAGGTGGCAGAGAGTAAGGTTGTCTTCCTCGTATTGTACGTGGACGACATACTCTTGATAGGAAATGATATTCCTATGCTGCAATTGGTCAAGCTCTTCCTATCATAAAGATTCTCAATGAAAGATCTTGGTGATGCCTCCTGCATATTGGGAATTAGGATCTATAGAGATAGATCCAAACGGATTTTAGGATTGTCCCAATCCAGGTACATTGACACCATACTAAAGAGGTTTAGTATGGAAGAATCCAAGCGTGGGAACTTGCCCACGATCTCTGGAGTCACTCTCTCCAAAGAGATGTCTCCCAAGACTGATTTGGAGAGAGCTCGCATGCAAGGGATACCCTATGCTTCGGCAGTAAGCTCTATCATGTACGCGATGCTATGTACCAGACCCGATGTAGCATACTCACTAAGTGTAGTGAGCAGGTATCAAGCTGATCCTGGAGAGAATCACTGGACAGCTGTGAAGAGCATTCTCAAGTACTTACGAAGGACTAAAGAGATACTCTTGGTGTATGGTAACGGAGAACTCCAAGTGGAGTCCTTTACCGATTCGAGCTTCCAGAGTGATAAGGACGACTCTAAGTCGTAGTCGGGCTTTGTCTTTACCCTTTACGGAGGGGCGGTTAGCTGGAAGAGTTCCAAGAAGGAAACCGTGGCAGACTCGACGATGGAGGCTGAATACATCGCTGCCAACGATGCTGCTAAAGAGGCTGTCTGGATCAAGAAGTTCATTACTGAACTTGGAGTGGTTCCATCCATTGAGCATCCAATACCTTTGTATTGCGATAACAATGGAGCGGTGGCTTTTGCCAAGGAACCTAGGTCCCATTAGCGATCCAGGCATATTCTGAGGGGTATCACCTGATCCGGGAGATAGTTGATCGCCGGGAGATCGAGGTCAGGAGGGTTGACACGAAGAACAACACGGCGGATCCACTCACGAAGGCCATTCCACAGATACAGTTTGAGAGACTCTTCGGGATATTCGGTATGCGATACTACAGCAGCTGGCCCTAGTGCAAGTGGGAGATTGTTAGTTGTATGTATGCCCTAGAGGCCAGTATTGTACAGATGATGTATATTATATTGGATGCTTGGACATATATAGAGATGACTTTCTTGCTCGATATGATAGTATGCTATCTGGTTACTCTTTATCTTAACATGTACACTAGTCTCTTTAAACTGTCTTATAGTTACATGTTGGTAAAGCCTTTAGGATGTGTACTTGACTACCTGGACTATGATGTAGATCATACTAGTGGGGACATGGTAGTCCATAAGTACATCCTTCAAGGTCCCTAGTCGTGGGTGTATCGAGACGGGGCATCGATATACCAGTGTAGACTAGCGTATACGCTTCTCGACCCATGAGATGGGCAATGGATGATCCCATATCCATTGGTGTTTGACATCAGAGATGGTATACGGGTGCTCAGTGGAGACTGGGTACACTGGACGGACTCGCCGAGAACTCCCAGATGGTATTATACCTCACGTCAGATGGCAGTTCTCAGGTGACACTTGTGCAGGTTAGTCTGTAGACCCGAGATCGTCATAGAGTCTTGTGTGATTCCCACTGTGCTTTGATCTCCACCTTACCACGTCCATGAGGGCATGCAAAATGGTGGTCTTTGGGTACAGTCCCGAGTCACATGGAGGCAATGAGCGATAGGAGGGGTTTCGTCTCTCCCGGTATTGGGGGTTGATGTTGCGCTGTGCTCGATTGGCCGTAACAGGGAAGTCCCTGGCCAGGGCTGATCAGAGATTTGCTGGTAAGTGTTACCAGTAGTTTCTCAACCCGTTATGAGCCTCACATCGGCACGACTTATCGGTTATTGGGGTCTGACGTTTACCACCCCTAGACTTGATATGCGACATATCAGACGAACAGACCGGAGTGTACGGTAAGTGTTACTGGTTGGATTCACAGGAGTGTGAGCGGGCTTGCTCGTCGATCTTCTGATCGTTCAATACCCGGATGGCCGTTACGTTTAGAAGACCGCTTGCGGCTTGTGGATGCTTGATATGATCATCATCTGCTACCGGCGTATTGACGAGTCTTTAGAGTCCTACACAGAGGTTTCCTGGCTCAAGCGAAACGAAATAGGAGCGCATATGAGATATGTGCAGGACCGAGAATAATGCGTGTATGTGATACCGTATTCCATTCTCGCGATGAATGTTTCGATTGGTTATATGCGATATAACCTAGTTATCGAATCAAAGATTGATTCGATAAGTCGATGCGTTGTATACTAGTCGGTTATGTGCGACATGACCGGATCATTGAATCAAGTGTTGATTTAATAATTTGATGTATAATTATATATTTGATATATTACTTTGCATTAACTAGTATTGGTTCATTTTAAAAGGATTTTCTCACTTAATGTGCACATTGTATATGTGATATATTTTTGTGTACACATGTTTGTATCATGTTTGATGATACATGTTAACTTGTGCTTGTGTAAAGATTAAACCATGGTTATATGAATGGTTAGGGTTTTATTTACTTATTCATTTATTTATATTGATTATTCATTTTGGAAAGGAAAAGAAAAATGGTGGCTTTATTTGTTTCTTTCATGAAGCTTCATGAAGAGTTGAATAATTGACCATTTTTGTTTTCTTCTCTTAACCTAACCATGCACCTAATCCTAGTTTGCTCTCTACACTTCGCCATGGTTAGTATATGATAAGTAATTATATTATTCTCATTTATAATCTAAGACTTATCATATTCTATCTTCATCTTCTTCTTCTTCTTCAAAGAAAAAGCTTGACACCATTAATGGCACCTTGAGCTAAAGAGTGAGAAATCCAATTCTAAAGTGAACCCACCTCCTATTTCTTCATCCTCTACCTCTTGCCAAGTGGTTTTGGATGTTTTCTTCACAAGTTTCAAAACTTGGTGAAGTTGGAGCTTGAGCTTGTGATGCCTCGACGTAGATCATCTTCGGCACGAAGCCGACGACCTAGCTCGCCCATTTCTCCGATGTAGCCGACGATTGAGTTTGGGATTCGAGATGGACAACGAGAGGACGCCTACGTGGAGCTAAGGAAGTGGAGAATCGGATCTACAAAGGTTGTAGCCTCTCTCCTTTAGTTAAGTCGTTAACTAGTTTTATGTTTCGCCTAGAGTTCTAGTCGACGATCCGTATTAGGGTTTCTCGGCACCCATAAAATTTGAAATTGGCATGGTTGATGCCTTGTGAGGCCTCTATAGTGTGCCTAGGAACCCTACACCTCCGTCATTTCAGATAAATACTACTTAGTATTCATGCTGCGGTAGTTTGGCCTCCGTCAAGGCGTAGTGTATGGTAGCTAACTAGTGCTTATCTGCCAGCATATGATGCGATTGGATTAGGGTATTCGTGCGGCGTAGTTTGGCCTCCGTCAAGGGTCGTACGGGTGGGTTTTATTCGATCAAGAAATGACGGGTTGAACTTGACTAGCGCCCTGTGGGTAGTTTGGCCTCCGTCAAGGTCACAGGACGCTAGGGGCAAAAGTATTATCGGGAATTTCAAGTGTTGAAATTTGCAATGAGATTGCATATCTTCTATGAGATAGTTGGATCCCGATACCCACTGCGAGTAAGAGTTACTCCTGGGAGAGTTTTACACATTGCAATTAGCTGATCGAGCAGGTGTCTAGAAAGGTGTCAACGGGGTTACGCCTCTGGAAAAACGAGGTTTACATTAATTAGGTTCGTGCGAAAGCACGGGGGACCTCCCTCAAAGTACCGACACTGGCCTGGCTGAAAGATTGGCGAACTTGTAGTGTGTAATTAATCCCGGCTAGTCTTTCCTTTTAGGGTTTGAAGGAAGATTTGATAAAAACCAGTAGGAGCCATCCTGATTAGATAAGATAATAACCAATCTGATCTTGCAAGAGCATACGCTAAAGTGTTTTCTTCTCTCTCTCTCTCTCCAGGTAGCGACCATTTCATGCCCTAACAAAGATAATAATATGGATGTATTGACCGAACCCGCATGTTATACTGTGCAGGGGAACGTTGAACCCGTTCTATCTTATAAGTGTTATAAGAATGAACAGGAAACAGGAGAATATCTGGATTCTCACACCGCCCAAACGGAGAACATGCATGTTGATGCATCATCTTCGGGTGCGTTTGTCATTGAGAACTGTTTCTCAGTTCACCCTACGTCCTGGGTATTAGATACCGGATCAGGATCCCACATATGTAAGATGTTACATGGGCTGCGGAAAGGTAGAGAACTGGGAAAAGGTGATCATTCCGTTCAAGTAGGGAATGGGGCAAATGTTGCAGCCAAAATAGTTGGCGAATATCACCTAGTATTACCAAGTGGTAATACACTGATTCTAAATGAATGCTATTATATACCGAACATGATGTGCAACATTATATCAGTTTCTTTATTAAGTAAAGAAGGATATAATTTTGTAGTAAAGGATAATGTTATGAACATATTCCTAGATCAAAAGTTGATTGCATCAGGCTCGATGTATAATGGCATATTCATTCTCAATCAAAATACAGTCCTCAATTTACAAAACACACATAAGAGGAAGAGTTCTGAACTGAACGAATCTTTCTTGTGGCATTGTAGACTGGGTCACATCAATGCGACACTACTAGCTAAGTTGCATAAGGATGGATATTTAAATTCGTTTGAATTTTCATCTTATGACACTTGCCAGTCATGTCTCAAAGGCAAGATGACCAAAACTCCGTTTACTGGACACGGAGAAAGAGTTACCGAACTCTTGGGACTAATACATAGTGATGTATGCGGTCCCATGTCTACACATGCCAGGGATGGTTCTTCGTACTTCATTACATTCACTGAGGATCTCTCTAGATTCGGATATGTGTTCCTGATGAAACACAAATCAGAAACTTTTGAGAAATTTAGAGAATATAAACAAGAAGTAGAGAACCAAACGGGCAAAAGTATTAAGATCCTTCGATCTGATCGAGGAGGAGAATACTTAAGTAACGAATTCAGAGATTATCTAAAAGAGAATGGGATTCTCTCTCAGCTTACTCCTCCTTATACACCACAGCACAACGGTGTATCGGAGCGGAGAAATCGCACCCTATTAGATATGGTGCGCTCTATGATGAGTGCATCTGAGTTACCTATTTCCTTCTGGGGATATGCACTGAAGACTGCTGCATACCTATTGAATAGAGTTCCAACCAAATCAGTGCCTACCACTCCATATGAGATATGGAATGGTAAGAGACCATGTCTTAATTTTATTCAGATATGGGGTTGTCCGGCCTATGTTAAAACACAAAATCCGGACAAGCTCGAGGCAAGGTCTGTTCTATGTAAGTTTGTTGGATATCCCAAACATTCGCGAGGGTATATCTTCTACCACTCCGAGGAACAAAAAGTGTTTGTTTCTCGACATGCCGCTTTCTTAGAAAAGAGTTTTCTTATGAAACAGACAAGTAGCATTGAGGTAGAACTGGAAGAGGTTCCAGCAACACAAACTGAAACAGAAGACTTGGTAGAGCCAGAGGATTCAGTAGAACTCGACGAACCCCAGCCTCTCCGCCGATCTAGTAGGGTATCTCGTCCACCTGAGAGATACTACGGTTTTCTCATTGACGGTGGAAGCGAGGATTGCATCATGGAGGATGATGACCCAACTAGCTTCGAGCAGGCCATCACGAGTAGGGACTCAGTGAAATAGCTGGATGCTATGCGGTCCGAGATGGAATCCATGTACACCAACAAAGTATGGACTTTGGAAGTTGCTCCTGAAGGGGTAAAACCCATTGGGAGCAAGTGGATCTTCAAGAAGAAACTTGGTGTAGATGGGAAAGTGGAGACTTTCAAAGCTAGACTTGTTGCAAAGGGTTTTCGTCAAAGACCAGGTGTGGACTATGACAAAACCTTTTCTCCAGTGGCTATGCTTAAATCCATCCGGATTATGCTTGCCATCGCTGCATATCATGACTACGAAATCTGGCAAATGGATGTTAAGACCGCCTTTCTAAACGGTGATTTAGAAGAGTGCATGTACATGACTCAGCCAGAGGGCTTCGTAGATAGTGGGAGCAGCGCGAAGGTGTGCAAGCTACTTAAATCCATTTATGGATTAAAGCAAGCATCGCGGAGTTGGAACATCTGCTTTGACGTCGTTATCAAAGAGTTTGATTTCGTCAAAAACCCAGATGAACCTTGTATCTACAAGAAGGTAGCAGAGAGTAAGGTTGTCTTCCTCGTATTGTACGTGGACGACATACTCTTAATAGGAAATGATATTCCTATGCTGCAATCGGTCAAGCTCTTCTTATCACAAAGATTCTCGATGAAAGATCTTGGTGATGCCTCCTGCATATTGGGAATTAGGATCTATAGAGATAGATCCAAACGGATATTGGGATTGTCCCAATCCAGGTACATTGACACCATACTAAAGAGGTTTAGTATGGAAGAATCCAAGCGTGGGAATTTACCCACGATTTCTGGAGTCACTCTCTCCAAAGAGATGTCTCCCAAGACTGATTTGGAGAGAGCTCGCATGCAAGGGATACCCTATGCTTCGGCTGTAGGCTCTATCATGTACGCGATGCTATGTACCAGACCCGATGTAGCATACTCACTAAGTATAGTAAGCAGGTATCAAGCTGATCCTGGAAAGAGTCACTGGACAGCTATGAGGAGCATTCTCAAGTACTTGCGAAGGACTAAAGAGATGCTCTTGATGTATGGTAACGGAGAACTCCAAGTGGAGTCCTTTACCGATTCGAGCTTCCAGAGTGATAAGGACGACTCTAAGTCGCAGTCGGGATTTGTCTTTACCCTTTACGGAGGGGTGGTTAGCTGGAAGAGTTCCAAGCAGGAAACCGTGGCAGACTCGACGATGGAGGCTGAATACATCGCTGCCAACGATGCTGCCAAAGAGGCTGTCTGGATCAAGAAGTTCATTACTGAACTTGGAGTGGTTCCATCCATTGAGCATCCAATACCTTTGTATTGCGATAACAATGGAGCGGTGGCTTTGGCCAAGGAACCCAGGTCCCATCAGCGATCCAGGCATATTCTGAGGCGGTATCACCTGATCCGGGAGATAGTTGATCGCCGGGAGATCGAGGTCAGGAGGGTTGACACGAAGAACAACACAGCGGATCCACTCACGAAGGCCATTCCCCAGATACAGTTTGAGAGACTCTTCGGGATGCTTGGTATGTGATACTACAGCAGCTGGCCCTAGTGCAAGTGGGAGATTGTTAGTTGTATGTATGCCCTAGAGGCCAGTATTGTACAGATGATGTATATTATATTGGATGCTTGGACATATATAGAGATGACTTTCTTGCTCGATATGATAGTATACTATCTAGTTGCTCTTTATCTTAACATGTACACTTGTCTCTTTAAACTGTCTTATAGTTACATATTGGTAAAGCCCTTAGAATGTGTACTTGACTTCCTGGACTATGATGCAGATCATACTAGTGGGGACATGGTAGTCCATAAGTACATCCTTCAAGGTCCCTAGTCGTGGGTGTATCAAGACGGGGCATCGATATACCAGTGTAGACTAGCGTATACGCTTCTCGACCCATGAGATGGGCGATGGATGATCCCACATCCATTGGTGTTTGACATCAGAGATGGTATACGGGTGCTCAGTAGAGACTGGGTACACTGGACGGACTCGCCGAGAACTCCCAGATGGTATTATACCTCACGTCAGATGGCAGTTCTCAGGTGACACTTGTGCAGGTTAGTCTGTAGACCCAAGATCGTCATAGAGTCTTGTGTGATTCCCACTGTGCTTTGATCTCCACCTTACCACGTCCTTGAGGACGTGCAAAACGGTGGTCTTTGGGTACAGTCCCGAGTCACATGGAGGCAATGAGCGATAGGAGGGGTTTCGTCTCTCCCGGTATTGGGGGTTGATATTGCGCAGTGCTCGGTTGGCCGTAACAGGGAAGTCCCTGGCCAGGGCTGATCAGAGATTTGCTGGTAAGTGTTACCAGGAGTTTCTCGACCCGTTATGATCCCCACATCGGCACGACTTATCGGTTATTGGGGTCTGACGTTTACCACCCCTAGACTTGATATGCGACATATCAGACAAACAGACCGGACTGTACGGTAAGTGTTACTAGTTGGATTCACAGGAGTGTGAGCGGGCTAGCTCGTCGATCTTCTGATCGCTCAATACCCGGATGGCCGTTACGTTTAGCAGACCGCTTGCGGCTTGTAGGTGCTTGATATGATCATCATCTGCTACCGGCGTATTGACGAGTTTTTAGAGTCCTACACAGAGGTTTCCTGGCTCAAGCGAAACGAAATAGGAGCGCATATGAGATATGTGCAGGACCGAGAATAATGCGTGTATGTGATACCGTATTTCATTCTCGCGATGAATGTTTCGATTGGTTGTATGCGATATAACCTAGTTATCGAATCGTTGATTCGATAAATCGATACATTGTATATTAGTCGGTTATGTGCGATATGACCGGATCGTTAAATCAAGTGTTGATTTAATGATTTAATGTATAATTATATATATTTGATATATTACTTTGCATTAACTAGTATTGGTTCATTTTAAATGGATTTTCTCACTTGATGCACATTGTATATGTGATATATTTTTGTGCACTTGTTTGTATCATGTTTGATGATACTTGCTCACTTGGGTTTGTGTAAAGATTAAACCATGGTTATATGAATGGTTAGGGCTTTGTTTATTTACTTATTTATTTATTTATTTATTCATTTTGGAAAATAAATGAGAATGGTGGCTTATTTTGTTTGTATGTTGAAGCTTCTTGAAGCTTTGAACAAGTCCACCATTCTTATCTCATCCTTAACCCTAACCATTCCAACTAACCCTAGTTTACTCTCTATACTTGACTATGGTTATGATATGATAAGGATTCATATTAGTTTCTTTTTAAAAAATAAGAGAGACTTATCATATTCTTCATCTTCTCCTTCTTCTTCTTCAAGAAAAACCTTGCCTTCATCAATGGCAACTTGAGCAAATAAGTGAGAAATCCAATTCTAAAGTGAACCCACCTCCTATTTCTTCATCCTCTACCTCTTGCCAAGTAGTATAGGGTGTTTACTTCATAAGTTTCACAACTTGGTAAAGTTGGAGCTTGATCTTGTGTAACCTCGACGTAGATCATCTTCGGCACGAAGCCGACGACCTTGCCCGCCCATTTCTCCGATGAAGCCGATGCTTGAGTCCGGGATTCGAGACGGACAGCGAGAGGATATCTACGTGGAGCTAAGAAAGTGGAGAACCGGATCTACAAAGGTTGTAGCCTCTTTCTTTTAGTTAAGTAGTTAACTAGTTTCACTTTGTCGCCTAAAATTCTAGTTAACGATCTAGTCTAGGGTTTCTCGGCACCGTAAAATTTGAAATTGGCATGGTTGATGCCTTGTGAGATCTCTTGAGAGTGCCTAGGAACCCTACAATGCATTCATGTATTGAATAGGTTGTGGACAAATATGTATCACTGTCGCTTTCAATCATTTTTCCACTTATCAATATCACTGTTGTATTTGCCACAACCCAATCACTAATATTAATATATCTACAATGCAGATGATCACTATGCAGCAGGTATAACTCAAGCATGAAAATATGCAGAAATGCACTGAACGGGTATTCATTATTCTATAACGACCAATGCCATGTAACTTGAAAAATTTACGGTAAATCATACACATAGAATCGACCAAAACCGTATAAAGGGAGTATGAAGCACACTTGATTATATAAACAGTAAAATTTATTTCAGGTGAATCGGAGTTCGGGTTAGGGAATTATCCTCATTTGAAGGCAGTGATCGATTTCTGGGATTCCAGTTTCAGAACTATAAGCCCAACTTCGCGTGCATTTTACCAGTGAATATGTTCAGATTCAGGTATTTCCCTAGTAGAATAAAATCTAGTTCTGCCAGTTAAGTTTCCAATGCACCAAACAGATTACCAATCGCACCTCTATGTCAGAAGTTATGTTCAGATTAATGTGACAATATAATGAACATTTCTGCAGAAACTGCAGAACACAATGACATTCCAAAATACAATTTAAATATCAAACGACCGTAAAAATGCACGGGACCAATTTCATAGGTTATCTAATTAAGTTATCTACGCGAACATATAGGGCTCCGCGCATTTACAGTTTTAAGCAGATATGTACAGGTGCTTAGAATTCAGCTCCCCCGTAGAATGCTATCCCGGACTGCAGTCCAGAATTGCGTTCCTCCTCACTTTTCAGGGTCATGAAATTGCATTATTCCAAAACTAATTACATGGGGTTATACGTTATCTAGTTAGGTTCGATACGAGCCCTGGAACACCATGATTTGATTTATATTTAATTAACTACTAATTTTGCAATGTGATGGTTGCGGTGATTTTCATATTTGACGTAACCGATAGGCGGGGGTATCATTCATAGTGGTGGAAACAATTATTTTCCCTCGAATTCTCATGAGCTATCTGTTATCCTAAAAAGGTTTCGAAGCTCATAAATTTCGCTATTTTAGGTAGGGTTTTTCATCTAGGGCGTCGTGTCATTATGTATAGGTATCAAATGAAATATTCGCTCTCATTAACTGATCTAACTAAAGTTATTCGATTTGAATGTTATAATGGTATGATAAGAGATGGTATCTCTTAATATAATTGAACGACGTGGTCGGCTACAAAACTAAATTGATGGTTAGACATCGATATCGCTATACACATAAACATTTACACAGGAGTATGCAACCTTGTTAATTTAATCAACTACTACAGTTTTTTAGCATGAATAAGCAAGGGAAAAGGGTTCCACTTGCCTAGAGATAGACGACGATACAACGGTGGACGACGGCAAACGGCACGACACGGGCACGATCACTGCATGATGCGCGCTCGACTTGGCTAGATCGGAGTACTCGGGCTCAGCACTGGTATGGAGGCGGCCACGGCAGGGGGTTTCCAGCGACTCCGTTGAAGTGCTCGGATGTAGAGGGGCTGCCGGCGGTGAGCTCAGGCGGCTCTGGGGATTGGAGCTGGTGAATCGGGGAGCTCCAATTGGATGCAGCGGCTTGGGTTCAGGGTTGGTGCTCGGAGATGGTGAGTAGGGGAGTGGCTCAGAGATGGTCGGCGAGATGGAGCGGGAGAAGGAAGATCGATGGCTGCGGGTCATTGGGAAAGGCGGCCGCGGTCGGGGTTGATGGAGTCGGGGTTGAAGATGAGGTCGATGGAGAGAGGTGTTGTGGTGTGTTGGGGAGCTCGGTCACGGCGGTGCTCAGGCGAAGGAGTTGTGTTCGTTGTTGGGGTGTTCGGAGCTCACGGCCGGAGGCGATGAGTAGAGGAAAAAAGAGGCGGGGATCGAGCTGGTGGTGGCCGCGGTAATGATGGTGCCAAGGTGGTTTGGTTTGGAGGAGAATGAGAGAGAGCGGCTTGTTAGCGATGGTTCTTCGGCGGTGAGGGCAGTAAGGAGCTCAGCGATTTTTGGGTTGAGGAATAAAAAGACTTAGAGGGAAAGGCAAAGAGATTGAGATGGAGATAGAGAAAGAGGTGTTAGAAGGAAGAGGGGAGTCGTGACTGTTGGAGATGGCCGGTTCGTACGCGAGCGCGAGGAGCGGGGAGTCGTGGGGGCGCCGTTGGGAACTTAGAGCCGTTGGGGAGTGAGCGGGTCGAGTGGATGCTGGCGCGAGGAACTTGCGTGCGGGCGTGGGTGCGGCTCTCGCGGCGCGGGCACGAGGAGCGCGGAGGCGTAGGGTGATGACGCGAGGAGGGGGGGCGACGTTGGGAAAAGGTATGAAAACGAAGACGAGGGAGGAAGACGAGGGGAAGCGGGTCAGGTCGGGTTGGCATGGGTCGGGTCGGGTAGAATTAGGATTGTGTTTTATTTAGGTGTGTGTATATATATATATATATATATATATATATATATATATATATATATAATAGTAGAAAATTCACGAAAAAAATGGGAAAAATACGGAAAAATTTTATTCGGAACCGGGGATTTACAGTATAGGTATGAACAAGGACGGAAAAGGAGATTCTCAGGAAGACAATTGACTCAGGGAGAGGGAACCGGTTTGAGGAGCTATGGATGCCACCCACTCAAAGGTGCGAGTAGGAGTATGTTGGCTATTGGGCTTCATCCGGCCTAATATCCGCCCTTTTTAGTGGTCCCTATATATAGATATGATATATGGGGCTAGGTTTATTATCCAAGAGAGTAAATTAATTTAGAGATTAATTAATAATAACCTAGAGAGATCTAAGATAGAGAGAGATCCAACTAGAGAGCTGTCGTTTGCTTCCTTCATTCTTGTTCTGCTACGGTTGGTTAGCGGGGTGATTACATAGAGGATTCTCACTCGATTAGAGTGTGTTTTCCTTTCGGCCGTTGCGTAGAGGCGAGAGAATTAGGATCAAGAACGTGACGTGGGCGAGGATAACGATCCTATCATCGGATCAGGCATCTCGATAAAACGTTTGCTTAGATATGTAATTGTTTTTGCTGCCATGATTGTATCATGTTTATATATCTATGCACCTAGATGCAACAAATTCTTTATAGATTGTATTAATATACACCTCCTCCAATGCTGGTCGATCACAAATGGACATAATCCAGGTCCTTATGTATAAGTCCTTCCTCCAAATCTAACCGAAACTTAGTTGAAGAAATATATCTCAAGCTTTGTAAAATTATCAGACAAATTTATAATATGTATATATTTTTTAAGTAACACGACACCTACTCAAGAAGTCAAAATACCCCTAGACATTTCTGCCTCCCCATCTCTCAATCATAGTCATATAATTCGCAAATTATGCGGCGCATTCATGAATAATTCACGAATTTTGATCGGTCGATTAAATCTCGCCGTTGCTGAACGCGTCGAATAATTCGTGAATTATTCGAAAAAACAGCGAATAATTCACAAAATCAAAACCTAACGTCTCATATATTAATTTCTTGCTCGAAATACTTTCCGAACATTTCCCAGACACTTGCCGAATTTTTCCCAAATACCTGCCTATTTTTTCCGAAAATTTCTCCGAATCCGAATTTTGGTGCTCCCCCGAAGTATTGCAGGATCACCAATTTATTACTATGCACTCAATACTCGCGTTTAAAGTCAACGACAACACCTCCGCAACTACCAGCTTGTGCCCCACGCAACAATCAGGTCAACATCGACGGCCGTTGGAACCTCCTCTTCTTAGACCTCACGCGCGGGGCACGCGCCTCCCGCGGCCCCACGGGATATTTCCCTGGACACGTGTCGAGATCTAACTTGCCAATCGTGCTGCTGCCAATGGGAGAAGCTTCTTTTCGTTGGTGCAGTATAAAGACAGGGACTGCCGCTTGCTCGAGAACCGATGCTCTCCAAAATCTTCTGCGATACGCCTCCTTCTTCCATTTTTTTTCAGCTGCTCCAATAAAGAGCAAAAATTAGGGTTAGGGTTAGCCCTAGGTCTAGAGCATCGATTGAAGAGAGAATCGAAGCTCAAAAAGCGCCGAATCGAAGTCCACGGAGCTTGGATTTTAGCGTGGAACTGTAAGTTTCTTTGATTTCACTTAAAATTTTGAGAGGAAAAGTGAAGATCGGCTCATCTCTTTGGGTTTTGATTAGATCGATTGGGATTTATTAGGGATTGAGTGTTCTGGAGAGAGAATTGAAGCCCAAAGAGCTGTGAATTTTGAGAAAGGAACTGTAAGTTTCTCTCTCTTTAGTCTTCGTTTGACTTGATTTTACCCCTTGGACTGGGATCGTTGTATTGATGGTTATGTCGCTGTGAAAAGAAAAAAGAGAAAGCTTTGGTTGGTTTGCGCGGTGGGGAAAAACCTAGGGCTAGTTTCTTGGATTTTGTTTAAGATTCCTTTCCTATATAGAAGGCAGAAGGCATCGAGGAAGAAAAGTTTGAATTTTGGATCAGTTTTGACTGTTATTTGAACTTTGGGGATCATAGAATCAAGAATGAGTTGTTGTGACAAGAGCAGAGAGGATGCGGAGTTTAAGAGGCCGGGGCTGAACAAAGTGGCGGATGATTCTATACAGTTTGGGAGGAACTCTTTTGGGACTGGGAAGAGTGAGAACCCAAGAAGCTCGTTGAATGGGATAAGAAATCTGAAGAATGGGACTGTGCAAAATTATTCATATGGGATTGATGAGAAGGTGTTGATTGATCCGAGGTTGCTGTTTATTGGAGCGAAAATTGGGGAGGGAGCTCATGGGAAAGTGTATGAGGGAAAGTAAGTTCCAAATCTTTGTTAAATAGATTGAATTTTCTTTCTTTGTTGGTTGAATCTAATAAATGTGGTTGGAAATGTTTTAAATCTTGCAATGTTATATTTAATAGCGAAATGTGATACCTGATAAATGGGTTTACCTTCCAAATAACCACATAGAGAATAATTATTTTGTTTTAGTGATGAATTACTTAATATATATTGTCTATTTGACTATCACCCGCTGAATTACTAACCATTTATTGCATTAGCTAGCTCAATATTTTCTTAAGTTGGTGCTTTCGACATAAATGTTCGATTTTCCAATAAATTTTTCTTCTAAGTGACAAATTTCTTTAACATAACCCGCTGCAAGTTTTTACCAATCGAACGTGATTTTTGTCAATTCTGGGAAAATATTGAAATAAATATCAAAATAACTATAACTTGCTACAAACGTGGCTTCCCATTCCAGGGTGACTTGAAGATTCAGGTTGGAGTAAAGAACCAATTTCTAATGAGAAATTTGTAAATTCAACCAAAGTTGAAAATCTCAATATGCATGAGGCGTCACCTTTGGGATCAGAATCGGTCATCTCGGGTATTGGCCGACTTGGATCGGAAATGTCAGATTTTATATCGTTTGCAAAGAATTTTAAGAATTATGAAATTTGCCTTGCATTCTGCACGGTTGCCCTTCCATTTGGCCTTTTGAACTTACCCCTTTCTTCTCAACCTAGCCATGCCTGCAGGGGGCATTTTCCACATGGGACGGGGCCAAGCCCTTAAATAAATAGCCGTAGGAACTATAAAAAATTTGACGAACTCTTTAACAATTGATCGTGTGTAAAATGGATATTTTAATGCTTGGTAAACATAATTATAATATTTTTTATTTATCTTTCAGTAATTAATGATGTCAAATAAATCATAAACTAGTAACCTATTGATAAACCAATTAATCCATTAATACACTTAATACTAATCAAACGATAAACCTAATATAACTCTGTATCAGACGGTATTGCTATCACATCTCAAACAATCATTTTCTGGATCGGAATTGGCTATCTTAGATTGGGATCGGTCGAAATTTCAAACCGTGACTTCAACCAATATGGCCATTAGCTAAATTTTGTGCATGTTTGGAGTGTACATGGGTCAATTGCAAATTAATGAAAATAATCATACTGATTTACATTTTGACCCTCAATGTCAAAATTATCATCTGTTTCAATCAGTGCTTGTAAAGATTACCCAAATTTATGCAGTTTTATCCCCTTCCCATTCTGGTATAGTTTTTCAAGCTTGATAATGACTACATTTTTTAATTTATTATAGTTCCTTTATTGTTCCTTCCGCCAGTGAATGTGACTTTTCTTAGCAGATATTGTTAAATTTTTTTTTGGTGTTGATTATTGTGAACATTGTTATAATATTAAGATTTTATTTTTCTGCAAAAGAAAGATCTTTGCTCGAACATAAATAATTGACATGAGTTATTTTTTCTTTTTGTACTTATTTTCAATCAGGTATGGTGAGCAAATTGTGGCAATCAAAGTTCTAAATAATGGAGATACTCCTGAAGAAAAGGCAACACTTAAAAGCCGGTTTATTCGAGAAGTGAATATGATGTGTCGAGTGAAACATGAAAACCTTGTCAAGGTGTGTTTCCTACCTAATAATATGGTCAATTACATGCTTATTCTTGACAGAGTTTGTATGATCAAGGCCTTCCCTGTGAAGCATTTGAGAGTTGCTATCGAATGCTTATTTCCATAAACTGTTGTTTGCACAAGTCATTAAACAAAGACTTTTTTAAAAATCTTCTTTATAGTTTTTTGTCCAAATTAATTTCTTAACACATTTTTTTCTTGCAGTTCATTGGTGCATGTATGGACCCTTTTATGGTGATTGCTGCAGAACTACTCCCAGGCATGTCGCTGAAAAATTATTTGAACAGTATTCTCCCTAACCAACTTGATCTTAGAACAGCAACAAGCTTTGCACTTGATATTGCCTGTGCAATGGATTGCCTGCACTCTAATGGAATTATCCATCGAGATTTGAAACCTGGTACAGATCTGAATGCATTATCTAAATTAATTATTTATTTTATTTAGTAAAGCTATTCCGCTCCATTTATTTAGTTCTTTAGCGTCGTTGACACATTTTCCTATGTTGTCTATTGCGGAGTAATTAAATGGTCAAGAATCAAGATCAAGCCAATTTGAGATTTATAATTCAAAAGCATCCATCACATAATGAGTTTCAATGATGGGTATCCCTGTGTTACCAGAACTTGTATTCATTAGTCAAGAAATTTAGATGGTATACTGTGATGTGAATCTGGTGGTGAACTATGTAATGGGGTTTTGCTGAGCTTTAATATAATAACCTTGAAGATGAGTGCATGTAATGATATAAAAACTCTTTATTGTGTAAGTTTCTTAGCAATGTCCTCTTGTTTAGCTTCCTGCATTTGGAATCAAGAGGTGTCCATCATAATTTCCAAGATGTTCCCCATAGAAATGTGGTCCACTATAAGCCTATAATGCATAAACTCCACTAATGGTTTGACAATATTGCGAGCGATTGTCGGCCTGAAATCAATCTTAATAGTATTTACTCTAGATCATCTTAGAAAATTCTTTTGCTAGGGTTAAATTGGCATATGTTCACAAGGTCTTGGACAATGTTACATATTTTAATACCATGTTCCTCTGTGTCTCCTTTCGCCTTGGCTCTTACGTTAACTATAGGTTGAAGACTATTACAATGCTTTAGAGTTTGGACATGAATGAAGGCTTTCTGATGTGTTTGGTTGTTTGTTAAGTTACGGATGAAGTTTAGTATCTCAAACAGGTGTCATATTGCTGACAAATCCTAGATATTATGGAATAACATACTGCTATTGGTTGTATGGAAGCCGCATTTATAGTTTAAATACCTCTTTAATTGGTGAAATTCCTTTGTCAATTTAAACGCTACTAAAATATGATGTCTAGGATCAATATCAAAACTTTTTGTATAGCTGGAACGCTACGAAACTTTCTGTGCCTAGGGTCAATATGAAACTCATCTAGAGCAGGATGCCATTCTAGGTTTTTCTGAGCTTTGTTTAGGTTTATATAATAAGGCTTGTAGACTTTTCCGCACCTCGTAAACTAGCACCATTCACCATTTGATCATCAACATGTACAGTATTCTAGGATGTGAAGGTTCATGGATGCTTTATTGCAGTTAGTTCAGTCATTCATAACCATTTTGTTATGTTGGTTCGCGTTTATTCTTGAACTGGGACCTCTCTTAAGCTCAATTCTTGAACTGCGGCCTCACCTCGTAACCTTTTTATTTATGTTGGTTCACATTTCTTCCTGAACCAGAACCTCTCTTGATCGCAATTGTTTCATAATACATTCTTGCTTACTCTGGATATTCAAATTTGCAGATAATTTATTACTTACGGCTAATCAGAAGAATATTAAGCTCATTGATTTTGGACTTGCAAGAGAAGAAACTGTTACTGAGATGATGACTGCTGAAACCGGTACTTATCGATGGATGGCCCCTGAGGTAGTATACCATTAACAATTTTCATTTATTTCTACGCATATTTTCACATTCATTTTATCTCTTTTATTACATTTAAATTTAACTTATAACATTTAAATGACAATTTTGCTTAGATGTACGTCGTTAATTGATATACAGAATTAAGTTATAGACAGTGCTTAAAGTTTTTGAAATTGGCAGATATATGATGTGTTGCTAATTTACTCAAGTAAACATGTTCTTATCTTCTGAGATTACATTTATTTATGGAACTGCAAGTATTGTCAGCTGTTTAAATTTTTGGAATATTTGTCGTAGAAGGCCAATCACTTGTGCCACACCTCATCTTATTCATGATCCTTAAGGAATAGGTGCACATGCTAGGTGGTAAAGTCTTATTCATAGCCTTCAAGGAGCGAATTTTTACCTTCTTAGTCTCTTGGATGCTCATTGAATGCATGCAGGACTCCATCTAGCTTGAGATGTCATTTCAATTTTATAATATTAAATCTTTCATTTGAATACTTCACAGACGTATATTTTGGTATGTATTGCAGTCATCTATGATGTGGATTTTCTTTTTAGTTTCATGTTGAAACTCAACTTTTACCAAAATATATGAGAAGACTGCCATATTATAGATAGAATAAATTGTGATATGTTTCAAGAAGGGAATAGAGACACATTAGGCTCTTTATGGGATGATGACGATGAAAACCTAGACCTAACAGCAGTGTAGAAGCAAGTCAAATGCACAAAACTTAAATAATTATCATTTGTTATGTTACTTCAATTCAATTACCTAAAAATCAGACTTTCGATGTCCACTTTTAAGTTATAGATAGAAGGAATGTGCCCATTACTCTTAATAAAAAATTGAACTTTTCCAATTATTCTCAAATGATATGATGTTTATATAAATTATATTGCACCTTGGTGTAACAAACCCTGATACCATGTTTGGTTCCTTCCTTCTCATGATATACTGACATCCATATTCATTCTGCATGCTAGCTAGACTCCCTTAATGTCAAAGTTGCAATTTGTTTTTCCTTTCCCATTTCTTTCTTGAATGTTATATCTGACTGCTTGTTAGATAACTACACCACCACCACCACAACAACAACAAGAAGCCTTCATCCCAAATTTTTGGGGTGGGCTATATGCTTGTTAGATAACTACAGACCCTTAATTGAAATTACCTGACCTTGCAGTTGTACAGTACCGTAACTCTACGTCGTGGCGAGAAGAAGCATTACACAAACAAGGTTGATGTGTATAGCTTTGGCATTGTCCTATGGGAGCTTTTGACCAACCGAATGCCATTTGAAGGCATGTCCAACTTGCAAGCAGCATATGCTGCTGCTTTTAAGGTGAATCTTCTATTTAATTTGTTACGCTTTTATCTTTTGCTGCTGCTGCTAGTATCGGCTGCAAATTGCTGTGCCTTTCTCAAAACTACCAATAAAACTTTCAGAATAGCTTAATGTTAAAGTTTAAACATTACCTGGTGATTGGTTTTTTTTGGCACATTTAAATCTGATATATTGTATTTCATGATGACCTATGAAGGTATACTGTATTGGAATAGAGCTCTAAATGTTCGGAGTATATGTTGGTATTTATGTGCATTGTTGTTGTAAAGTTGACGAGGACCCTTTGCATTCGATTAGACGTCTTTAGTTAATTAAACTTTCTCTGAATATTTGCATGAAATTTATTATGTTTAAATTAATCACCAACCTAGTTTTCTTTAAAAGAAAAAACTTTGGTGGTGCAAGCAGGATACAAACCCAGGCCTAATGCTTAAAAAAAAAATAGGGACTTCATGAAAAATACACTAACATAAGTCTTAGATTTTTTTAATCAAATTTTCTGTTACAACAATACTACAATCTAACTTGTGTTGTCAATTTTAAAAGCAAGTACGCCCTCCGCTCCCAGAAGACGCGCCCGCAGAGCTCGTGTTCATTGTGCAATCTTGCTGGGTTGAGGATCCAAGTTCACGACCAAGCTTCAGTCAAATAATTCGAATGCTCAACGCCTTCCTTTTCACTCTCCCACCGCCATCTCCACCATCACCATCACCACCCGAACCTACTCTGCTTTCAGCTGTAGGCAACAGAGGTGCGATAACATCTGCTTCATCTTCCAGCAAAAGACACAAGCTTTCGTTTCTTAAACACCTGTTTGCAGCAAAAAAGGCAGCCAAGTGGTAAGACATGAGAGAGCAGGTGTAGGTTTTGAAAGTTAACTTCAGATATGTTCATATCAGAAATCTTGCTTGTAAGATACAATTTTAAAAAATGATTATAAATGAAACCTTAACAAATCGAGGGCCGTCGTTTTGATTTGGTTCTTTCTTATTTAGTTTTTGGGGTGTGAAACTTATTTTCTTGTCTATTTATGTTACTACATAGAATTTGGGATGAATCTTTATGAATTTTTCATCTGTTACCTAAGATTGCTTCGGCCATAGCAGATTCTTGACATTTCTCCAGCAAGCTCAACTCCCACCGAAGCTTGCTTCAGCAGACGGCTGTTGCACATAGGGTACAAGCTTTCTATTCTGAAGCAGCTCTTTTCTGAGAAGAAAAGCAGCAAGACCTGAGAGTGCTTTTCTCACTTCTTTTCTATTTTGGGAATCGATACTAGAGAGTAGGTGCAGGTTTTGGAAGCATAGCATCTTAGGTTGAAAGGGGAATTTACAATTTGCTTTTTTTGGTATTGTTTTTGCAACTCCTTGGAAATCGAATCAGCAACCTGCTTTGTCGAGGAAACTTATACGGTTAATATGCATACTCATGGTTAGAGGTCCATCATTCTTTTTTTTCCTAGAAAAATAGAAAATAGGAGAAAAAAACTCACCTCTCAAACCCTCCACATCATCTCCCTCACCTCTTAAACCCTTCACATCATCTCTCTCTTCTTCAAAAAAACAATTAATTGTTTATCTAGAATTCTCCACATCATCAATCCTTTTTTTTAAAAAAATAAATAAATAAAACTCTAGAACCCTCCACATCTCTCTTCCCCTCTTCTTCCTTTTCAATTTTTTTAAACCAACACATGCAACGCACGTGCATAAATTCTAGTAATTAAAAATGCTCAAATCCGTTGAAAATAGTTCTTCAAGTTAGTCAAAAATTTAGAGCTTTGCCTCATATGCTAAGTTCCTATTTCCTTCGCTCCCTTCTATGATGTAGATAAGAAAGAAAAACATCCTCACCATTTAAGATTTAGTCTAAAAAATCCTTCCTGCCAACAAATTTTAAGATCTAAACCTGACCTCTTCTTCACTCTCTTCCTAGTTAAACTTTGTATATAATCAATATTTTCTACCACATTATCACAAATTGCACTACATGAAATTACCACAAGTCAATCTTTTTTTGAATATTAACCATATAAATACAAAATTTGTAAGTCATACCACACGTGCAACATAATCTCACAAGCCACAACTGTTCAGTTCAATTTTTTTTCCCAAACCACACATGCAATAATCTACATTGAAATATAGAGCAGTGGCATACCAAAGAGAAATCAGCCCACAAAAAGCATTAAGGCGGCCTCTTCTTCTGCCGACAATTGTAAGAAAACATCAGCAAACAACAACGTAGGCCTAAAAGGAAAAATGGAACGATTGTTTCAACAACCGAAGCATCACTTCATCTGGAAATTAATTTGCCAGATATCTTGTGTGCTCTAGAGTATAATTTACAAAGCAACACGACTCTCAAGGCATTTAGGGAAAAAATAAAAAAAAAAAAAAAATTGTGGAGTGATTAAGAACTTCGTAGAGGGAGGCAAATGAGTTTTCTTTCATAAGCACTTGGTGAAATGAACGTCGCCCACTTTTCCTCCACCCATGTGGCTTTTCTCACATTGTTCCCGAATAATCTTGGCTTGTTCCGTAGAGCTTCTGCTGCTTCAGAGTTCAAGGGGTCCTCATCATTGGGTGCCTGCACAGAAGATGTAGGGGGTTATATTATGTTAATAAGACACTTGTTTCGCTAAATTACACTAATATACCCTCTCTGGATTACATCTGATTTTCACTAAACTGCCTTAAAGTATTCCTTTATTATGGCAAACTCCCTTAAACTTCGGATTTAAGGAAGTTTCGTTACTAAAATGTAGTTTGGTGATTTAATAAGGTAGCTTGGTGATAAACAATGGTAGTTAAGGGTGTTTCTGTGTAAATAGCATCATAGTATATTTAAATCACCCCTAAAAGTTTTGATAAAGTTTTACACGACCGACAACACACACCAATCAAGAATGCATGGTGTTATGCCCCGCTTCCCAAGAAAAGCAATTACGGGAAGGCGACAAACCCAACCATACTACCTACGGTAAGGAATCATCCTACCAGTAGTCATATTACGGTTGTCAATCAATAATCAAGAACAATATAACTATCACATGTCCGTTATGCAACAATAAATAATAACGATATCCAATAATTAAGAGTCAATAAAAATCAATAGTCAATAGCTGAAGCAATTAAAGAAACGATCAAGTATCAAGGATCCAAGGAAAGTAAGAACAATAACCAATACTTGTCCCCTATGAGATCACAATATGAGAACAAATAAAACAGTTCGCTACGATAAATAAACTTAAGTATAGTAGCTAGATCGGTAGCAATATACTTTCGTCTTAATATTATGATGGTTTTACGGTGACAGTTCTGTTCAGTAAACTTAAGACGGCTCAAGAATTCTTGAGACGGCTCAGAAATGGTCTGGAATGTATTATTTGTTCTCTGGATGTATGAGATGGCTTATGATGGATTTAAGACGGCTCATAGCCTAAAAAATGATACGAATTGATATTTTAATTAGGGTTTTCATTCCATACTTCAAGTCTATGATAACAATATTTAACTCGATTTTCCTACATTTTATGCCATCAATCTAACAATATAAAAGTGATATCTTAGGGTTCTATGTTAAATTTCCTCTCAAACAATATTATCGATATATCGTGATTCAGAACTCGATATCGTCAATCTAAGTTTAACATTTTGTGTCAATCGATCCATATAAACAATATAAGATTATAATGATGTCTAGCAATATTTCAAGCATGTCAATCATGTATACCATGGAAATAATCGCAAGAATTGAATAAAGGGAATAGCTTGTATATCTATCTCAAGCATAAATCAATAAAATATATATTTATTATATGTAATAACAAGATCTAATCTTGTTAGCATGTCGCAAGTACCAAGTACATGTCTCGATATGATCTCACAAACAAGACAACGACGACGACGACGACAGCAATCCACGTGGAACCCCGGTTTGGATGCTTTTGCCAATCCAAGAGGTAAGAAGAAGCCAACGATGATGATGATCGTCTCGAAATGAAGATGACGATGGAGATCGACGAAGGGCTTTCTCGGTTTTTAGTTAGGGTTTCGATTCCAAAAGAGATGGAGACTAAGGTTTTGGTGAGGCAAATATCAATCTATGGTTTTCAAGAGACTTGTGTGGATGTATATAGGATAGGTAAAACAATTGGGCCGAATAGTTCACAATATCAATATCAATTGGGATTTTGGATAGAGATGAGGTACAATATTAATCCCAATAATAAACCATGCATATTATATCAATATAATATTTCACCATGTCCCAACAATAAATAACAAAGTCCAATGAAACGATAACGGGTCAAAATTCAAGTCAGGAAACAATATCACGTCGCCATCAGGTTGAGACGGCTCAACAATAGCCTGAGACGTATCACAAATCGTACCAAGTAAACAATGATTCTCTGGATGTATGAGACGGCTCATCCCTTTCTTGAGCCGGTTCATGATGTCCTAAAGCCAAAACTCAAAACAATCAGCACAATCAATCAATTTCATTTATTAAAATAAATATGTACGATCGTTCTAGGGTGTTACATTATATCCAACTACAAAAGAATTTCGTCATCGAAATTCACGAAGAATGAAAATGACAATAACAAGATCAAACAAACGGGAAAAGCAAGTACAATCACTCTTATAATGAAGGAAATAAATTTTGGAAACTTCTGCCGGATCTCTTCTTTACATTCCCACGTCGATTCTCCACGTAAACGACCTCCCCACGAAATAAGCATTAACGGTATCATTTTATTCTTGAGAAGCTTCTCGTGTCGATCCAATATGGCAATCGGTCGCTTTTCATATGATAAATCATTTCCCAATGCCAATTCCGCATGATCAAGAATGCGAGTTTCATCCCGAACATACTTGCGAAGTTGAGATACGTGAAACATGTCATGTACACCCGCCAAGAACGGTGGAAATGCTAAATTGTACGCTACTTCTCTAATACGCTCAATAATATCGAAAGGCCCCACGAATCGAGAACTAAGCTTTCCTCGACTCCCAAAACGAATCACTCCTCCTGTCGGCGACATCGTCAAGAATACGTGATCACCAACTGCAAACTCTAACGGCCGCCTTCCAGTATCAGCCCAACTCTTTTGTCAATCTTGTACTACCTTCATGTGATCTCGAATCAAACGAACCTTATCCACGATTGGCACAGTCAACTCCGGTCCCAATAACCTCTTTTTTCTCCAACGTCGTCCCAACATACCGGCGAACGACATTTGCGTCCGTACAACGCCTCAAATGGAGCAATTTGTATAGTTGTCTGGAAGCTATTATTATACGAGAATTCCAAGTGCAAATGATCCTCCCACAATCCTTTGAAGTCTAACATGCAAGCTCTTAACATGTCTTCAAGAGTTTGGATTGTTCTCTCGAATTGACCATCTGTATGTGAATGATGTCGTGGTAAACTTCAATTGAGTTCCTAAGCTCCTTTTCAAACTCCTCCAGAAATGCGATAAAAACTGCATGCCATGATCCGACACAATACTAACAGGCACTCCATGCAATCTCACGATCTCCTGCATATACTTCTCCGTCGACGCCTTTGTCGACTGACCAACCAGAAATGGTAAAAATTGAGCTTTCTTGGTCAGATGATCCACGACCATCCATACTGCATTATTGTCCTTTGGACTCCGTGGTAAAACGGCCACGAAATCCAAGGTTATATGTTCCCACTTCCATCAAGGAATCGGAAGAACTTCAATCGAGTTCCCAAGCTCTCTTGCAAACTCCTCCAGAAATGCGATAAAAACTGTGTGCCACGATCCGATACAATACTAATTAGCACTCTATGCAATCTCATGATCTCCTGCATATATTTTCTCCACTATCGCCTCTGTCGACTAACCAACCAGAAACGGTAAAAAGTGAGCTGTCTTGGTCAGATGATCCACGATCGTCCATACCTCGTTATTACCCTTTGGACTCCGTGGTAAAGCGGTCATGAAATCCAAGATTATATGTTCCCATTTCCATTGAGAAATCGAAAGTGGTTGCAACAAACCGGCAACCCTTTGATGTTCAGCCTTCACTTGCTGACACACCAAGCATCTCGACACAAAACGAGCGATCTCTCGCTTCATGCCTGTAGGGTTCCTAGGCACTCTCAAGAGGTCTCACAAGGCATCAACCATGCCAATTTTAAATTTTACAAGTGCTGAGAAACTCTAATACGGATCGTTAACTAGAATTTTAGGCGAAACATTAAACTAGTTAACAACTTAACTAAAGATAAGAAGCTACAACCGTTGTAGATCCGGTTATCCACTTCCTTAGCTCCACGTAGTCGTCCTCTCGCTGTCCAAGTCGGATCTCGGACTCTAGCATCAGCTTCATCGGAGAAATGAGCGGAATGGTCGTCGGTTACGATGCCGAAGATGATCTACGTCGAGGCTTCACAAGATCAAGCTCCGACTTCACCAAGTTGTGAAACTTGTGAAGAAAACACCCTTTACTACTTGGCAAGAGGTAGAGGGTGAAGAAATAGGAAGTGGGTTCACTTTAGAATTGGATTTCTCACACTTTTGCTCAACATGCCATTAATGGTGGCAAGCTTTTTCTTTATCTCATGAAGAAGAAGAAGAAGAAGATGATTATGATAAGTCTTTAAAATGAAAAGGAAAATGAATACTTATCATAATGTAAACCATGGTTAGGTGTAGAGAATTGACTAAGGTCAGATGAATGGTTAGGGTTAAGCATGAAGACAAAAATGGTCACTTTGGTCAAAGCTTCATGAAGCTTCAACAAGCTTCAAGAATGAAAGCAACCATTTTGTTTTCTTTTGCCATTTCTTTTTTTAATCCAAATAAAAAAAAAGATAAAAGAATGAATAAATAAAAACCTTAACCATTTACTTAACCAAGGTTTAATTCTTTACACTTAACCAAATGAGCAAGTATCATCAAACATGATACAAACATGTGCACAAAAGTATATCACATATACAACTTGCACATCAAGTGAGAAAATCCATTCAAAGTGAACCAATACTAGTTAATGCAAAGTAATATATCAAATATATAATTATACATTAAATCATTAAATCAACATTTGATTTAACGATCCGGTCATGTCGCACATAACCGACTAGTATACAATGTATCGATTTATCGAATCAACGATTCGATAACTAGGTTATATCGCATACAACCAATCGAAACATTCATCGCGAGAATGAAATACGGTATCACATACTCGCATTATTCTCGGTCCCGCACATATCTCATATGCGCTCCTATTTCGTTTCGCTTGAGCCAGGAAACCCCTGTGTAGGACTCTAAAGACTCGTCAATACGCCGGTAGCAGATGATGATCATATCAAGCACCCACAAGCCGCAAGCGGTCTGCTAAACGTAACGGCCACCCGGGTATTGAGCGATCAGAAGATCGATGAGCCAGCCCGCTTACACTCCTGTGAATCCAACCAGTAACACTTACCGTACAGTCCGGTCTGTTTGTCTGATATGTCGCATATCAAGTCTAGGGATGGTAAACGTCAGACCCCAATAACCGATAAGTCGTGCCGATGTGAGGCTCATAACGGGTCGAGAAACTACTGGTAACACTTACCAGCAAATCTCTGATCAGCCCTGGCCAGGGACTTTCCTGTTACGGCCAATCGAGCACAGCGCAACATCAACCCCCAATACCGGGAGAGACGAAACCCCTCTTATCGCTCATTGCCTCCATGTGACTCGGGACTGTACCCAAAGACCACCATTTTGCACGCCCTCATGGACGTGGTAAGGTGGAGATCAAAGCACGGTGGGAATCATACAAGACTCTATGGCGATCTCGGGTCTACAGACTAACCTGCACAAGTGTCACCTGAGAACTGCCATCTGACGTGAGGTATAATACCATCTGGGAGTTCTCGACGAGTCCGTCCAGTGTACCCAGTCTCTACTGAGTACCCGTATACCATCTCCGATGTCAAACACCAATGGATATGGGATCATCCATCGCCCATCTCATGGGTCGAGAAACGTATACGCTAGTCTACACTGGTATATCGATGCCCCGCCTCGATACACCCATGACTAGGGACCTTGAAGGATGTACCATGGACTACCATGTCCCCATTAGTATGATCTGCATCATAGTTCAAGTAGTCAAGTACACATCCTAAGGGCTTTATCAACATGTAACTATAAGACAGTTTAAAGAGACAAGTGTACATGTTAAGATAAAGAGCAACCAGATAGCATACTATCATATCGAGCAAGAAAGTCATCTCTATATATGTCCAAGCATCCAATATAATATACATCATCTGTACAATACTGGCCTCTAGGGCATACATACAACTAACAATCTCCCACTTGCACTAGGGCGAGCTGCTGTAGTATCGCATACCGAGCATCCTGAAGATTCTCTCAAACTGTATCTGGGGAATGGCCTTCGTGAGTGGATCCGCCGTGTTGTTCTTCGTGTCAACCCTCCTGACCTCGATCTCCCGGCGATCAACTATCTCCCGAATCAGGTAATACCGCCTCAGAATATGTCTGGATCGCTGATGGGACCTGGGTTCCTCGGCCAAACCCACCGCTCCATTGCTATCGCAATACAAAGGTATTGGATGCTCAATGGATGGAACCACTCCAAGTTCAATAATGAACTTCTTGATCCAGACAGCCTCTTTAGCAGTATCGTTGGCAGCGATGTATTCAGCCTCCATCGTCGAGTCTGCCACGGTTTCCTACTTGGAACTCTTCCAGCTAACCGCCCCTCCGTAAAGGGTAAAGACAAATCCCGACTACGACTTAGAGTCGTCCTTAGCACTCTGGAAGCTCGAATCGGTAAAGGACTCCACTTGGAGTTCTCCATTACCATACACCAAGAGCATCTCTTTAGTCCTTCGTAAGTACTTGAGAATGCTCTTCACAGCTGTTCAGTGACTCTCTCCAGGATCAGCTTGATACCTGCTCACTACACTTAGTGAGTATGCTACATCGGGTCTGGTACATAGCATCGCGTACATGATAGAGCCTACAGCCGAAACATAGGGTATCCCTTGCATGCGAGCTCTCTCCAAATCAGTCTTGGGAGACATCTCTTTGGAGAGAGTGACTCCAGAGATCGTGGGCAAGTTCTCACGCTTGGATTCTTCCATACTAAACCTCTTTAGTATGGTGTCAATGTACCTGGATTGGGACAATCCCAATATCCGTTTGGATCTATCTCTATAGATCCTGATTCCCAATATGCAGGAGGCATCACCAAGATCTTTCATTGAGAATCTTTGTGATAAGAAGAGCTTGACCGATTGCAACATAGGAATATCATTTCCTATCAAGAGTATGTCGTCCACGTACAATACAAGGAAGACCACCTTACTCTCTGCTACCTTCTTGTAGATACAAGGTTCATCTGGGTTTTTGACGAAATCAAACTCTTTGATAACGACGTCAAAGAAGATGTTCCAACTCCGCGATACTTGCTTTAATCCATAAATGGATTTAAGCAGCTTGCACACCTTCCCGCTGCTCCCACTGTCTACGAAGCCCTCTGGCTGAGTCATGTACACGCACTCTTCTAAATCACCATTTAGAAAGGCGGTCTTAACATCCATTTGCCAGATTTCGTAATCATGATATGCAGCGATGGCAAGCATGATCCGGATGGATTTAAGCATAGCCACTGGAGAAAAGGTTTCGTCATAATCCACACCTGGTCTTTGACGAAAACCCTTTGCAACAAGTCTAGCTTTGAAAGTCTCTACTTTCCCATCTACACCAAGTTTTTTCTTGAAGATCCACTTGCTCCCAATGGGTTTTACCCCTTCAGGAGAAACTTCCAAAGTCCATACTCTGTTGGTGTACATGGATTCCATCTCGGACCGCATTGCATCCAGCCATTTCACTGAGTCCCTACTCGTGATGGCCTGCTCGAATCTAGTTGGGTCATCATCCTCCATGATGCAATCCTCGCTCCCACCATCCATGAGAAAACCGTAGTATCTCTCAGGTTGGCGAGGAACCCTACTAGATCGGCGGAGTGGCTGGGGTTCATTGGGAACTATTGAATCCTCTGGTTCCACCAGATCTTCTGTTGTAGCTTCTGTAGCTGGAACCTCTTCCAGTTCTACCTCATGACCACTAATCTCTTTTTCAAGAAATTCCTTTTCTAAAAAGGTGGCATGCCGAGAAACAAACACTCTTTGTTCCTCAGGGTGGTAGAAGATATACCCTTGTGAATTTTTGGGATATCCTATAAATTTGCATAAAACAGACCGTGCCTCGAGTTTGTCCGGATTTTGTTGTTTGACATAGGCTGGACAACCCCATATCTTAACATAGTTAAGACATGTCTCTTCCCTTTCCATATCTCATATGGAGTGGTAGGCACTGATTTGGTGGGGACCATATTCAATAGATGTATGGCTGTCTCAAGCGCATACCCCCAGAAGGAAATAGGTAACTCAGCTGTGCTCATCATAGAGCGCACCATATCTAATAGGGTGCGGTTCCTCCGTTCTGATACACCGTTGTGCTGTGGTGTATATGGAGGAGTTAGCTGAGAGAGAATCCCATTCTCTTTTAAGAAGTCCAGGAATTCATTGCTTAAGTATTCACTTCCTCGATCAGATCGAAGGATTTTAATACTTTTTCCGGTTTGGTTCTCGACTTCTTGTTTATATTCTCTAAATTTCTCAAAAGCTTCAGACTTGTGTCTTATCAAGTACACATGTCCGTATCTTGAGAGATCGTCAGTGAATGTAATGAAGTACGAAGAACCATCCCTGGCATGTGTAGACATGGGACCGCATACATCACTGTGTATCAGTCCCAAGAGTTCGGTAACTCTTTCTCCGTGTCCCGTAAACGGAGTTTTGGTCATCTTGCCTTTGAGACATGACTGGCAAGTGTCATAAGATGAAAATTCGAAAGGTTTCAAATATCCATCCTTATGTAACTTAGCCAGTCGTGTCACATTGATGTGACCCAGTCTACAATGCCATAAGAAGGATTCGTTCAGTTCTGAACTCTTCCTCTTGTGTGTGTTTGTTATGCTCAGAACTGTTGATTGATTTAGAACATAAATGCCATTGCACAACGTGCCTGATCCAACCAACTTTTGGTTACGGAAAATGTTCATAACATTATCCTGTAATATAAAATTATATCCCTCTTTACTCAATAAAGAAACCGATATAATGTTGCATATTAGGTTCGGCATGTAATAGCATTCGTTCAGAACCAATGTATTACCAGTTGGTAATACAAGGTGATATTCCCCGACAGTCTTAGCTGCAACAATTGCACAATTTCCAACTCTAATGTCTTTATCACCTTCTCCAAGTTCTCTACCTTTTCTAAGCCCATGTAACTGATTACATATATGGGATCCTGACCCGGTATCTAATACTCAGGACGTAGGGCAAATGGAGAAACAGTTCTCTATAACGAACACACCCGAAGAAAATGCATCACCATGTACTTTCTTCAATCGGGTGGCATGGGAATCCTGGTGTTCCCCTATATCCTGTTCATTCCTATAACTCTTATAAGAAAGAACGGAACCAACGTTCCCCAGCACAGTATAACATGCGGGTTTAGTCAATACATCCATATTATTATCTTTATTAGGGCATGACATGGTCGCTACCTGGAGAGAGAGAGAAGAAAACACTTTAGCGTATGCTCTTGCAAGATCAGATTGGTTATTATCTTATCTAATCAGGATGGCTCCCACTGGTTTTTATCAAATCTTCCTTCAAACCCTAAAAGGAAAGACTACCCGGGATTAATTACACACTACAAGTTCGCCAATCTTTCAGCCAGGCCAGTGTCGGTACTTTGAGGGAGGTCCCCCGTGCTTTCGCACGAACCTAATTAATGTAAACCTCGTTTTCCCAGAGGCGTAACCCCGTTGACACCTTTCTAGACACCTACTCGATCAGCTAATTGCAGTGTGTAAAACTCTCCCAGGAGTAACTCTTACTCGCAGTGGGTTTCGGGATCCAACTATCTCATAGAAGGTATGCAATCTCATTGCAAATTTCAACACTTGAAATTCCCGATAATGCTTTTGCCCCTAGCGTGCTATGACCTTGACGAAAGCCAACAAACCACAGCCCGCTAGTCAAGTTCAACCCGTACATTTCTTGACTGAATTAAACCCACCCGTACGACCCTTGACGAAAGCCAACAAAGCCGTACGACTACCCTAATCCAGTCGCATCATATGCAGCAGATAAGCAGTATATAGCTACCGCACACTACACCTTGACGAAAGCCAACAAATGTAGCACGAATACTATATGCAACTTATCTGAAATGACGGAGGGCTACGACAGGTTTTTCTGAAAACCTATTGCGTAATGAACTTGATATTGTTGTAGAATCAAATGAAGTTTTGAAATGGAGTGATTTTGAGGCTTTTCTAGTTTTGCTAAAGGGGTCACTCCCGGTGAAGGGATCGTCGGCCCTTTCCTCGTCGAATGAGATGCGGGATATATCATATATATCACTGTGCAAAGCAGAAACTATAGAAGCAATCAAAAGTCAAACCGAGTGTGTAGCATCTGCCAGTTATTGCTAAAGGAGTCAGTCCCGGTGAAGGGATCTCGGTCCTTTCCTCATAGAATAAGGTGCAGGGTATATCATATATACCGCTATGCAAAGCAAGAACTGTAGCTACCTGTTTTGTTTAAAATTTGATTCTACAACATCTTTTAGGTTTCTTTTCTTTCATTAATCACATTAATGAAGTCCCATCATTTAAATACCTAAACATCACAGATAAATACGACGTACACTTATGCCATCCGCATTCGTCTGGATGTCCCCTCGTGCACCGTTAGGTTAGGTAACTAACGACAGAGCAGGGCAGGACTAGTGCGGGTGAAAAACATAAGTAACATCTATATAATATATCATATATACTATATACTGTATCTATCACAGAACATCACATGATCACATCACAGATATCGCAGCAGAAGAAACATATGAAACATTGGATATACTAGGACGTCCGTGTTTTCAATACGAGCCAGTATAAAACACGGATTCCACGGTCGTGATGAATAGCCAAACCCACACCCCTAGACCCCTACGAGAGCGGCAAGCAACCCTACCAATTCTAGGGTTAGGAGATCCGGACTCGACTCCTCGAGATGGTCTCCCACTGGACCCTAGAACCCGGTTACTTGTGCTCCCCTCCTTGGGTCTATCCTAGTGCAGAAAAGTAAATAATATACAAAGGGTGACAACTTCCGCAACCTGGAAGTGCCCCAAATAAAAGAATATTACATACAAGTTTTTACATGAATGAAAATGAAAAACACTCATCTCACATAAAAAAACCCGGCTATTCAAACACGACAATCCAATATAACATATCCAGCAACACATAACATCACATGTCATCAACGTAAGTAAATATGCGCATCCCAATTGTCATTGACATATAGCAACGAAACCGGCGATATCACATATTACACTTACGGTCACAGAAAAGAAAGTGTAAAACTACAACAGTTGGAATCCGCAACCTTCTTTAGACATCGCATGCCTAACACTTATAAACCCCGCATTTTAGTCCCATTATCGAAAACTCTTTTCAATATCAAGTGAGACTAAACCGCTAGATTTATAACATTCATCCAGTTATCTCATAACTGTTTGTGAATTCCAATTATTGTATCCCATTCCGGATAAATAGAAAATATTAAACTTTCCGATCGAACATTCGAACACCCAAGTTTTCCCGAAACCGTTCAACACATGAAATAAGTTCAAAGACGTTCACTTCATGCCTCAGTACCAACGGTCCAGCCGTAGAAGGGTCAAGCCAACGCCTCACATGTGGCACGCCGTACTGCCCCAAACCCTAAGGTTCAAAAGGCAGTTCAAGACGGTCACATAATCGAGTTAAGGTTTGTTGTCTTCTAGAGGGACCATCGCGTTACTTGCACTACTCAGAACGTCCTTAAACCACAGAAAAATCCAACACTTGGAAATTTTCCGGCAGGGGAAAAGTTGGGTATTTATATCCGGTCAAACTTTTTAACATATTCTAAAATTATCCGGAATCCACATAGACAAAATCTGATAATCCGATCGAATCATCGAATCCCCAAAACAATCCCAGAAAATTCAACTCTTGAATAAATATTAAAAATTCCCATAAAACTCAGCATCATAAAATAAGAATTACTGTGCAAAAATGGTAGCATGTTCACACAATCTGGCCGCGGAACCGCCGCAGAAGCCATGCTTCTGCCGCGGTTCCGCCGCACTATTGACACATTTTCAGGAAAATTTTGCACCGTAATTCTTAGAATTCCCTGCTGAATTTTTTAAGCATTTTTAATCTGGAAAAAACCCAGTTTTTGAAAAAAGTCCAGAGAGCAATTTGATTTAGGGTTTCGATGTTCATTCGGGTTTCAAACGTCGTCTACACTTCGCCTAAGGCTCTAGCTAGGCTCTGATACCACTGTAGGGTTCATAGGCACTCTCAAGAGGTCTCACAAGGCATCAACCATGCCAATTTTAAATTTTACAAGTGCCGAGAAACTCTAATACGGATCGTTAACTAGAATTTTAGGCGAAACATTAAACTAGTTAACAACTTAACTAAAGATAAGAAGCTACAACCTTTGTAGATCCGGTTATCCACTTCCTTAGCTCCACGTAGTCGTCCTCTCGCTGTCCAAGTCGGATCTCGGACTCTAGCATCAGCTTCATCGGAGAAATGAGCGGAATGGTCGTCGGTTACGATGCCGAAGATGATCTACGTCGAGGCTTCACAAGATCAAGCTCCGACTTCACCAAGTTGTGAAACTTGTGAAGAAAACACCCTTTACTACTTGGCAAGAGGTAGAGGGTGAAGAAATAGGAGGTGGGTTCACTTTAGAATTGGATTTCTCACACTTTTGCTCAACATGCCATTAATGGTGGCAAGCTTTTTCTTTATCTCATGAAGAAGAAGAAGAAGAAGATGATTATGATAAGTCTTTAAAATGAAAAGGAAAATGAATACTTATCATAATGTAAACCATGGTTAGGTGTAGAGAATTGACTAAGGTCAGATGAATGGTTAGGGTTAAGCATGAAGACAAAAATGGTCACTTTGGTCAAAGCTTCATGAAGCTTCAACAAGCTTCAAGAATGAAAGCAACCATTTTGTTTTCTTTTGCCATTTCTTTTTTTAATCCAAATAAAAAAAAAGATAAAAGAATGAATAAATAAAAACCTTAACCATTTACTTAACCAAGGTTTAATTCTTTACACTTAACCAAATGAGCAAGTATCATCAAACATGATACAAACATATGCACAAAAGTATATCACATATACAACTTGCACATCAAGTGAGAAAATCCATTCAAAGTGAACCAATACTAGTTAATGCAAAGTAATATATCAAATATATAATTATACATTAAATCATTAAATCAACACTTGATTTAACGATCCGTTCATGTCGCACATAACCGACTAGTATACAATGTATCGATTTATCGAATCAACGATTCAATAACTAGGTTATATCGCATACAACAAATCGAAACATTCATCGCGAGAATGAAATACGGTATCACATACTCGCATTATTCTCGGTCCCGCACATATCTCATATGCGCTCCTATTTCGTTTCGCTTGAGCCAGGAAACCCCTGTGTAGGACTCTAAAGACTCGTCAATACGCCGGTAGCAGATGATGATCATATCAAGCACCCACAAGCCGCAAGCGGTCTGCTAAACGTAACGGCCACCCGGGTATTGAGCGATCAGAAGATCGACGAGCCAGCCCGCTCACACTCCTGTGCATCCAACCAGTAACACTTACCGTACAGTCCGGTCTGTTTGTCTGATATGTCGCATATCAAGTCTAGGGGTGGTAAACGTCAGACCCCAATAACCGATAAGTCGTGCCGATGTGAGGCTCATAACGGGTCGAGAAACTACTGGTAACACTTATCAGCAAATCTCTGATCAGCCCTGGCCAGAGACTTCCCTGTTACGGCCAATCGAGCACAGCGCAACATCAACCCCCAATACCGGGAGAGACGAAACCCCTCCTATCGCTCATTGCCTCCATGTGACTCGGGACTGTACCCAAAGACCACCATTTTGCACGCCCTCATGGACGTGGTAAGGTGGAGATCAAAACACAGTGGGAATCATACAAGACTCTATGGCGATCTCGGGTCTACAGACTAACCTGCACAAGTGTCACCTGAGAACTGCCATCTGACGTGAGGTATAATACCATCTGGGAGTTCTCGGCGAGTCCGTCCAGTGTACCCAGTCTCTACTGAGCACCCGTATACCATCTCTGATGTCAAACACCAATGGATATGGGATCATCCATCGCCCATCTCATGGGTCGAGAAACGTATACGCTAGTCTACACTGGTATATCGATGCCCCGTCTCGATACACCCACGACTAGGGACCTTGAAGGATGTACCTATGGACTACCATGTCCCCATTAGTATGATCTGCATCATAGTCCAGGTAGTCAAGTACACATCCTAAGGGCTTTATCAACATGTAACTATAAGACAATTTAAAGAGACAAGTGTACATGTTAAGATAAAGAGCAACCAGATAGCATACTATCATATCGAGCAAGAAAGTCATCTCTATATATGTCCAAGCATCCAATATAATATACATCATCTGTACAATACTGGCCTCTAGGGCATACATACAACTAACAATGCCTTCCCACCAGAAGTGCTGTCGCATATCCTTGTACATCTTCATAACTTCCGGATGTACCGAATACGCCGAACTGTGAGCTTCCTTCATAACCTCTTCACGAATCTCGCCTTTTGGCGCACACAAACGACTTCCATATCTCAAAGATCCATCATCATGAATTAACAAATCCGTTCTCAAACCTGCCTCTACTTGACCTCTAAACTTTTGCAATCTAGCATCTTGCAATTACGCAACTTTGATGCAATCTATCAAAGGATTGCACTTGTAATTGCATCAATTGCCCTGAAGAATTCGGTAACACAAACTCTAACTCGAATCTCTGAAAATCTGCAATGAGCTCCTTCTGCGAAGTTAACATCATAATGGCTGACAATCGACTCAAGGCATCCGGCATTACATTCACCTTTCCTGGATGGTACTTTAATTCTATATTGTAATCAGTCATTATGCTTGAACACGTACTTTAGGCTCTTATGATCAATGAATATCTCGACCTTCTCACCTAACAAGCAGTGTCTCCACAATTTCAACGCAAATATCACTGCTGCTAGCTTCAAATCATGCGTCAGATAGTTTTTCTCATGAGTCCTTAATTTCCTTGACGCATAAGCTATCACCCGACCATGCTGTATTAAAACACAACCCAAACATTTTCCCGATGCGTCGTTGTGAATAACCAACCCCAGAATTATCCGGCACTATCAAAATAGGAGCGGTTGTCAACCTCTTTTTCAACGACTCGAACGCTTGCATACACTTTTCGGATCAAACAAACGTTACCTCTTTTCGAGTCAACTTAGTCAAAGGCTCTACTAGCCAAAATCTTTCACAAACCTTCAATAATAACCCGCAAGTCCAAGAAAGTTTCAAATCTCTGCTACGGTCTTCGAAATCGGCCAATCACGTATTGCCGTAATCTTTTCCGGATCAGCCGTGATTCCATCTCCAGATATAACATGACACAAGAACTTCACTTCATCAAGCCAGAATTCGCACTTGCTCAACTTGGCATACAACTTTTCTTATCTCAACGTCTACAATACAATCTTCAAGTGTTCTTCATGCTTCTCCTTACTCTTCGAATAAACCAAAATGTCATCAATAAACTGTTGGCTATAGTGCCCTCAAGGCAATTATCATAGTCGCAGGTATGTGATCATGATGATTGAGTGAGGACCTATACCGATAAATCAGTCTTACTCGAGATGATAGTATGCTATCTGGTTTGCCTTTATCATCATATGTTGATAAAGCCCATAGGATTCTTACTTGACTGCCAGCATTGTGATGGCGATCACATACGTGGGAGCTGGGATCTATAAGCACATCCTTAAATGTCCCTAGTCGTGGAGGTATCGAGACTGAGCATCGATACTCCAGTGTAGACTGGTGTATACTTATCTAGATCCTGACGAGGGGCGGTGGCCGGTCTCACAAGCCATTGGTGTTAGTTGTTCACCTAAGATAGTATACAGGTGCTCATTGGGTTATGAATACACTGGACGGACTCGCCGGGAACATGTTAGTTGGTATTATACCTATAGTCAGATAGCAGTTCCCTGGTGACATGTGTATAAGTTAGTCTGTCGACCTGAGATCGTCATTTGTCTCGTGTGAGTTCTCACTGTGCTTTGATTACTACCCTACCACGGCTCAAAGGAGTCATGCAAACAGGTTTTAGTTGGATACAGTCCCGAGCCACATGGAGGCAGTGAGCGGATCGTTAGGGATTCGTCTCTCCCGGTATTGGGGGTTGATGTCGCGCAGTGCACGGGTAGCCATCACTAGAAATCCTCGGCCGGGGTATGTGAGAATTACCGATCCAGGATCGATAGTTTCTCAGGTAGTGATGGATTTCATACCGACACGAATTATCGCGTTGTTACGGGTCTAACTTTATCCTCCCCCATAGACTCGATATACGATACTCATAGACGAACAGACCGGACTGTACGGATATTGTCACTGACAGGTTCAGTAGGGGTTTGGATGAGTTTGCTCGTCGGCCTTCCTTTCACTCAATACCTGGATAGCCGTTACGTACAGCTAGTGCCGCTGACGTGCTTGTGGTTAAACCCGCTGCCAGCGTATTGACGAGTCTTTAGAGTCCCACACAGAGGGTTTTCACGATTCAGGCGATATGGTGTAAGTGATGTATGTTGGTACATACAGGTGTCCGATTGAATATGTGCACAGGCTGCGCAGACTTTAATCGGACGGTTGATAATACTAACGGCTTAGGATTAAGCCAGATTGTTAAATCAAGTTTTGATTTAATAATTTACATATGTATTTATATATATGTATTCTAGTATTATTGCTCACTATTTATTTTCTCTCTCTGGCTATTCGTATTTTTGTACGAGTACACGTATGTGTATTTCGTTACATGTACCGGGAAGCATTCTGTATTTATACGGAATGGCTTCTAGAAGATGCCACCTCATTATTGATTTCTTTTGAAAATCATTTGTTTTAAATGAGGTGGAAAGGTGACAAGGGTTAAAGCATGGTTTTTGGGCATGTAGTGAATGGTATGGTTGTATTTGTTTATTGATATATGAAATAGTGTTTTGGGTGTGCATTATTTTTGAGTGGGCATGAGAGGGGCCGGCCACTCTTTGTAGAAAAGAGATGCTTGCTCATTTGGTTAATCACTTGGTGCTCTCTCACTCTCATGCTCACACAAAAATACTTTGCCATTTTTAGCTCATGCCCCTCTTGCTTTTATCACCTTCTTCATCTTCCTCTTGAGATGCTTACTTGAGCTCATGGATGAGAGAGAATCATAGTGAGACTATCCTACACCCCCTACTCTCTACTACTAGCAATCCTAGAGAGTCGGTTGGTCCGCTTGGCCAACCTGGAGCTTCTGCCGTTTCCCTCGGGTGGATCATCGGAGATGAAGGAAAACCGGCGACCAAAGTCGATCCGCATCACTAGGAGCTTGGAAATGGTTGAAGACCCGAAAGACTTGGTTCATTAGGTATAACCATTCTATCCTTTTGTGATTAGCTTGCTAGTTTTAGGATTAATGGTTTCGATCTTGGAAATCGGGTAATGGTAGCGCCGGATTTTAGAAAAATTTTGTTCCGCATTTGGCCACGGTTCGATGGCCGGGGCGCTCCCATAACCCTTCATAAACACCACCACAAACCGATCTAGGTACAGTGCGAAAATTTTGTTCATTAGATCCATAAATATCGTTAGTGTGTTCGTAACTCCAAACGGCATAACTAAATACTCATAGTGCCCGTATCGAGTTCGAAATGTCGTCTTGCAAATATCCTCCGGCTTCACCTGGACTTGGTGATAACCCAATCGCAAATCCAACTTCAAGAAAACCCTTGCACCACTTAACTGATCAAATAGTTTGCCTATGCGAGAAATTGGGTATTGTTCTTGATGGTCACCTGATTAAGCTCTCGATAATCGATGCACATTCACCGCGTGCCATATTTCTTCTTGACCAAAAAAACTGGAGCTTCCCAAGGTGAACCACAACTGCGGATCCAACCCTTCTCTAACAATTCTGAAACTTGCTTCTTCACCTCCTCAAGTTCCATCGGTGCCATCGGATAATATACTTTTGAAATTGATGCTGCTCCCGGAATCAAATCAATCGCAAACTCTACATCTCGCTTTGGCGGTAAACCTGAGATGTCTTCAAAAACATCCATGAAATCTCGAACTACCATCGGTGCTTCCTCCTTACTTGCCTTCATTGCCGATAAAATAGCATCTGTCGGTTTGGCTCTAAACTCAACCGGTCCGACAAGTCTACGGCCTCCCAAGAATTCGAACTTCAGAGGACCAGGAATTTGGAAAATTACCTTCTTTGCTCTGCAATCAATGTGAGCGTGAAAGGTTCCAAGAAAACCCATTCCCAACACCACATCATAACTACCGGTATCAATCACCAAGAAATCCGCGAGCTCTCGACCGCAAACAACAGAACAATCCTTGCATTCACTACTAGAAATAATTTTCCCATTCCCAGTATGTGTCCCAACTACTAAATAAGGCCGTGCGTGGAATAAAGTGTGTGATTAGTCTAAAAAATTGCACATTTGTATGAACATTTTCCTTACTTTTATTAACTGCTAAAAGGTGTTTATTGTAAATATAGAACATATATGAGTTTATTTGTAAAAATATTATTATCATATGTTTCTATATTTATAATTAATATAATTAGAGAAAATATATGCATATAATATCTAAATGAAATATTAGTAATTAAAATATGCATATCATATCAAATATTTCTAATCAATATTCTTAAAGATTTAATATCATATAAAATGGTTAGAATAATATCTCAAAAATACCAAATACTACTAACACTTTGATTTGAGATATTGTGCAGGTATTAGCTCAGGTCTAAGGTCCAAGTAAGAGATCCAAGTCAAATCGAGATATCAACCGAATCTGCCAAATTTTAGAAGCAAATCGAGAAATCTAACTACTGTAGAGACTTAGAAGATTATTTTCAGAATCTAGATATCAAAAGGATCTCTAAATATCAACACAAAATACCAGAAAAAATATACAAACCTAGTTCCACCAAGTTGCGGCGGATCCGTGGCCATACGTGGCATTATGCGTGGCCATACGTGGCATTATGCGGCAGAAGCGTGGTTCAATCAGGACCGTTGGATGAGAGGTTTTAGGATCATGATCTTAACTGCATATAATCTCATATGGAATCTAGGGTTTCTGGTTTTAAGGACTATATAAAGGACCGAGAGCTGTGCATTCAAAGTCATCATCGAAAAGATCAAGAGATCCACATATCCGAGTGATCATTATCTATTCATCTACATCCAACAAGAGAGAGATCTAGAGCAAACTAGAGTTCTTGTATTCTACTTTCTAAGGAGAATTGTAAATGCAATAGTTGATTAATAAAGATAGTTTTTATTTTAATTGTTTTTGCATTTATTTTCTGTATTTAATTTCAGCACTTACTTTTACGCATTACTTTTCTGCATCTTAACTATACTTTCATTCTTCTTCAAACTTTCTTCTAAATTAAACACGAGCGAGTAATTCCTAGCTTGCTAGGATTTGTAGGATATGATAGAATAATGGATGAGAAAATCTCTTAATTTCTTTTATACATTTTAAAATTTATAAACTTTAGCAAAATAAATGTTGACTTTCTTATCGAACGCGCTATCAATTTATTGATAGTCACGACCACGATTTGAGATTGGTTGAACACTTGTTTTGTTAAGAGCTAAACATGAATAGATATCAATGAAAGGACAAGGGTTAGTAGTGGGGAAACCCTAGTTTCCTCCAAAAACCCTAATCTACATTTATCACTATCGCTCTAGTTTTATACTATTAAAAGATAAAATAGTCATCACTATCGCTATAGTTTTATACTGTTAAAAGATAAAATAGTCATCACTATCGCTCTAGTTTTATACTATTAAAAGATAAAATAGTCATTTTTAATTATTCATCCATTACTACTAAATCCTATGAACCCTACAAACCTTTTTATTATAAATTTTATATCCGTTTTAAAATATAACGACAAACAATCACCCATCTTTCATCGACTCGTCTAAAGCAAGAAAAGAGTTCACGTTTCCCTGCGGACAACCCGTACTCATCGTGGCTAGCTACTAGCGACGCTGTCTTAATTGCGGTTATTTACAAAAACACTTCTTTCGAACATGACCAATCAAATGGTGTCGTTGTCGGGGAAACGGTCGTAATTTTTTTCTTGTTATTCGGGTTGATTTCTTATTTAAACTAGCAAACATAAAATAAAAGAGAACCAAAACTGCATCTTGTGTGTCTAACGATTATTGTGCGAGTTTTGCAAGGGAATCTGGAGTAACTGGAGTAAACCAACAGAAAGCCCGAGACCTTAAACTTGGACCAAAAGAGTATAAGGGTGCTCTGAAGAAAAATTAGCAGAAGATCCTCCAAAGCGGCGGCGAAACCGCGGCACTTTGGTGCTGTTGGCGGCGGAACCGCGGCTTCTTGGTGGAATTGGGCCCCCAAAATTCTCGGGTTTTTCGCTTCGCTCACTGGTTTTTCTGTTCACTTTGCGGTCCGGATCCACTGTCATAGACCTAACAGGATATTCAACCCCTATTATCCATCTTCTCTAAAAGTCCAATAATCTGATTTTACATGCAGAATCTTTGCAAACAACGTCGTTCAAAAATCTTTTTGCGTGTTTTAATTTCGGTTTGTTTTTGCATATTTAAACCGGACTTTAAGGGGAAATAAACCCAAACTCAGATTATGTGGGGATTTCATCACCCTTCCTAGGCCCCACAAATCACAAGCGAGCATACTATCACCCCACATTAAAAAAAAATATCTAGACCTAGCTCCTAAAGACATTCGCGATCAAGGACAGGAGAAGGTCATGGGTAATTTATTGCTTATCCGCATTTTTCTTGTGGTGTCTAAGACAAGTGTGACTAAGGAAAGTGGTTATTTAATTAGGCCCGTTATTTCGGTGATTTGTATAGCGGATACCTCCCACTTACCTGACACTTACCTGACCACAAGATTGATAAGGAAGTAGTAGAGAATTGATCATGCGACTTATCCTTTGGAAGTCTAGGAACGGTCTAATGACTTGACCTAGGTGACCCTAGTTCTAGGGATTAATTGTGTATTTTGTGATTTGTTGAGTCAAGCCTCACGTCCGACATTTTTTCAAAACAAACCTTCTTTAAAAAGTGTTCACACATATAACACGCTGCCACGTGCACTAAACCCGCTTAGTGCATGATCGGCAGGACACGAGATTCTAGTACCCGTCTAGTCCGTGTTTTTGCTATCAACTCCGAAGTCGGTGCTTCATCTTCTATTTCTCCTCCACCCACCACATCTCCCGAAATGGACGGATCTACACCGGGATTTAACGATACCATCCTGCCACTACCCGTAGGTGCGCAGAATCCACCGCGCATCTCTTTCCAAGAAAGATGCTACCTTGTACGCGGGCCCCTTCCTACTTGTCTGTCTTTTCCACCAGCCAATGGGGATAATTTCGAGATTAAACCCCACTTCATCAACCTGTTGCCCAAATTTCACGGGCTTGAATCCGAAGACGCATACGTTTTTATAACAAAATTCGAAAACGTATATGCAATGATGAGCACAACCCAACTTTCAGGGGATACTATGCGATTACGTCTTCTCCTTTCTACCATGTGCGATCTAGCATAAAAATGGCTTTATAGCACTGCCGCACATTCTATCGCTAAATGGGATGAATTTGTTATAGCATTCCTTAAGAAACTTTATCCTCATCACAAAACCGTCCGTGTTCGAAGCGAGATTAACCAGTTTACCCAACTTCCCAACGAATCATTTTGGAAATGCTTTGAGTGGTTTAAAGATCTTGTCCAATACCCTCATCACGGAATCTACAGATGGCAAGTTTGCCGAATTATATATAAGGGTATTAATCCAGCCACGAAACAAATGCTTGAAACCATTTGTCAATGCCATTTCATGTCAAAAGACGATGGCGAAACTTGGCAATTTCTGGAAGATCTCGCCGAACAGACATTACAGTAGGAGAGCACTAGATCTACCACATCGTCTTCATCTAGGGCAGGTATCCATCAGCTCGATATTTCCATCGTAGTAAAAGACGAAATGACCGCAATACAAAAGAAAGTCGAAGCTATAGAAAACAAATTCTCGTCATTCTCCCTAAACTAAATTACGCTTCCCAAAACCGTGTGTGGTTGCTGTTTTTTGACTCATCACATTTAACGGAAGAATGTCTTTTGAATTCTCCGTCTCAAGGTCAAGAACAAACCAATGCTGGTTTTCAGCAACGATCTAGAAACGATCCTTATTCCTCCATATACAATAGGGATGGACGAATCAACTTAATTTTGCTTGGAACCAAAACCAAACTCAAACTCAGAATCAGTTCCCAAGCCAAAATAATTCTCCCTAAACTAAGTTACGCTTCCCAAAACCGTGTGTGGTTGCTGTTTTTTGACTCATCACATTTAACGGAAGAATGTCTTTTGAATTCTCCGTCTCAAGGTCAAGAACAAACCAATTCTGGTTTTCAGCAACGACATAAAAACGATCCTTATTCCTCCACATACAACAGGGATGGACGAATCATCTTAATTTTGCTTGGAACCAAAACCAAACTCAAACTCAGAATCAGTTCCCAAGCCAAAATAACTTTCAAAGGCTTCCTCCACAGCAACAACAGCTACCACACCAAATGCAGCAACTCTTTTAACCGCAATCTTTTCAAAATCCGTCCAACAATCTTGCCCCTTATAATAATTCTTTCCAATCACGGACTAATATTCCAACGGCCGGTACCGATAGAATCTCTGCACTCGAACGAAGCATAGAAACGTTTATTAAACAATCAACACAAACGACGGCTAATTTAACATCTTCTATCCAAACGTTAATGCAACACACTGCTTCCCACAGTGAAAGCATAAATCGATTGAAGCACAAATTGTACTGTTAAATGCCGCGATAAGTGAAAGAGAGAAAGGGAGACTTCCATCTTAATCTCTACCAAATCCCGGCCACTCACAAAGTGCAAATCTCCTCCTTCAAAATCATAATGTGAGTGTCGTAATCACGTTGAGATCGGGAAGAATGCTGAATAATAAAGTTGGTGAACAAGTTGAAGTTGATGATATTGATGATACCCCAGCTACTACTTCTACTTCTACTTCGTCTGACCTAACATCTTCTTCTGTGCCTATTCTCCGTTTTCCATTAGGCTCGAACCCTCAGCCCACTTCCTTGAAAAAATTACTATCTACAACCATCCCAAATCCAATTTTTGGATCCATTCCATCTCCACAAACTTCTCCTCAAATGTTGGACCCAACTCTTATTGATAAAGTTCCTTTTCCAAACAGATTAAGGGTCAACAGACTAAGTCCCTAAATGGAGAAGATTGTGAAAATTTTTAAGCAAGTTAACATAAATATTCCTCTCCTAGATACTATCCAACAAGTTCCTTCCTATGTGAAAATTCTAAAGGACTTGTGTACTAGAAAGAGGAAAATTTAAGTGCCTAAAAAAGTTTTCTTAGCGAGTAATTCGAGCAATTATTTTACCCAACATGTGTCTAAGAAACGTAAGGACCCCGGTTGTCCTACAATATCTATTGCTATTGGGGGTAAAAACATCAATCGCGCTTTACTCGATTTAGGTGCTAGTGTTAATTTGCTCCCGTATTCTGTTTATGAGCAATTAGGCATATGAGAGTTGAAACCTGTGCACTGCACTTTCCAGATGGCCGATCGATCTATCACCCAACCTAGGGATAAGCTAGAGGACGTGTTGATCAAAGTCGGGAAACTTATATTCTTTGTGGACTTTATAGTTATAGATACACACCCTGTAGCAAACCCACGAAACCAAATTCCGGTGATTCTAGATCGACCTTTTCTAGAAACTTCCAACGCAATAATCAATTGTCGTAACGGTTCAATGAACTTGTCCTTTGGGAAGATGACAATTGAGCTTAACATCTACAAATTAGGAAGTCAACCCTCCGAACCTTATGCTCATATAGTTGATGTATGTTTTGTCGAAAAGATAGCTTTCGACAGTTGCGAATTTGAAAAGCTTCACGATACTGATCTCGACGCCACTAGTGCGTTATTACTTGATCATGCTGTTTATTATACATGTGAGGACCCTTCTGTCGACAAGTCCACACCCAAGTCCGAATCCTTTGACTTGTCGAATGATTTAGTTAAGCTATCAGAGTATCATATTTTCCTTTCCGATGAGATTATCATTCGGAATATTGATGAAAGTTTTGAAAACATTTTCGGCGAAGAAATCGCATTCCTAAAAGACATGGGTGTTTTGATAAATCAACCTCCACCTATAGAAGCTGAACCTCCACCCCTTCTTCTTGTCCCGTACGAGAATATAACTATGACACATATTCCTTATCTTTCAAATTCTCGTTTTCATCCACCATCATTGTTTCGTCTCTACCAACCGAGACATAAACCCATTCAATTATATCTCTCATCTCCTCCCCACTTCTTCTATAACATGATCTTCTACCAACCATGCTGTTACATTGATAAAATATTTGAATGGTTGGTGTTGACTTTTGGTCTTTGTAAAGTTTTGCATAGACCAATAATATTTCCCCCTCTTATAATTTTAAATGCTTAAAACGCTGTTTTACTTAAGTTTGGGTGGGAGAAAAAATATTGTCTCTTGAAAGAAAAACAAATTTTTACACAATTATGAGCCAAAAATAAGTTTAGGAGAGCATTTAACTCTCATTGACTTTTGTCCCTTTTTGCTAATCATTGAGAACTTTTCCTTCCAAGTCTACAGGTCTTGATATTAAAAGATAATATCAGTGAAAATACTGCGGAAAATAGGTTTGGAGGAGGTTTGTGCTTATTCACGCATCATTTTGCATTATACTTAATAAAAGCATTAAATTTTTCCTTTTTTGATAATAAAAGTTAGAAAGTGAAAATACATATGAAAAATAGGAAGAAATTTAAGAAAAGCAAGAAAATTAGATGTTTTAAAACGAAACTAGTAATAAGTAGTCATGAACTGTTGTCTCAAGGGTTAATAAGATGAAGGGAATTACTAATCTGAGGATAGAAATAAGTCTGAAAAATTGTCCATATTCTTGAGTCCAAATATCTGAACGTTGATACCCTACCATACGCACTTGCACACATCTTGAAATTTGGGATAATAGAGGATACCTTGAAATGCTCGTCTAAAAGCCTTAGTATGAAGAAAAAACTATATAAACAAAAATATAATGACACAGAAAATATAAATGGTGAAGAAAAATGAACACTGGTTTTGTAATTACTTAAGGCAGCATAAAAAAATATAGCGAGGGTGGCCTTATCACCTAATGGCTTAGACCAACTAGTTTGGGAGCAACTGCTAAGCCTTAGGTGTTGCAAGACTAGGATATTGCTAATTACGCTTAAAAGAGTGAGCATATTTGGTAATCGGTTGGTTAGTATCTCAGGAAGCATTAACAGTCGCATGAAGAATGTGTGAGCAATTCTATCTAAAACCATTCACCTACTAAAAAGTACTAAGGAAGATAGACAAGAGTATGATAGCTTGAATTGAATTCTCTAAGTGTAGAGATGTCTTTTACACACACGTAGGGGTATATGATCGATATTTGGAAGAAAGGGTAGGGAGAAAGACTAAAGACGATATTTTATTGAGAAATGGTGTGATTTCTGACATCTTTTCATGATTATTAAGATAGAGCTCATGGCAACTAAAAAACAAGTGTAGTTTGAAACTCTTATTTTCAAATTCTTTCTTTTATAAGTTCCTTATCTTTGTATATACTTTCATCTTCTTTCTTTTATTATAGGATTTTGTAGGTGTAATCCGCTGAAAACCCTCAGAAAACAACACTTCTCCTACTAGGGACACGTAGAGGTTTAAAGGCTTGTTGCACGACCTAAGTGTAATCGTGTTGCCTACGAAAGTGTGCTCGTTGGGTTTTTCTTTTTCTCTTTGATAACTAGTTTGCTCGGGACGATCAAAGATAAGTTTGGGGGTATTTGACACATTTGTATGAACATTTTTCTTACTTTTATTAATTGCTAAAAGGTGTTTCTTGTAAATATAGAACATATATGAGTTTATTTGTAAAAATATTATTATCATATGTTTCTACATTTATAATTAATATAATTAGGGAAAATATATGCATATAATATTTAAATGAAATATTAGTAATTAAAATATGCATATCATATCAAACATTTCTAATCAATATTCTTAAAAATTTAATATCATATAAAATGGTTAGAATAATATCTCAAAAATACCAAATACTACCAACACTTTGATTTGAAATATTGTGCCGGTATTAGCTCAGGTCTAAGATCCAAGTAAGAGATCCAAGTCAAATCGGGATATCGGAACCGAATCTGCCAAATTTTAGAAGCAAATCGAGAAATCTAGCAACAGCAGAGATTCAGAGGATTATTTTCAGAATCTAGACATCAAAAAGATCTCTAAATATCAATACAAAATACCAGAAAAAATATACAAACCTAGTTCCACCAAGTTACGACGGATCTACGGCCATACGTGGCATAATACGACAAAAGCGCGATCCAATCAGGGCCGTTGGATGAGAGATTTTAGGATCATGATCTTAACTGCATATAATCTCATATGGAATCTAAGGTTTCTAGTTTCAAGGACTATATAAAGGACCGAGAGCTGTGCATTCAAAATCATCATCGAAGAGATCAAGAGATCCACGTATCCGAGTGATCATCATCTATTCATCTACCTCCAACAAGAGAGAGATTTAGAGCAAACTAGAGTTCTTGTATTCTACTTTCTAAAAAGAATTGTAAATGCAATAGTTTATTAATAAAGGTAATTTTTATTTTAATTATTTTTGCATTTATTTTCTGCATTTAATTTCAGCACTTACTTTTACGCATCACTTTTCAGCATCTTAACTATGCTTTCATTTTTCTTCAACCTTTCTTCTAAATTAAACACGAGTCAGTAATTCCTACCTTGCTAGGGTTTGTAGAATGGGGTAGAATAATGGATGGGGAAATCTCTTAACTTCTTTTATACATTTTAAAGTTTATAAACTTTAGCAAAATAAATATTAACTTCCTTATCGAGCGTGCTATCAATTTATTCATCCATTACTACTAAGTCCTATGAACCCTACAAGGCTTTCTATTATAAATTTTATATCCGTTTTAAAATATAAACAAACAATCACCCATTTTTCATCAACTCGTCTAAAACAAGAAAAGAGTTCACGTTTTCCTGCGGACGACCAGTACTCATCGCGGCTAACTACTAGCGACACTGTCTTGATTGCGGTTATTTACAAAAACACTTCTTTCGAACACGACCAATCAGTGTGCACCAACAAAGTTGGATGATATAAAACAATGGGATGCACCAGAATCAAATAATGCCAATACGGGAAAGCTACAAACAAGTAGGACACCTGTAATCACATCTCCTGAAGTTTCTGTCTCCTCGGTCGTCAGGGCGAAAGCCTGCCACTGGTTAGGCCCCTGAGTAATCTGTTTCTACCTATAAACTTGCTTCTACTATGCTTTCGGAGCATCTCCCTTCAAATGAACTCTCGATGGACAAGTATTGACCTGATGATCAGCAGCCCTGCAAACTAAGCACAATCGAGCTTCTTTCGGCAATCTCTCTCAAAATGGCCCGGTCGCTGGTAATAATTGCAAATCACTCTTCTTCTGCATTGAAATGAAACGCCTCTTCGTAGGAAGAGTTCCCTGTCTCATGACCGAAATACCCTTACGTCCTGAAGTTCAGGTCGGTGCATGAACTATCATCCATGCTGGACCATCTTGTTGAGATGTACCCTTCTCTCTAACAACTTCTATGGTTCCCTAACAGCCGTGAGAACTTGAGAAAAGGTAGTAAATCTGAACGTAGTAATCTTGCCTATGAATCTCCATATCCAAAGTACGTAGGGACCGTTTATAGGGTGTTTTTCGTCACCCTATTGAGATGGGAATACACGGTGCTTGTCATGCGCATTACAGATTCACTCTGTCTAGGGTAGGCTAGGGTTTATTGATTGTGGGGATCCAAATCTCCAGCAGCCACGGACTAAGCTGCCTTTAATTACCTCTCGCCTTTGGAGCGAAGGACCCTCCGATTGACGGGTCAAACTGGTTATGCGAACTCAATGTGGAGTGTGCGTGTGTTGTGTTTTGAGGGGATCCGAATCTCCAGCAGCCGCGGACTAAGCTGCCGTTAATTACCCCTCGCTTTTGGAGCGAAGGACCCTCCGATTGACGGGTCAAACTGGTTACACGAACTCAATGTGGAGAGTGTGTGCGTTGTGTTTTGAGGGGGTCTTGGGTATATCAAGGTGTAATTTTTGACCCCAACAAAATGCCCCCCATCAATAAATGCACACCGCGTATATGAGTTGTGTGCATGAAATTGATGGATCTTGGAGTTGGACTTCGAGATAGAACATCATTCCGGGGCCGGAGCATAATTCCGGGGTTCAACGTATAATTCCGAGGATCGGAGCATAATTCCGGAATTGGAGCATCATTCCGAAGAGCGGAGCATAATTCCGAGGATCGGAGCATAATTCCGACACGGGACAGGTGTATTCTGAGATGAAGCTTAGTTCCGGCACAGGGCAGACATTCTGAACGAGGTATAGCTCCGATGCAGAGGTTGATTCTGAGTCGAAGCATAATTCCGACAGGGAAGGCCGATACTCCGAGATGGAGCATGATTTCAACACGGGATACACTCTGAGACGAAACATGATTCCGACGCAGAGGTCAATTCCCAGACAAAGCATGATTCCGACGGGGAAAGCAGGTACTCCGAGGCAAAGCATGATTTCGACACGGGGTACACTCTGAGACGAAGCATGATTCCGACAGAGAGGTCATTGGTTGACTTGATTCGGAGTCGGAGCATAATTCCGACAGAGAGGTCATTGATTGACTTGATTCCGAGACGGAGCATAATTCCGACGGGGAGGTCATTGGTTGACTTGATTCCGAGTCAAAACATAATTCCAACGGGGAGGTTATTGCTGCCCTTTTGGCAACTTGGACGGTCGATGCTGCCATTTTTGCGACTTGGACGATCGGTACTTCCATTTTAGCGACATGGACGGTTGGTACTGACATTTTTGCGATGTGGACGGTCGGTGGTGCTGCCATTTTTGCGATGTGGACGGTCGGTGCTGCCATTTTTGCAACTTGGACGGTCGGTGCTGCCATTTTTGCGACTTGGACGGTCGGTGACTTGCTCCGCTTCTTGCGGTGTCGGGATTTGATTTGACTTGTTTCGCTTACTGCGGTGTCGGAATTTGATTTGACGTGACCCACTTTCTGCGGTGTCGGGATTTGATTTAACTTACCCTGCTTTCTGCGGTGTCAGGTTGAAGTTGACTTGCTCCGCTTCTTGCGGTGTCGGGGTTGATTTGTTTGAGTTGATTTGTTTTGGAAGTTCACTTCCTGTCCAGCAGAACTTTCGAGCTTAGAAGTGCTGCCGGGTGAGACTTTGATTTGACTTATTTGATTTCTGCCGAGTCTGAGAGGAACTTAGAATTTGGATTTTGGATTTTGTTTGGCATCAGCATTACTGCACTAGAATAATGCCAGGAGCAACTCATCATTTGTCTTTGGGAAAACTTGGGATTTGGGTTTTTGGTCGGCATCAACACCGCTAACACTGGAATATGGTACCCGGAGCGAATCATTATCTGCCGTGAGGAGATTTCCCTCGTTCCCAGTTTAACGACCTAGGGGTCGCATGTTCCCAGTTTAACGAGTTTGAGGTCATCTGTTCCCAGTTTAAAGACTTAGGGGTCTATTGGGTCGAAAGTTTTAGAATTTTGGGGTTGGGGTCGGCATCAGTGTTGCTAACACTGAAGCACAGGTGTCAGGAGCAATTTATCATTTTGTCTTTGCCTGTTGGGGAGCGATGGCTTAGGAGACAGGTTTAGGTACCTATCACCTAAGATTTTTCAATTTTATGAGCCGTAAGGGTCCCAAAAGCATTCTCCCTACAAGTCGAAAGGATCTGGTAGGTGTACTTTCTCCTTAAGAATCGTGGGGACTCCTAAGTGTGTTTTTCCTTTGTGAGTTGTAAGAATCCCACGAAGGTGTTTTCTTACAAGTCGAGAGGGTCTCGTAAGTTTGTTCTCCTCATGTATCGTGATGACACATGAGTGGATCTTCCCAAATGAAGCATAATTCCAAGGACGGAGACCGCCAGCATGACTGGTGATTGTGGTGGGGTATGGGTGTGATGAGAATTATTTGAGCCTATGGATTGTATACGGAAATCAGTTTGGGGACCAACCGTAGGGTTGAAAGAATTTTGGAAAATTGGATTTTGGTTGGCGTCTGCATCGCTACACTGGAATATGGTACCAGGAGCAACTCATCATTCGCCGTTTGGATTTTTTTTTTACTGCGATCGCTCTATCATTTCAGCTTTTCTTATCGCGAAGGTCTCGATTGCCCTATCATTTCGGCTTTTTTTATTTTCATCATTTTTACATCTCTAGTTTAATGACTTAGAGGTAGATTGTTCCCAGTTTAACGACGTGGTGGTCGGTTGGTCCCAATTTAACGACGTGGTCGTCAACTGTTAGAGCATGGGCTCGATTCTGCAGGAACCACGGGCTTCGTTAGCTTAATTTCATACGCGGGCTCTTCGTCATCTAAACCGAGCCGGTGTTGGATGGCAACAACCACGTCATTGTCATGGCTATAAGGCGTAGGAGGACTTGCTCCTCTGGGCTCCATCATATAGACTGTATGGGTTGTGTACCCGTTTATCGCTTCTTCGTTAACAATGTTGCTCGTTTGGCTTTTAGCTTGTTGCCTTGGTCCGCTCTTTTCAGAGAAAGGCAGATGTCTGAGAGAATCAGGTTCCCGAAGGACTTCGGTCTACGTTTATATGAAATTGGCGGTCGCAGCTTTCTTGACTCTTGAGGTCATAGCATTCTTCTGGACCAATTTCAGTGGTTCAAAAGAGTTAGCGAGCTTTACAGCCATTCAGCTGTTGTTGCGGGGCAACCCTGTTCTAGGAACCTTATGAAGTTCAGCCTAGCAGGAGCCCTAGCCCTTTTGTTGGCTCTGTATCTGAGCCTTTTCTGTCTTAGCTTCTCAATTTTAAGGGCTTGACGGGCATTCATCATCCAGGAAACCATTGTGAGTCAATTGACGGGAAGCTTAGAGAAGATACCCGATTGAGCAGTTGTCAGGGGCACCGCTGAAGCTTGCCCGAGATGCTTTGTTGCTTTGTTGGTGTTGATGGCCTTGCCCCCAGCTGGGGCCAAGGAAAGTCGTTCAAACACCGGCTTGCGTTTGGTTAGTGGTGCCCTCGAGATCACCACATTTGGCCTCCTGCCTTTCAAGGACGCTCTGTTTGTTACTGGAGCTTGAGGAGCTGGGATGACGTTAGCTGGCACGAACAGGATAAAGCCAAATGGTAGTGGCAGCTCCGTCCACTGTCGCCTGAGACTGGCCGGGAGGATCATCCTGGCATCTATCTTCATCGTGTAGAAGATGAGAGCTGTGTCGAGAGTTGAGCTTGTCCTTGGAGACATTGTTGAGGCTTGATCGCTTGAAATTCTGCATGAAAGAACATTATTTTAGTATAAATATCGATATATATATTGATTGAGTTCGCATGAACGTTTAACCTGAAATATGAGAGGAGAGAAAAGGTCCCATCGGGCGTGTCAGAATCTATAGGGTGTTTTTCGTCACCCCATTGAGATGGGAATACGCGTCGCTTGTCAGGCGCATTACAGATTCCTCCTGCCTAGGGTAGGCTATGATTTATTGATTGTGGGGATCTGAATCTCCGGCAAACGCGGACTAAGCTGTCGTTAATTACCCCTCGCCTTTGAAGCGGAAGAACCTCCGATTAACAGGTCAAACTGGTCATGAGAACTCAATGTGCAGTATGCGCGTGTTGTGTTTTGAGGGGGTCTTGGGTATATCGGGGAGTAATTTTTGACCCCAACGCCGTCATGCTCTATCAGCCTTATTAGCCACCAAAGGTCCTACAAATCAACTGAGTTTGGTCTACTCAACCGCATGAACATCTACCAATGCACCATTCTGCTTTGAGCCAATGAACTTCTCTTCCATTTGCTCTCTGACTGTGGGAAGAACTTCTCCAGAAAATTCTGAGTAAAAGCCGCCCAGCTAATCGGCTTCACTAAACGAGTCTCCTCCACTAGCCACCATTCATGAGCAAGTCAACCATCTCGATACGCACCACATCCACCTTCTTTTCATCAGGAATATGAGCAGCAAGCAACAAGTTCTCCGTATCCGCAGGCCATTCCACTGCCTAAAGAGGTTCCTCCAATCCCGTAAAAGTTACCGGATTAAGCCTCCAGAAATCCGCAACAGTACCCTCAGCTAAACCTGCCAAAAAACTGTCGTCCTCTTAACTGCTGCGGTAGCAACCTGTTGGGCCGTCCTCAAGCCTTTACGAAAATCCTAAGCCTGACGTTGCTGGATCTCCAGCATGCCGTGTATCACTCTAAGAATTGCTGCATTGTCAGCCGATGGAGCAAGTGTACTATTTCTGGCCATAGCTCTGTAGTCAAACACGAATGACGAAAATCAGTATCGGAAACAAGATTCAACAGTAGACATGATCCAATAAACAAAGGATTCAAGGATAACAAGGAAATAAATGTGGCAATACATGTTCCTATAATTCGAACGTTTAAGATCAATGTATTGGATACAATACCCACTACAAAAGAACTAAGCCCATCTAACCTATAACCTATGTTCTGATACCAATAAAACATTGTCACACCCTGCTCCCCAAAAAAGCGATTACGAAAACACGATGAAGCCAACCAAGCTATCTACGGTAAGGAATCATCCTTTCAGCAGTCACATTACGGCTGTCAATCAGTAATCAAGAACAATATAACTATCACATGTCCATTATGCTACAATAAACAATAACGATATCCAATAATCAAGAGTCAATAAAAATCAATAGTCAATAGCAGAAGCAATTAAAGAAACGATCAATTATCAAGGATCCAAGAAAAGTAAGAACAATAACCAATACTTGTCCCTTATAGGATCATAAAATGAATCCAAATAAAACAGTTCGTTACGATAAATAAAATTAAGCATAGTAGCTAGATCGATAGCAATATCCTTCATTGCTCAGCAAGTTTCTCGAAATACTCTTTGTCTTCCTGTGCTAAACCAAAGTACCTAGCCCATACAAAACCTAAACATCAGAGCGTTGAATAATATCATAAGGAAAATAGCCAGAACAATATATCATGGCAATGCATTATGTGAGTGAACTATGAACAATATCAATGTCAAGCGACGAACAATCAGGATACAATCAATACAATCAAGTCGTGACTCCTATAGGTCCATGTCGCTAAGTTATCTAACCAACAGGTATTTGAAACCAACAGTCTATATCTCGTTCATCGCACGGGACCACGACATGATATATATCCCGTTCACCCCCAGAAACACGGCCACAATGTCTATCAATCAACAATAGTTATTCCGTTCACCCCCGGAATCACGGCAACAATAATATTCTCTTGAGTTATGTTTCAATTACATTCTTGATTTCCCCTTTTTCCCAGGTATTCAATTCTCAATAACAATATTATGTGCTCTTAATGCCAACGTCAATGCCTGTACATGTCTTGTTAATCGATAACTATAGGTTATTGGCATGTAGGTAAATATCACAGCTCAAGTATGGTAACATGGCAACAATGGTCGATCAATCATGATTCCAAGTAAACAATTAATAACATGGCAATCTAGAAAAAGTGTAGCTATAACAATTTCATCATCAAGTTTAATACTCATTAACATGAATAGCAAGGCATTCAATATATATATATATATATATATATATATATATATCACAATACGGGTCAATTACATGTTCAGTCAATGTATCGTGCATTCGTGAAACAATATAACATGTTCAATGTCATTTCAGGTTCAATATCCGGTTCAGTTCAGTTCGAGACAGCTCAGGAATATGCAAGACGGTTCAAGTGTGTTAGAGACGGCTCATGAAATGTTAGGATGGATCACAAGTCTTAAACATTAATTATTCTCTGTGTGTGAGAGACGACTCAAGATTGCATTGAGACAGCTCAAGTGTTTTAGAGACGACTCATGTAATATTGAGACTCTCGACTTTGGGGGACAATTTTGGATGTCATAAACTCGGTATTAGAAAATATGGTAAACATGAAACTTGTATATCTTGAAAAGATCTTTCCAACGAGTCTAAGAACATTGAAATCGGAGTATCGGGTAGAAAGTTATGATGGTTTTACGGTGACGGTTCTGTTCGGTAAACTTGAGACAGCTCAAGAATTCTTGAGACGGCTCATAAGTGATCTGTGTTGGATGTAGATGCCCTCAAGGCAATTATTGTAATTGAAGAATGACTTATACGAGAGAACAATTTTATTCGCGATGATAGTATACTATCTGATTTGTCTTTATCTTTCATGTGATGCGTTTATTCATTATCATGTATCGTTTAGACATGAGATAAAGCTCATAGGATTTTGCTTGACTACCAGGACAATGATGGAGATCATATTAATAGGGCCTGAGTAGTCGATAAACGAATCCTTAAATATCCCTAATCGTAGGAATATCGAGACTGGGCATCAGTATTCCAGTTTAGACTGGTGTATATGTTTCCTGATCCGGTTGAAGGACGATAGCTGATCCTACAGCTATTGATGTTTGATATCGAGGATTATATACATGTGCTCATTGGATGAGTTACACTGGACAGACTCACCGAGAACTCCTAGTTGGTAATATACCAATGTCAGGTAGCAGTTCTCTTGTGACATGAGTACAGGGTAGTCCCTTAGACCTAATATCGCCATAGTGTCTCATGTGTGTTTCAACTTATCTTAGACTTCTACCCTACCATGGCTCAAAGGAGTCGTGCAAATAGGTTTTTGTTGGGTAAATTCCCAAAGCACGTGGAGGCATTCAGCGGTCGAGGGGATTTGTCTCTCCCAGTATAGGGAGTTGATGTCGTGCTGTGCAGGACATGACCACAACCCCAAGTCGATGGCCACCGTAGTGGAGATAAACTAATAGGTGTTATTAGTTGTATCTCCGATTGGTTATGTATCCTCTGTCACACGATTTATCGAATTATTGGGTTCTGACAGATTCCAAACCCTAGACCCGATATGCGATACTCTTAGACGAAGAGACCGAACTGTACGGTAATGTCACTGATAGACTTTATAGGGTTCAGATGAGCTTGCTCGTTGACCTTTTTTCGATCAATACCTGGGTAGCCGACGTGCTTGTGAGTTATGGATATGATACTAATCTACTGTCAGCTTATTGTCGAGTTTTTAGAGTCCCACACAGAGGTTTCCCAGCACAGACGAAACAATGCGACACGTATAGTGATACGTGTGTAAGTCGATGCCGCGCACCCTGCGGGTTCACGGGAAGCGGAATTTACAAAAAACGATTTTTCTTACTTTGCAACACTGACTTTAACTCCAGGATCTTTAAGGAAACCTTAACTAGCTATATCTACTAGGAGGTTCTAACTACTATGTAAGGGTTTATACCTCCTTATTTATAAGTCCTTCGGGTGTTCTTCTCCTCCTCTTCTTGAGCTCCTCAAAGATCGGATCGCGCTTGAAACGTCGGCCTCCTCGTGTCGAAGACGATCCACCCGAGAGTATGTACTTCAAGCTCCAACTTCTAAACCGAGATAACTAAGGTACCTAATTTGCTAAGTAAGGTAGTTTAGAAGATGTAGAGTGTCTAATGGAGTATTTAATTTCAATAGACCTAATAATTCACAACACAAGTGAAGGTTTTAGGTCTTGAGGAAGAAAGAGAAAAATTGGAGAGAGAAAGTGAAACTACAAATGAGCTAAGGTCTTGGCAAGTGAAGATTGGCTCACTCATTATCTCACATGAAGCATGGATTATTTTTCAATTGAAAATAGCAACCATGCTTCAATAGTAAACACAAACCAATAAACAAATGTAATGAGCCATGCTTCACCCCATGCCACAAATATCTCCAATTTCCACCTCATTAATTTATTTCCAAAAATAGATAAACCAAATAATGAGTTATCCCCTTCTAGAAGCATCTCTTGTGAAATTACAAGAATGTCCTCACCGTATATACATACCCGTATTCGTATTCCGAAAAATACGAATACAATGAGATAATAATAATCCAATAATATAATACTAGAATCCGGCTTAAACCAAAGCCCACTTGTATTATCCGTTCGAACAATATCCATGCAGCCAGTACACGTATATGATCGGAACCCTGCCGTAAAACCATACGGCCTCTACATTGTTTTGCCTGAAACAGAGAAACCCTCTGTGTGGGACTCTAAAGACTCGACAGCACGTTGGCAGTGGGTTTAACCACAAGTCCGTCAGCGGTACTAGCTGTACGTAACGGCTACCCAGGTATCTGTCGATAAGAAAGCCGATGAGCAAACTCATCCGAACTCCTACTGAGCCTATCTGTGACAATCTCTTGTAGGGTTCCTAGGCACACTAATGAGGTCTCACAAGTGATCAAACATGGCTAATTCAAAAATTTTCATGTGCCTACAAACCCTAATACGGATCGTTAACTAGATTTATAGGTGATGCGATGCAAGTAAACAACTTTAACTAAAAGGAAAGAAGCTACAACCTTTGTAGATCCGGTCCTCCACCTCCTAGGCTCCATAATGACGTCCCTCCGCTGTCCAAATCGAATCCATGACTCTAGCATCGGCTTCATCGGAGAAATGGGCGGGCTAGGTCGTCGACTTCGATGCCGAAGATGATCTACGTCGAGGCAACTCAAGATCAAGCTCCAACTTCACCAAGTCATGAAACTTGTGAAGAAAACATCCTATACTACTTGGCAAGAGGTAGAGGATGAAGAAATAGGAGGTGGGTTCACTTTAGAATTGGATTTCTCACTTTTTCTCTCAAGTTGCCATTGATGGAGGCAAGCTTTCTTCCTTTGTTGAAGAAGAAGAAGATGATGAAAAGAATATGATAAGTTATTTTCAAAAAGGAAAATAATATGAATACTTATCATATACTAACCATGGTTAGGTGTAGAGAATAGACTATGGTTAATTTGAATGGTTAGGGTTAAGCATGAGACAAGAATGGTGGACTTGTTCAAAGCTTCATGAAGCTTCAACAAACAAACAAAGAAAGCCACCATTCCTTATTTATCTTTTCCAAAATGAAAAAATAAATAAATAAATAAGTAATTAAATAAACAAAACCCTAATCATTAACTTAACCATGGTTTAATTCTTTACACAAACCCAAGTGAGCATGTATCATCAAACATGATACAAACAAGTGCACAAAAGTATATCACATATACAACTTGTGTACATCAAGTGAGAAAATCCTTTTAAAGTGAACCAATACTAGTTAATGCAAAGTAATATATCAAATATACAATTATACATTAAATCATTAAATCAACACTTGATTCAATGATCCGGTCATGTCGCATATAACCGACTAGTATCCAATGTATCGACTTATCGAATCAATCTTCGATTCGATAACTAGGTTATATCGCATACAACCAATCGATACATTCATCGCGAGAATGGAATACGGTATCACATACACGCATTATTCTCGGTCCCGCACATATCTCATATGCGCTCCTATTTCGTTTCGCTTGAGCCAGGAAACCTCTGTGTAGGACTCTAAAGACTCGTCAATACGCCGGCAGCAGATGATGATCATATCAAGCACCCACAAGCTGCAAGCGGTCTGCTAAACGTAACGGCCACCCGGGTATTGAGCGATCAGAAGATCGACGAGCAAGCCCGCTCACACTCCTGTGAATCCAACCAGTAACACTTACCGTACAGTCCGGTCTGTTCGTCTGATATGTCGCATATCTCGCCTAGGGGTGGTAAACGTCAGACCCCAATAGCTCGATAAGTCATGCCGACGTGAGGTCCATAACATTCGTGAAACTACTGATAACTCTTACCAGTATATCACTGCAACCCTGGCCAGGGATTTCCTGTTATGGCCAGTCGTGCATAGCGCAACATCAACCCCCAATACCGGGAGAGACGAATCCCCTCCTATCGCTCATTGCCTCCATGTGAATCGGGACTGTACCCAAAAACCACCTGTTTGCATGACTCAGTAGAGCCGTGGTAGGATGGAAATCAAAGCACAATGGGAGACACACAAGACTTTATGACGATCTCGGGTCAACAGACTAAGCTGTACCAGTGTCACCAGAGAACTGCCATCTGACGTGAGGTATAATACCATCTGGGAGTTCTCAGCGAGTCCGTTCAGTGTACCCAGTCTCCACTGAGTACCCGCATACCATCTCTGATGTCAAACACCAATGGATATGGGATCATCCATCGCCCATCACATGGGTCGAGAAGATATACGCTAGTCTACTCTGGAATATCGATGCCCCGTCTCGATATTCCCACGACTAGGAACATTGAAGGATGTACTCATGGACTAGCCAGGCCCCACTAGTATGATCTGCATCATAGTCCTGGAAGTCGAGTACACATCCTAAGGGCTTTATCAACATGTAATCAGAGAGACAGAAAGTATACATGTTAAGATAAAGAGCAACCAGATAGCGTATTATCATGTCGAGCAAGAAAGTGCTACCTATATATGTCCCAGCATCCACTACAATATACATCCAATGTACAGTAATGGCCTCTAGGGCATACATATAACTAACAATCTCCCACTTGCACTAGGGCCATCTGTAGCAGTAGTTGTAGTATCTAATACTCAACCATCCCCTAAAAGTCTCTCTTTGGGAAAAGGCCTTCGTGAGTGGATCCGCCGTGTTGTTCTCTGAGTCTTCTCTCTTAACCTCGATCATCCTGAAGATCAACTATCTCCATGATTAGGTGATACTGCCTCAGAATATGTCTGAGTCACTGATGGGATCGGGGTTCCTTGGCCAAAGCCACACTTCCATTGTCATACAATGGTAGGAACCTAGTTCATCTTATGAACCAATATACACCCAAACTGCCTCTTTGGTAGTATCTGTAGGGTTCCTAGGCACCCCAAGGAGATCTCACAAGGCATCAAACATGCCAATTTCAAACTTCGTCTGCCGAGAAACCCTAGTGTACGGATCGTTGGCTAGAAGTTTAGGCGAAAAGTAAACTAGTTAACACTTAACTATAAAATTACGGAAATACAACCTTTGTAGATCCGGTCCTCCACCTCCACGGCTCCGTGATGAAGTCCTCTCCGCTGTCCAAATCAAAATCCGGGCTCTAGCGTCGGCTTCATCGGAGAAGAAGCGGGCTAGGTCATCGACGACGTGCCGAAGATGATCTACGTCGAGGCATCGCTAGATCAAGCTCCAACTTCACCAAGTCAAGAAAACTTGTGAAGGAAACACACTCTACTACTTGGCAAGAGGTAGAGGATGAAGAAATAGGAAGTAGGTAGACTTTAGAATTGGATTTCTCACTCACTCTCATCAATCACCATTGATGAAGAATGGTTTTCTTCATGGAAGAAGAAGAAAGTGTTATGATAAGTTATTTAAAAAAAAATGAAAAATGAAAACTTATCATAATGTAAACCATGGTCAAGTGTAGAGATTAAACTAGGGTTAGTGGGAATGGTTAGGGTTAAGGATGAGATAAGAATGGTTGACTTGATCAAAGCTTCAAGAAGCTTCAACATGAAACAAAATTAGCCACCATTCTTTTCTCTTTTTCTTTTATTCATTTATCAAAATTAAATGGATAATTAAATAAGATAAATGAATAACAAATAATAAACCCTAACCATTTCATTAACCAAGGTTTAATACTTTACACTTAACCAAAAAGCATGTATCATCAAACATGATACAAGCAAGTGCACAAAATCATATCACATATATAATGCGCACATCCGAGTGAGAAAATCCATCTTAAAGTGAACCGATACTAGTTAATGCAAAGTAATATATCAAATATATAATTATGCATTAAATAATTAAATCAACACTTGATTCAATGATCCGGTCATGTCGCACACAACCGACTAGTATACAATGTATCGGCTTATCGAATCAATCCTTGATTCGATAACTAGGTTATATCGCATACAACCATTCGACACATTCATCGCGAGAATGGAATACGGTATCACATACACGTATTATTCTCGGTCCCGCACATATCTCATATGCGCTCCTATTTCGTTTCGCTTGAGCCAGGAAACCTCTGTGTAGGACTCTAAAGACTCGTCAATACGCCGGCAGCAGATGATGATCATATCAAACACCCACAAGCCGCAAGCGGTCTGCTAAACGTAACGGCTACCCGGGTATTGAGCGATCTGAAGATCGACGAGAAAGCCCGCTCACACTCCAGTGAATCCAACCAGTAACACTACCGTACAGTCCGGTCTGATCGTCTGATATGTCGCATATCTCGCCTAGGGGTGGTTAACGTCAGACCCCAATAGCTCGATAAGTCGTGTCGATATGAGGTCTATAACAATTCGAGATACTACTGGTAACACTTACCAGTAAATCTCAGCAACCCTGGCCAGGGATTTCCTGTTATAGCCAATCGAACACAGCGCAACATCAACCCCCTATACCGGGAGAGACGAATCCCCTCCTATCGCTCATTGCCTCCATATGACTCGGGACTGTACACAAAAACCACCGTTTTGCACACCCTCTTGGACGTGGTAAGATGGAAATCAAAACACAGTGGGAACCACACAAGACTCTATGACGATCTCGGGTCAACAGACTACTCTGTACCAGTGTCACCAGAGAACTGCCATCTGACGTGAGGTATAATACCATCTGGGAGTTCTCGGCGAGTCCGTCCAGTGTACCCAGTCTCTACTGAGCACCCGTATATCATCTCTGATGTCAAACACCAATGGATATGGGATCATCCATCGCCCATCTGTATGGGTCGAGAAGGTACACGCTAGTCTACTCTGGTATATCGATGCCCCGTCTCGATACACCCTCGACTAGGGACTTTGAAGGATGTACTTATGGACTACCATGTCCCCACTAGTATAATCCGCATCATAGTCCAGGTAGTCAAGTACAGATCCTAAGGGCTTTACCAACATGTAATAGAGAGACAATCAGTGTACACGTTAAGGTAAAGATCAACCAGATAGCATACTATCATGTCGAGCAAGAAAGTCCTCCCTATATATGTCCCAGCATCCACTACAATATACATCCTATGTACAGTAATGGCCTCTAGGGCATACATATAACTAACAATCTCCCACTTGCACTAGAGCCATCTGTAGCAGTGGTTGTAGTATCTCATACTCAACCATCCCATAAAAGTCTCTCTCTGGGAACAGGCCTTTGTGAGTGGATCCGCTGTGTTGTCCTCTGAGTCTACTCTCATAACCTCGATCTCCCTGGAGATCAACTATCTCCATGATCAGGTGATACTGCCTTAGAATATGTCTGGATCACTGATGGGACCTGCGTTCCTTGGCATAAGCCACAACTCCATTGTCACACAATGGGAGGAATATAGTTCATCTTATGAACCAATATACACCCAAACAGCCTCTTTGGTAGCATCTTAAGTAGCGATGTATCCTGCCTTTATCGTCTAGTGTGTCACGGTATCTAGCTTGGAACTCTTCCAACATACCGTCCCTTTACTGAGGGTAAAGACAATGCCTGTGACTGACATTCAGTCGTCTTTATCACTGTGGAACACTTCCAGTGATTCTTCCTAGGATCAAATGATACCATCTCACTACAATTAGTGAGTATCCTAACATCCAATTACATCTATCTCATAGACGAAAACTCAGGATTTAGGAGGTATCACTTTGATCCTATATGGAGAATCCTTGTGATAAGCGGAGATTGACCGAGCGTAGCATAAGAAACTCCTTTCTTATCAAGAGTATGTCATCCACGTACTCTACGAGGATCGTCACCATACTCCCTACTACCTTTTTGTTTATACAAGGTTCATCTACCATTTTTGATGATGTCAAACTCTTTGACTACTTCATCAAAACAGACGTTCCAACTCCGCGATGCCTGCTTTATCAAATAAAGCATCTTGCACACGTTTCCGCTGCTCCCACTGTCTACGAAGCCCTCTGGCTGTGTACTTATAGACGCTCTCTTCTAAATCATCATTTAGAAAAGCAGTCAAGACACCCAACCACCAGATATCGCAGTCATGGTATGTAACCGTGACAAGTAGGATCTGGATGGACTTAAGCATAGCTACTTGAAAAGGTTTCATCATTATCCACACCTGGTCAATGATGCAAACTTTTAACAAGTCTAGCTTTGAAAGTCTCAACTTTTCCATGTACACCAAGTAATCTTCTCAAGATATACTTGCTCCTGATGGGAATTTAACCCTTCAGATATAGCAACCAAAGTCCATACTTTGTTGGTGTATAAGGATTCCATCTCAGATCGATAAACATCCAGCCATTCTCACAGAGTCCTACTCCTGATGGCCAGGTCGAAACTAGTTGGGTCATCATCTCATGATGCAGTCCTCGCTCCCACTGTCATAGAGAAACCGAAGTATCTCTCAGGTGTGTGAGGAACCCTACTAGATCGGCGGAGAGGCTGAGGTTCGTTGGTAACTATTGAATCCTTTGGTTCTTTCAAATCATCAGCTGTAGTTTGTATAGCTGAAACACTTCCAGTTCTACATAACTGACCTTGCCTCGAGCTTGTCCGGATTTTGCTTTTTAGACATAAGCCGGACAACCCCAAATCTTAACTAGCTTAAGACATGGGCTCTTCCCTTTCCATATCACATATGAAGCGGTAGGCAATTGATTTGATTGGAACCCTATTCAATAGGTATGCAGCTTCTCAAGTGCATAACTCCCAAAAGGAAACAGGTAACTCAGTAATACTCATCATAGAGCAAACCTTATATAGGGTGTTATTGCTCCGCCCCGATATACCATCGTGCTATGGTGTATACGGAGGAGTAATTCTGAGAGAGAATCTCATTCTCCTTTAGAATGTTCCAGGAATTCCATGCACAAGTATTCTCCTCCCTGATCTCATCATAGGACATAATACTTATACCCGTATCGGTTCTCTACTTCTAACTTATATTCTGTGAATATCTCAAAAGGTTCGGACTTGTGTTTCAACAGGAACATATGTCTGAATCTTGAGAGATTATCAGAGAATATAATGAAGTATAAAGAACCGGTCTTGGCATGTGTAGATAGGGGACCTACATACATCAACATGTATCATCCCAAGAGTTCATTAACTCTTTCTCTGTTTCCAGTAAACGGAGCTATGGTCATCTTATCTTTGTGACATGACTAGCGAGTTTCATAAGATGTAAATTCAAACTGATTTAAATATGCATCTTTATGTAACTACAGCCAGTCGGGTCGCATAAATATGACCTAGTCTACAATGCCTTAAGAAGGATTCGTTCATTTCTAAACTTTTTCTCTTTTGTGTGTTCCATATACTAAGAACTGTAGTTTGATTTAGAACATTAATGCTTTTAGATAACGTGCCTGAACCGATCAACTTTTGATATAGGAAATGTTCAAAACATTATCCATCAATACAAAATTTTATCATTTCTTTACCAATAAAGAGATTGATATGATTTTGTATATCAGGTTCGGTATCTAATAACATTTGTTCAGAATCAATGTATTTGGAATACAGGGTGACAGTGACCAACAGACTTGGCTGCAACACTTGCCCCGTTTTCTGCCTCATGAAACTTATCACCCGTTCTCAGTTCTCTACCTTTCTGTAGCCCTATGTAACTGATTACATATCTGGGATCCTGATCTGGTATCACATACCCAGGACGTAAAGAATACAGAAAAACAGTTCTTTGTAATGAACACACCCGAAGATGATGCATCATATGCACTCTCTTCGTTTGGGCGGCAAAGGAATTCTGGTAATCCCCAATTTCCTGCTCTGTCTTATAACAATTATAAGTTGGAGCGGGACCAACGTTCCCCAGCTCAGTATAACAAGCGGGTTCGGTCAATATTCCGTATTATTATCTTGATTAAGGCGTGATATGGTCGCTACCTGGAGAGAGAGAAGAAAACACTCAGCGTGCGCTCTTGCAAGAATAGATTGGTTATTATTTTATCTAATCAGGATGGCTCCCACTGCTTTTTATCAAATCTTCCTTCAAACCCTAAAAGGAAAGACTAGCCGGGATTAATTACACACTACAAGTTCGCCAATCTTTCAGCCAGGCCAGTGTCGGTACTTTGAGGGAGGTCCCCCGTGCTTTCGCACGAACCTAATTAATGTAAACCTCGTTTTCCCAGAGGCGTAACCCCGTTGACACCTTTCTAGACACCTACTTGATCGGCTAATTGTAATGTATAAAACTCTCCCAGGAGTAACACTTACTCGCAGCGGGTATCGGGATCCAACTATCTCATAGAAGGTATACAATCTCATTGCAAATTTCAACACTTGAAATTCCCGATAATATTTTGCCCCGAACGATGTATGACCTTAACAAGGTCAACAAACCATAGACCGCAAGTCAAGTTCAACCCGTCATTTCTTGATTGAATCAAACCCACCCGCACGACCCTTGACAAGGTCAACAAGGCCGCACGACTACCCTAACCCAATCTGCATCATATGCATAAGCAGATAAATACCGGTTAGCTACCGCACACTGCGCCTTGACAAGGTCAACAAACGCAGCACGAATACTAAACAGGATTTATCTGAAATGACGGAGGGCTACGACAGGTTTTTCTGAAAACCTATTGCGTAATGAACTTGATATCGTTGCAGGATCGAATGAATTTTGAAATGGAGTGTTTTTGAGGCTTTTCTAGTTTTGCTAAAGGAGTCACTCCCGGTGAAGGGATCGTCGGTCCTTTCCTCGTCGAATGAGGTGCGGGATATATCATATATATCACTGTGCAAAGCAGAAACTCTTAAAAGCAATCAAAAGACAAACCGAGTGTGTAGCATCTGCCAGTTATTGCTAAAGGAGTCACTCCCGGTGAAGGGATCTCGGTCCTTTCCTCATCGAATAAGGTGCAGGATATATCATATATACCGCTATGCAAAGCAAAAACTGTAGCTACCTGTTTTATTTTGAAATTCGATTCTACAACATCTTAGGTTTCTTTTATTTCATTAATCACATTAATAAAGTCCCATCATTTAAGTACCTAAACATCACAGATAAATACGACGTACACTTATGCCATCCGCATTCGCCTCGATGTCCCCTCGTGCACCGTTAGGTTAGGTAACTAACGGCAGAGCGGGGCAGGACTAGCGCGGGTGTAAAACATAAGTAACGTCTATATAATATATCATATATACTATATACTGTATCTATCACAGAACATCATATGATCACATCACAGATATCGCAGCAGAAGAAACATATGAAATATTGGATATACTAGGACGTCCGTGTTTTCAATACGAGCCAGTATAAAACACGGATTCCACGGTCGCGATGAATAGCCAAACCCACACCCCTAGACCCCTACGAGAGCGGCAAGCAACCCTACCAATTCTAGAGTTAGGAGACCCGGACTCGACTCCTCGAGTTGGTCTCCCACTGGACTCCAGAACCCGGTTACTTGTGCTCCCCTCCTTGGGTCTATCCTAGTGCGGAAAAGTAAATAATATACAAACGGTGACATCTTCCGCAACCTGGAAGTGCCCCAATAAAAGAATATTACATACAAGTTTTTACATGAATGAAAATGAAAAACACTCATCTCACATAAAAACCCCCGGCTATTCAAACACGGCGATCCAATATAACATATCCAGCAACACATAACATCACATGTCATCAACGTAAGTATATATGCGCATCCCAATTGTCGTTGACATATAGCAACGAAACCGGCGATAACACATATTACACTTACGGTCACAGAAAAGAAAGTGTAAAACTACAACAGTTGGAATCCGCAACCACCTCAGACATCGCATGCCTGACCAAATGAATTACCTAGACATCGCATGCCTAACAATTATAAACCCCGCATTTTAGTCTCAAAATCGAAAACACTTTTTAATACCAAGTCGGGCAATTCAACAGGATTCCCGACATCCTGATCGAATGCTCGTCGCAAACTTCAGTAGACGGCCGCACCCCCGATACCGTCGACGAAGTGCACCAAGGCGGAACACCGCTGCCGCGAGCACCCGGACGGATGCTTTCGGTGACGGGGTTCTCCTACAGTCACTTGGTCGGGGCTATGGAGTGAGGCTGTCTATTAAGTTTACCCGGCGAGTATCCGCGTACGCTACGTGATTGCGACGGACTTTTGATCACATCAACATTCCGTGGCAACCGATCAAGTGAGACTAAATTGCTAGATTTATAACATTCATTCAGTTATCTCATAACTACTTGTGAATTCCAATTATTGTATCACATTCCGGATAAACAGAAAATGTTAAACTTTCCGATTGAACATTCGAACACCCAAGTTTTCCCGATATATATCAACACATAAAATAAGTCTAACAACATTCAGTTCGTACCTCAGTACCAACGGTCCAGCCGTAGAAGGGTCAAGCCAACGCCTCACATGTGGCACGCCGTACTGCCCCAAACCGAAGGTTCAAAGGGCAGTTCAAGACGGTCACATAATCGAGTTAAGGTTTGTTGTCTTCTAGAGGGACCATCGCGTTACTTGCACTACTTAGAACGCCGTTAAACTACGGAAAAATCCAACACTTGGAAATTTCCCGATAGGGGAAAAATTGGGTATTTATATCCGGTCGAACTTTTTAACATATTCTAAAATTTATCCGGAAAGCCACACAGACAAAATTTGATACTCCGATCGAAACACCGAATCCCCAAAACAATTCCAGAAAATTCAACTCTTGAATAAATATTAAAAAATCCCAGAAAATCCAGCACCCGAAACCATGAATTACTGTACAAAAATTATAGGACAATACAATAATAAGGCCGCGGAACCGCCGCATAAGCAGGGCTTATGCCGCGGTTCCGCCGCGATCTGGAAGCTTCAATGGAAAAATTTTGTATCGTAATTCTTAGGTTTTCCTGCTGAATTTTTTACGAATTTTTAATTTGGAAAAATCCACGTTTTCAGAATAAGTCCAGAGAGCACTTTTGAGTTGGGGTTTCGGGTTCGTTCGGGTTTCAAACTTCGTCTGGACTTCGCCTAAAGCTCTAGTTAGGCTCTGATACCACTGTAGGGTTCCTAGGCACCCCAAGAAGGTCTCACAAGGCATCAAACATGCCAATTTCAAACTTCGTCTGCCGAGAAACCCTAGTGTACGGATCGTTGGCTAGAAGTTTAGGCGAAAAGTAAACTAGTTAACACTTAACTATAAGATTACGGAAATACAACCTTTGTAGATCCGGTCCTCCACCTCCACGGCTCCGTGATGAAGTCCTCTCCGCTGTCCAAATCAAAATCCGGGCTCTAGCGTCGGCTTCATCGGAGAAGAAGCGGGCTAGGTCATCGACGACGTGCCGAAGATGATCTACGTCGAGGCATCGCTAGATCAAGCTCCAACTTCACCAAGTCAAGAAAACTTGTGAAGGAAACACACTCTACTACTTGGCAAGAGGTAGAGGATGAAGAAATAGGAAGTGGGTAGACTTTAGAATTGGATTTCTCACTCACTCTCATCAATCACCATTGATGAAGAATGGTTTTCTTCATGGAAGAAGATGAAGAAGAAGAAGAAAGTGTTATGATAAGTTATTTAAAAAAAAATGAAAAATGAAAAATTATCATAATGTAAACCATGGTCAAGTGTAGAGATTAAACTAGGGTTAGTGGGAATGGTTAGGGTTAAGGATGAGATAAGAATGGTTGACTTGATCAAAGCTTCAAGAAGCTTCAACATGAAACAAAATTAGCCACCATTCTTTTCTCTTTTTCTTTTATTCATTTATCAAAATTAAATGGATAATTAAATAAGATAAATGAATAACAAATAATAAACCCTAACCATTTCATTAACCAAGGTTTAATACTTTACACTTAACCAAAAAGCATGTATCATCAAACATGATACAAGCAAGTGCACAAAATCATATCACATATATAATGCGCACATCCGAGTGAGAAAATCCATCTTAAAGTGAACCGATACTAGTTAATGCAAAGTAATATATCAAATATATAATTATGCATTAAATAATTAAATCAACACTTGATTCAATGATCCGGTCATGTCGCACACAACCGACTAGTATACAATGTATCGGCTTATCGAATCAATCATTCATTCGATAACTAGGTTATATCGCATACAACCATTCGACACATTCATCGCGAGAATGGAATACGGTATCACATACACGTATTATTCTCGGTCCCGCACATATCTCATATGCGCTCCTATTTCGTTTCGCTTGAGCCAGGAAACCTCTGTGTAGGACTCTAAAGACTCGTCAATACGCCGGCAGCAGATGATGATCATATCAAACACCCACAAGCCGCAAGCGGTCTGCTAAACGTAACGGCCACCCGGGTATTGAGCGATCTGAAGATCGACGAGCAAGCCCGCTCACACTCCAGTGAATCCAACCAGTAACACTACCGTACAGTCCGGTCTGATCGTCTGATATGTCGCATATCTCGCCTAGGGGTGGTTAACGTCAGACCCCAATAGCTCGATAAGTCGTGTCGATATGAGGTCTATAACAATTCGAGATACTACTGGTAACACTTACCAGTAAATCTCAGCAACCCTGGCCAGGGATTTCCTGTTATAGCCAATCGAACACAGCGCAACATCAACCCCCTATACCGGGAGAGACGAATCCCCTCCTATCGCTCATTGCCTCCATGTGACTCGGGACTGTACCCAAAAACCACCGTTTTGAACGCCCTCTTGGACGTGGTAAGATGGAAATCAAAGCACAGTGGGAACCACACAAGACTCTATGACGATCTCGGGTCAACAGACTACTCTGTACCAGTGTCACCAGAGAACTGCCATCTGACGTGAGGTATAATACCATCTGGGAGTTCTCGGCGAGTCCGTCCAGTGTACCCAGTCTCTACTGAGCACCCGTATATCATCTCTGATGTCAAACACCAATGGATATGGGATCATCCATCGCCCATCTGTATAGGTCGAGAAGGTACACGCTAGTCTACTCTGGTATATCGATGCCCCGTCTCGATACACCCTCGACTAGGAACTTTGAAGGATGTACTTATGGACTACCATGTCCCCACTAGTATAATCCGCATCATAGTCCAGGTAGTCAAGTACAGATCCTAAGGGCTTTACCAACATGTAATAGAGAGACAATCAGTGTACACGTTAAGGTAAAGATCAACCAGATAGCATACTATCATGTCGAGCAAGAAAGTCCTCCCTATATATGTCCCAGCATCCACTACAATATACATCCTATGTACAGTAATGGCCTCTAGGGCATACATATAACTAACAGTATCTTTAATAGCGATGTTACCAGCCTTTATCGTCTAGTTTGTCACGGTATCTAGCTTGGAAATCTTCCAACATACTGTCCTTTTACTGAGGCTAAAGACAATGCCTGTGACTGACATTCAGTCGTCTTTATCACCCTGGAACCCTTCCAGTGATTCTCCCCAGGATCGATTGATACCATCTCACTACAGCTAGTGAGAATCCTAACATCCATCTAGATCTATCTTATAGATCCAAAACCCAGGATTTAGGAGGTATCACTTTGATCATATATGGAGAATCCATGTGGTAAGAGAAGATCGACCGATCATAGTATAGGAAACTCTTTTCCTATCAAGAGTATGTTGTCCACGTACAATACGAGGATGACCACCTTACTTTCTACTACCTTTTTGTATATACAAGGTTCATCTACCATTTTGATGAAGTCAAACTCTTTGACTATCACATCAAAACAGATGTTCCAACTCCGCGATGCCTGCTTCATCCTGTAAAGCAACTTGCACATGTTTTCGCTGCTCCCACTATTTACGAAGCCCTCTGGCTGTGTTCTTATAGACGTTCTCTTCTAAATCACTATTTAGAAAAGCAGTCATGGCACCCAACCACCAGATATCGCAGTCATGGTATGTAGCAATGTTAAGTAGGATCCGGATGGACTTAAGCATAGTCCCTAGAAAAGGTTTCATCATTATCCTCACCTGGTTGATGACTAAAACCTTTAACAAGTCTAGCTTTGGAAGTCTCAACTTTTCCATCTACACCAAGTAATCTTCTCAAGATATACTTGCTCCTGATGGGGATTTAACCCTTCAGATATAGCAACCAAAGTCCATACTTTGTTGGTGTACATGGATTCCATCTCAAATCGCTAAGCACCCAGCCATTCTTACAGAGCCCCCACTCTTGATGGCCTGCTCGAAACCAGTAAGGCTATCATCTCATGATGCAATCCTCGCTCCCACTGTCATCGAGAAACCGAAGTATCTCTCAGGCGGATGAGAAACCCTACCAGATTGGCGGAGAGGCTGAGGTTCGTCGGAAACTATTGAATCCTTTGGTTCGGTCAAATCATCAGCTGCAGTTTTGTATAGCTGGAACATTTCCAGTTCTACAAAACTGATATTGCCTCGATCTTGTCCGGATCTTTCTTTTGACACAGGCCGGACAATCCCAAATCTTAACTTACTTAAGAGATAGGCTCTTCCCATACCATATCTTATATGGAGTGGTAGGCACTGATTTGAATCGAATCCTATTCAATAGGTATGCAACTTCATAAGTGCATAACTCCCCAAAAGGAAATAGGAAACTCAGTAGTACTTATCATAGAGCGCACCATATCGTATAGGGTGCAATTGCTCCGCCCCGATATACCATCGTGATATGGTGTATACGAAGGAGTAATGCTGAGAGAGAATCGCATTCTCCTTTAGAATAGTCCAGGAATTCCATGCACAAATATTCTCCTCCCCGATCTCATCATAGGACATAATACTTATACCCGGTTATTGGTTCTCTACTTCTAACTTATATTCTGTGAAATCTCAAAAGCTTCGGGCCTATGTTTCAACAGGAACATATGTCTGAATCTTGAGAGATCATCAGAGAACGTAATGAAGTACAAAGAACCGGTCCTGGCATGTGTAGACAGGAGACCTTACATACATCATCATGTATCAGTCTCAAGAGTTCATTAACTCTTTCTCTGTTTCCAATAAACAGAGCTACGGTCATCTTATTTTTGTGACATGATTGGCAAGTTTCACAAGATGTAAATTCAAACCGATTTAAATATGCATCTAAAATGTAACTTCAGCCAGTCGGGTCTCATTGATATGACCTAGTCTATAATGCCTCAAGAAGGATTCGTTCATTTCCGAACTCTTCCTTTTGTGTGTGTTCTGTATACTAGGAACTGTAGTTTGATTTAGAACATCAATGCTTTTAGATAACGTGCCTGAACTGATCAACTTTTGATATAGGAAATGTTCAAAACATTATCCATCAATACAAAATTTTATCATTTCTTTACTAATAAAGAGACTGATATGATTTTGTATATCAGGTTCGGTATCTAATAGCATTTGTTCAGAATCAATGTATTGGTAATACAGGGTGACAGTGACCAACAGACTTGGCTGCAACACTTGCCCCGTTTTCTGTCTCATGAAACTTATCACCCGTTCTCAGTTTTCTACCCTTTTGTAGCCCTATGTAACAGATTACATATCTGGGATCCTGATCCGGTATCAAATACCCAGGATGCAGAGGATACTGAGAAACAGTTCTTTGTAATAAACACACCCGAAGGAGATGCATCATATGCACTTTCTTCGTTTGGGCGGCATGGGAATCCTGGTATTCCCCTAATTCCTGCTCGGTCTTATAACAATTATAAGTTGGAGCGGGACCAACGTTCCCCAGCTCAGTATAACAAGCGGGTTCGGTCAATACATCCATATTATTATCTTGATTAAGGCGTGATATGGTCGCTACCTGGAGAGAGAGAGAAGAAAACACTCTGCGTGCGCTCTTGCAAGATTAGATTAGTTATATATTTTATCTAATCAGGATGGCACCCACTATTTTTATCAAATCTTCCTTCAAACCTTAAAAGTAAAGACTAGCCGGGATTAATTACACTCTACAAGTTCGCCAATTTTTCAGCCAGGCCAGTGTCGGTACTTTGAGGGAGGTTCCCCGTGCTTTCGCACGGACCTAATTACAGTAAACCTCATTTTCCCAGAGGCGTAACCCCGTTGACACCTTTCTAGACACCTACTTGATCGGCTAATTGTAAAGTGCAAAACTCTCCCAGGAGTAACAATTACTCACAGTGGGTATCGGGGTCCAACTATCACATAGAAGGTATGCAATCTCATTGCAAATTTCAACACTTGAAACTCCCGATAATGGTTTTTACCCCTAGCACCTATGACCTTGGCTAAGGTCAACAAATCGTAGATACTAGTCAAGTTCTACCCGTCATTTCGTGATTAATTAGACCCACCCATATGACCCTTGGCTAAGGTCAACAAAGCCACATGACTGTCCTAACTAATCGCATCATATGCTGTGTAGGAAGACATCACTTAGCTACCGCACACTACGCCTCGGCTATGGTCGACAAACGTAGCACGAATACTAAGTACTCTACTTCCTAAAATGACGGAGGGTTGCGAATGGTTTTTAAGAAAACCTTTAACGCTTTGAACTTGATCTCGTTGCGGAATCAAATGGTTTTTAAATGGAATGTTTTTGAGGCTTTTCTAGTTTTGCTAAAGGGGCCACTCCCGGTGAAGGGATCGTCGGCCCTTTCCTCGTCGAATGAGGTGCGGGATATATCATATACATCACTGTGCAAAGCAGAAACTATAGAAGCAATCAAAAGACAAACCGAGTGTGTAGCATCAGCCAGTTATTGCTAAAGGAGTCACTTCCGGTGAAGGGATCTCGGTCCTTTCCTCATCGAATAAGGTGCAGGATGTTCTATAATGAACATCGCGATGCAAAGCAAGAACTGTAGCTACCTGTTTTATTTTGAAATTCGATTCCACAACATCTTTTAGGTTTATTTTCTTTCATTAATCTTATTAATGAATGTCCCATCATATAAGTCCACCTAAACATCACAGATAAATATAACGTACGCTTATGCCATCCGTATTCGCCTCGATGTCCCGTCTGCACCGTTAGGTTAGGTAACTAACGCCAGAGCGAGGCAGGGCTAGCGCGGGTGTAAAACATAAGCAACGTCTATATAATATATCATATATACTATATACAATATCTATCTGAATAAACCACATGATCACATCACAGATAACGCAGCAGAAAATATCATATGAAATATTGGATATACTAGGACGTCCGTGTTTTCAATACGAGCCAGTATAAAACACAGATTCCACGGTCGTGATGAATAGCCAATCCCACACCCCTAGACCCCTACGAGAGCGGCAAGCAACCCTACCAATTCTAGGGTTAGGAGACCCGGACTCGACTCCTCGAGTTGGTCTCCCACTGGACCCTAGAACCCGGTTACTTGTGCCCTCCTCGTTGGGTCTATCCTAGTGCAGAAAAGTAAATAATATACAAACGATGACATCTTCCGCAACCTGGAAGTGCCCCAATAAAAGAATATTACATACAAGTTTTTACATGAATGAAAATGAAAAACACTCATCTCACATAAAAAAAAAACCCCGGTTATTCAAACACGACGATCCAATATAACATATCCAGCAACACATAACATCACATGTCATCAACGTAAGTAAATATGCCCATCCCAATTGTCGTTGACATATAGCAACGAAACCGGCGATATCACATATTACACTTACGGTCACAGAAAAGAAAGTGTAAAACTACAACAGTTGGAATCCGCAACCTGCATAGACACGCATGCCTAATCAAATGAATTTCTTAGACATCGCATGCCTAACAATTATAAACCCCGTATTTTAGTCTCAAAATCGAAAACACTTTTCAATATAAAGTCGGGTAATTCAACAAGATTCCCGACATCCTGATCGAATGCTCGTCGCAAACTTTAGTAGGCGGCCGCACCCCTGACGCCGTCGACGAAGTGCACCAAGGCGGAACACCGCTGCCGCGAGCACCCGAACGGATGCTTTCGGCGACGGGGTTCTCCTACAGTCACTTGGTCGGGGCTATGGGGCGAGGCTGTCTATTAAGTTTACCCGGCGAGTATCCGCGTACGCTACGTGATTGCGACGGACTTTTGATCACATCAAAATTCCGTGGCAACCGATCAAGTGAGACTAAACCGCTAGATTTATAACATTCATTCAGTTATCTCATAACTGCTTGTGAATTCCAATTATTGTATCACATTCCGGATAAGATAGAAAATGTTAAACTTTCCGATCGAACAATCGAACACCCAGGTTTTCCCAATACAGCTCAACACATGAAATAAGTCTAAAAACATTCAGTTCGTGCCTCAGTACCAACGGTCCAGCCGTAGAAGGGTCAAGCCAACGCCTCACATGTGGCACGCCGCACTGCCCCAAACCCTAAGGTTCAAAGGGCAGTTCAAGACGGTCACATAATCGAGTTAAGGTTTGTTGTCTTCTAGAGGGACCATCGCATTACTTGCACTACTTAGAAAGTCATTAAACTACGGAAAAGTCCAACAATTGGAAATTTCCCGGCAGGGGAAAAAGTGGGTATTTATATCTGGTCGAACTTTTTAACATATTCTAAAATTACCCGGAAAAACACACAGACAAAATTAGACAATCCGATCGAAACACCGAGTCCCCAATACAACCCAGAAAACTCAACTCTTTAGTTAGATTAAAAATTCCCAGGAAAACCAGCATTTCATTATAGGAATTACTGTGCAAAAAGTAATGCACAAGGTGAACATATGGCCGCGGAACCGCCGCACGAGCCATGCTTGTGCCGCGGTTCCGCGGCGTTTTAGTCGAATTGGCCTCTCGAATTTTATGGTAATTCCTAAAAACGCCTGCTGATTTTTCTGCATATTTTTAATTTACAAAATTCCACGAATTTCAAAAATGTACAGAGAGCATTTTGGAGTTAGGGTTTCGGTTCGATCGGACTTCTAACTCCGTCTTCGCATCGCCTAAGGCTCTAGCTAGGCTCTGATACCACTGTAGGGTTTCTAGGCATACTAATGAGGTCTCACAAGTGATCAAACATGGCTAATTCAAAAAATTTCATGTGCCTACAAACCCTAATATGGATCGTTAACTAGATTTATAGGTGATGCGATGCAAGTAAACAACTTTAATTAAAAGGAAAGAAGCTACAACCTTTGTAGATCCGGTCCTCCACCTCCTAGGCTCCGTGATGACGTCCCTCCGCTGTCCAAATCGAATCCATGACTCTAGCATCGGTTTCATCGGAGAAATGGGCGGGCTAGGTCGTCGACTTCGATGCCGAAGATGATCTACGTCGAGCCAACTCAAGATCAAGCTCCAACTTCACCAAGTCATGAAACTTGTGAAGAAAACACCCTATACTACTTGGCAAGAGGTAGAGGATGAAGAAATAGGAGGTGGGTTCACTTTAGAATTGGATTTCTCACCTTTTCTCTCAAGTTGCCATTGATGGAGGCAAGCTTTCTTCCTTTGTTGAAGAAGAAGAAGATGATGAAAAGAATATGATAAGTTATTTTCAAAAAGGAAAATAATATGAATACTTATCATATACTAACCATGATTAGGTGTAGAGAATAGACTATGGTTAATTTGAATGGTTAGGGTTAAGCATGAGACAAGAATGGTAGACTTGTTCAAAGCTTCATGAAGCTTCAACAAACAAACAAAGAAAGCCACCATTCCTTATTTATCTTTTCCAAAATAAAAAAATAAATAAAAAAATAAGTAATTAAATAAACAAAATCCTAATCATTAACTTAACCATGGTTTAATTCTTTACACAAACCCAAGTGAGCATGTATCATCAAACATGATACAAACAAGTGCACAAAAGTATATCACATATACAACTTGTGTACATCAAGTGAGAAAATCCTTTTAAAGTGAACCAATACTAGTTAATGCAAAGTAATATATCAAATATACAATTATACATTAAATCATTAAATCAACACTTGATTCAATGATCCGGTCATGTCGCATATAACCGACTAGTATCCAATGTATCGACTTATCGAATCAATCTTCGATTCGATAACTAGGTTATATCGCATACAACCAATCGATACATTCATCGCGAGAATGGAATACGGTATCACATACACGCATTATTCTCGGTCCCGTACATATCTCATATGCGCTCCTATTTCGTTTCGCTTGAGCCAGGAAACCTCTGTGTAGGACTCTAAAGACTCGTCAATACGCCGGCAGCAGATGATGATCATATCAAACACCCACAAGCCGCAAGCGGTCTGCTAAACGTAACGGCCACCCGGGTATTGAGCGATCAGAAGATCGACGAGCAAACCCGCTCACACTCCTGTGAATCCAACCAGTAACACTTACCGTACAGTCCAGTCTGTTCGTCTGATATGTCGCATATCTCGCCTAGGGGCGGTAAACGTCAGACCCCAATAGCTCGATAAGTCATGCCGACGTGAGGTCCATAACATTCGTGAAACTACTGATAACTCTTACCAGTATATCACTGCAACCCTGGCCAGGGATTTCCTGTTATGGCCAGTCGTGCATAGCGCAACATCAACCCCCAATACCGGGAGAGACGAATCCCCTCCTATCGCTCATTGCCTCCATGTGAATCGGGACTGTACCCAAAAACCACATGTTTGCACGACTCAGTAGAGCCGTGGTAGGATGGAAATCAAAGCACAGTGGGAGACACACAAGACTCTATGACGATCTCGGGTCAACAGACTAAGCTGTACCAGTGTCACCAGAGAACTGCCATCTGACGTGAGGTATAATACCATCTGGGAGTTCTCGGCGAGTCCGTTCAGTGTACCCAGTCTCCACTGAGCACCCGCATACCATCTCTGATGTCAAACACCAATGGATATGGGATCATCCATCGCCCATCACATGGGTCGAGAAGATATACGCTAGTCTACTCTGGAATATCGATGCCCCGTCTCGATATTCCCACGACTAGGAACATTGAAGGATGTACTCATGGACTAGCCAGGCCCCACTAGTATGATGTGCATCATAGTCCTGGAAGTCGAGTACACATCCTAAGGGCTTTATCAACATGTAATCAGAGAGACAGAAAGTATACATGTTAAGATAAAGAGCAACCAGATAGCGTACTATCATGTCGAGCATGAAAGTCCTACCTATATATGTCCCAGCATCCACTACAATATACATCCAATGTACAATAATGGCCTCTAGGGCATACATATAACTAACATCTCTGTATAGTCTGGTCTGTTCGTCTAAGATACTCACATATCGGGCTAGGGGATTGTAACCGTCAGACCTCTAATAGCACAATAAGTCGTGCCGGGTAGAGCCCAATAAACCCTGAGAAACTACTGGAATACCTATTAGTAAATCTCGCTTGCCCTGATCGGAGATTTTGTGTAATGGCTTTCCGAACACAGCGCAATATCAACCCCTAATACCGGGAGAGACGAATCCTATCTAACCGCTACTGCCTCCAATGTGCTTCAGGACTGCACCCAACCACTGCCTGTTTGCACGACCCATTTAAGCCGTGGTAGGGTAGTGATCTAAGTACAGTAGGAACACACTCGAGACGAATAGTGATATCAAGTCAGCGGATTAACCTGTACTTATGCCACCCGAGAACTGCTACTTAACGATATGTATAATACCAACGAGCAGTTCCCAACTAGTCCGTCCAGTGTAACTCATAACCCAATGAGCACATGTATACTATCTCCGGTACGACATACCAATGGCTGTGGGATAGACCATCTCCCGTGCTAGGATGAGAAGCATATACACTAGTCTATTCTGGAGTATCGATGCCCCGTCTCGATAATCCTACGACTAAGGACCTTTATAAGGATGTGCTTATAGACTACCCAGCCCCCATTAGTGTGACTGTCATCACAACGCTGGTAGTCAAGCAAAGATCATAAGGGCTCTACCAATATATATTAGTGATATGCTAAAAGAAACACACATATTGAGGTAGAATCAAACCAAGTAGTATACTACCATTTTGAGCAAGACTGTTATTATATCTATGTATATCCCAAGGTTCCAAAATATAATATACAAACCAATACTATACAATAATGACCTCTAGGGCATATATCACTAACAACGTGCAAGAGTTTGATTAAGCACGTGTATGTGATACATGAATTATAATCGGGTGTTTAATAATATTATCCAGTATTATATGATATAACCGGATTATTAAGTCAAGTGTTGATTTAATAATTAAATGTATATTTATATATTGATATATTTATATATTAACTAATATTATGCTCACTTTATTTTTCCTTCTCTTTATATATTATTTATATATGATATAAATAATATATATCATTTGTCATGGTTGTATATACACATTAGATGTGTATATAAGAATCATATAGGATTCAAAGATAAGGATTAAACTTATTTGCTCATTTAAATAAATAAATCAATGAGTCATTTGTTAGAATATTGTAGAAAATGGATGACTCATTTTCATTTATTAATTTAAATAAGCTATAATATATTAGTTCTCATCTTTAGAATCCATAGTCATTCTCATCACTTCATCTCCATGGCCATCTCTCTTGTAACGGTTCAAGTGAGAAAGTGAAAAAGAAAAGAGAAGAATTTAGTGAGCTAATTATTCTACATCTCCTACTAATCATTCTTAGCAAGTTTAATTAATGTGTTGCTTCATTTTGATGAGATCAATTTGAAGCCAAAACTTGTGATGGAGTTATCTCAAGATGGATCATTTTCGGCAAGAAAATCACCGAGCAAGCTTGTTTCGGACTTCGTAGAGCCTACAAGAAGTCCAACACAAATGTCGAGCATTTGAAGATGCTACAAAGATTGTAGTCTCTTTAAACATATAGAATTAGCTCACTAGTTTTATTGCATGTTGTAGTCGTTGTTCTTGATCCTTTGTTTGCTTGTAATTGCTCTCAAGATTTATAAAATTATCGCTTCCACTATATTATAAACCCTATTGTAGAGAGCATAGCAAACTTATAGTCTGGAATGTATTATTTGTTCTCTGGATATATGAGACGGCTCATGATGGATTTAGGATGGCTCTTAGCCTAAAAACTGATACGATTTAATATTTTAATTAGGGTTTTCATTCCATACTTCAAGTCTATGATAACAATATTTAACACGATTTCCTTACGTTTTATGCCATCAATCTAACAATATAAAAGTGAATACTTAGGGTTATATGTTAGGTTTCCTTTCAAACAATATTATCGATATATCGTGATTCAGATCTCGATATCGTCGATCTAGGTTTAACATTTTGTGTCAATCGATCCATATAAACAATATGAGATCATAATGATGTCTAGCAATATTTCAATCATGTCAATCATGTATACCATGGCAATAATTGCAAGAATTGAATAAAGACAATAGCTTGTATATCTATCTCAAGCATAAATCAATATAATATATATTTATTATATGTAACAAACAAGATCTAATCGTGTTTGCATGTTGCAAGTACCAAGTACTTGTCTCGATACGATCTCACGAACAAGATGACGACGAAGATGATAGCAATCCACGCGGAACCCCGGTTTGGATGCTTTTGCCGATCCAAGAAGAAAGAAGAAGCCAATGGTGATAATGATCGCCTTGAAATGAAGACGACGATGGAGATCGATGAAAGGCTTCCTCGGTTTTCAGTTAGGGTTTCGGTTCCAAAGGAGATGGAGGCTAAGGTTTTGGTGAGGCAAATATCAATCTAGAGTTTTCAAGAGACTTGTGTGGGTTTATATAGGATAAGTAAAACAATTGGGCCGAATAGTTCACAATATCAATATCAATTAGGATTTTGGATAGAAATGAGGTACAATATTAATCCCAATAATAAACCATGCACATCATATCAATATAATATTTCACCATATCCCAACAATAAATAATAAAGTCCAATGAAACGATAACGGGTCAAGATTCAAGTCAGGAAACAATATCATGTCGCCATCAGGTTGAGACGGCTCAACAATAGCCTGAGACGTATCACAAATCGAACCAAGCAAACAATGATTCTCTAAATGTATGAGACGGCTTAGCCCTTTCTTGAGCCGGTTTATGATGTCCCAAAACCAAAACTCAAAACAATCAGCCCAAACAATCAATTTCATTTATTAATATAAATATGTATGATCGTTCTAGGGTGTTACACATGGTTGTAGGGTCAGGAAGTTACAATCACGGAAATAGCAAAAATGTTGTCACATACATATGCTTCTAAGTTCTTCACACGGGAAGCTTGCCAAAGCACAACTTATTTGATATAGTATATATTATTTGTGCAGTCAGGCCATAAAAAAGCTTCATATGGAATAAAACTCTGCATTTAATTGCTATTTATCCTATATCTTATTGTGTCTATGTTCCTTACCACATATTCATGACAAATTCGGTGGTTGAATAAATCCACAATGATATAAATCACCCATGGCAACACCAATAGTCTTTTAATCAAAATGTGTTCTATGAAGCACGGCTTAATCTGACAGATTTGACAAAGTCTAACGAATATACCATCACTCGCACATGCCCAACATTGATAAGATCAAGATATGACGGGTTCATGTGTCGGAAGACGCTTATACCATTTCCGAAAGGAAGACGAAAAAAACGAGGGTTACGGTTCATTCCTGTATCTGGGCTCGATATTATACCTGTTTGATATCAGGTCGGGTCGATTAACACCCATACCCAAATCCAAGCCATTCACCGAATGATGGGTCAGTGTATTTTGCATACTTCGATCTTTTGCTTTTCATTTTAGTTTTAGTTAAATTTTCTTATATATTACCGGAAATATATGATATCATGGATATTATCCAGGTAACAAAAGATTTTCACCTAGGTTATAAGGCCACATCTTTTTGGTTGCCGTATCAGCATCGGGAACGTGTCGGACATGGATTCATGCCCGACACTTTCATGACACGTATCCAACACGGAATTTCCGTGTTCCGCTTCGAAATGAGACGGCTTTGGATTTGGACACATATCGGACACGTGTCAAACACGTCTAAGTGTAGCCACGACACAAAAAGTGAGTCTCACAGCAACGGCGACCTTATTTTTTTAATTAAAGGCAAGAAAAAACATAATCTTAGTAAAACTTTTTATAATTATTGACTTTTTGCTGAATATGTTGTTGTAATATTATGGTACTATCTTTCTTATAATTATATATATCCATATCCGTGTATCCTATATTTTAGGATTTTTCCGTATCACATGTCGCATCGTATCGTACGTGTCCCCGTGTCCATGCAACCTTGATTTTCACACAGCCAGGCAAAATTAGTATTACCAACAACATGAATCGTCAAATTCTATATAGATACTAAATACATTCATTGAACTGCAAATTCATAAAAAGAGTAGGAATAGGAGGACTAAAGCGAAAGTACCCTGAAGAGCCATAGGTGATAGTATTAATGTTGAGAACAGGCTTCCAATCTTCTCGGAGAATGTTAAGGAATACATTACCATCAAGATCAATATTTGGATGATAGACCTGCAACAGATGCAATATATAGAGAATCAGATACCGAAGTTAAATTCTTTAAAAAAGAAAATAGAAAAATAAAACATCTATTAGTGGTACCTTCGTCTTGCACTTAACCTTCGGTGGGTCATGCGGATAAGAAGGAGAAACTTGGAATGAAAAGCGGAACTTACCACCACTAAGACAAACAACAAGACATTAAAATAAGTAGCTCAAAAACGTAAAATCCAGTTCAAAAAAGGATTCCAGACAATTCAGAGGCTGGTATTGAGCAAAGAATCACTTACAGATAGTATCCCTCATCAGGCCAAATGCAAATTTCTAAATTCATGAGACCGTTTTTGCCATTGGGAAATGATATGGAAGTAGATTTAGGTAGATTAAGCTCGCCGATGTCTGCCAAAAATAAGATATACAATTAGAAGCAAATCTTTCTTTTTGGAACAAAATACATGCAAACTAAGTTCTCTAGAATGAAGCATGAGTTGAACGACAAGGAAGTTCTCATAAATGAGTTGATCAAATGAACCCTTTTTCGATTCAGTATTAGTTGGGGACATCTATGCAATACCTTTGATGTAATATAGAGTTTGTGTATCAGGAGTGGGCTCGGACGACAAAATAAAACAGAAAATGAATGGGAAAAAAATTGATGGCTCAGCCTACGCTTCAATGTTCATAAGAAAAGTTTGCTGAGATTATCTCAATGCATTCAGAAATCACACTACAGAGGTTCCCATTTTATTTTTTCCAGATGGTAACTATTAGCTTAAAAAATTATCTAATGATACTAGTAATACTTCTGATCGAGAGATGAAATTTGAAGCATTAAGAACTTGTAAAAGCCATCATATCCATTGCAAAAGTTAATAAAATTCATGCCGACCTTTGTGAATACGTAATTCCCCTGCGCTTTGCTTCTTTCCAGTTGTTTTTCCATTTTCATTCCCTGTTTCTTCCTTCTTCTGATCTTTTTGATTTTATAAAAAATTATCATCCTCTACAAAAAGTTAAAAAAAAGAAAGAAAAAAAGAAATATAAGAAATAGTAACTTTATTCAAGAGTAGTCGAAAAGGGAGGAGTGATATTTGATGGAAACGCGAGCGATATGCTATGGATCAACAAAGTTTTGACAAGCTGATATATGAGTTTATGTTTAAGGTGCTAAAATTAGATATTCAATGAGATTGCAGAGAGAGAAAATGTTGGAAATAATCAAAACAGCCAAGTTTTCTTTTCCTTAAATTAGTATAAAACCTTTCAAAAGGTAAGAAAAGCCCCCGAAAGGAAAAATTGCTTACATGAAATTTATGTATGTACGTATGTACTGACCTTTGACAAGAAATTAAAAATAGGGTATAACTTAGACCTTAGGTCTTATGTTTTATACTAAATAGGCCCATGCAAATCCACTTTGTAGCATCCACATTGTCAAATATAAGCTAAAAAATTCTAATCCCATAAGAACATCCATGAGTTGATGTGATTCTGCAATTACTGAATTACATCATTAGCCTCATTTAACTAATAAGGCCCTGTTTGGGCATGGAGTATGGACAACTGGATATATATATATATATATATATATATATATATATATATATATATATATATATATATATATATATATATATATATTTTAAAAGTGGATGTAGAGGGGATGCAAACTTTACATTGCTAGGCCCTACCTCCACTTTAGAATTAAACTTTGATGGGGGTGTTTGCTATTGCGGTTATCTAAATTCCAAAATGATATTTTGGAGTTATCTAAACTTTAAAATGGGTGTTTTCTTCATAAATTCGGGTGTTCAGAAAACTTTGGTCGGATTGGAGTTTAGTAAACTCCGGTTATTTCAACTTTGGAGTTTAGATAACCGGAGTTTTGTAAAATCCAAAATCCATGCCAAACATAGCATAATTAGAATTTTGGAGTTGAATTTAGATAACTTTATGAAATTCCAATTATCTAAACTTAACTCATTCCCGAACAGGGCATAAGAGGATTGGTTTTACCCTTGGAAAGTTGCCGTGTTTTGAAAATCACTTAAAAACATCACAACTTTGAAATCATAAAGTAGAACGACGTCCCTGGTCCCGCGGACCCTTCTTAGGGATCAATTTTAGAGCATTTATTCCGCCAGACTACTGTGTCAATGATGATACTCGCACTAGTCATTTCATATATCAATTACAATATAAGTACCAAAAAACTTCATAAAATGCAAATAAATAGCATGAACTTAGTCGGTTGAATGCAAATATACCTTTGAGTGTTTTCAATTTAAACCATCAATCTAATACCATACAAACAATGACAGGTAAAAAAACACGAAAAGCTCATGGTATTTACATGCATCTGACTAAATTCAAAATATTTATGTGTGTGATTTATGAAGCTTATAGTATTCTAGTAAAATTTCAGAATAGCACGATCTTAATGTCTATATGCCACTACCATGAAACAAAAACAAAAGCCAGCTGAGATTTACTGCTAAGAATTGCAAATGAAATCATCACAAGGAAAAGCCAGATGAGATACAATCATACAACCCTAGCCCTAAACCCTAACACAAAAATACCCTAAACCTTACGAGAGAAGGAATTACCCAGGTTTCGTAGATCTCCGGCAGATAATTAGGTTTTTCATTTTTGTTTTTGTTTTTGTTTTTGTTTTGAAAAGGTGAGTTATATTCTATTGGCAGGCATACTCACAAATTCGTGATTCCGCGATAATTCGGACGATTACGAAAATTCGGATTTGGAAAACTATTCGGAAAAAATCGGCAGGTGTTCGAGAAAGATTCGGTAAGTGTTCGGGAAATATTCGGAAAGGATTTCGAGCAAAATTTTAATATATGAGAAGCTAGATTTTGACTTTGTGAATTATTTGCTGTTTTTTGAATAATTCGCTGTTTTTTGAATAATTCGTGAATTATTCGCGAATAATTCGCTGCGTTCGTCGACGACGAATAATTCACAAATTTAATCGGCATATCAATAATTCACAAATTATTCACGAATTCGCGCGAATTATATGCTTGTATGTATAGGAGTCCATAAATGCCAATACATGTACCGAACGCCCCTGCCAAACTTTGATAATTAATTTTAAACCCCAACCACGTATGAAACTTCATATTAACCTTTTACCTCCTTACATATTTTAAGTTAAAAACTTTGGTCCCCGGATGGTTTTTGCCCATCAAATTTGCTTTTTGTTATTTTTTGATTCTTAAAATTAGTTAATTATCAAAAACCTTATTAACAACTGGTCTCATCTCTTACCTTCAACTCTTCGTACCCCAATCTCATTTTCTATCTTCAACTCTTAAATCTTAATATTATTATCGATCTCTACTGTTGGGGGTATGTGTTGTTGTCATATTAAATTCAAATAAAATTTAAAATAGGACTACAAATTTTTGGTTTCAAGTTGGTCCATATTATCGGCCTTTTGCACGTGCGATGCATTTTGGTATATGTTAACAACATAGGCAAAAGATTTGAAAAGATTCATACAGCTTTTTAGTTAAGTACTTAAGATAATAGATTTTACGGACTTTAGGTTAAGATATTGAAGATATCCACATTTTTTATTAAATACTCATGCGCATCGCACATGTATAAATCTCTGTTGCATAGAGGAGTTGTATGTCATCAACTTATCTTCTCTACTGTTATAACGAGAGGAGGGGAACATATGGCGCTCTCACAATTAATTGGAGTTAAATCTATAAGCATATTTATTGCACATTTTTACTAGTTTTTCCCAATATTTTGTTGATTAATAAATGCCATTAATTATAATTTAAGAACATTTATGGATTTATCTGTCAAAAACACATTTATATGTATCTTAAATAATAAATGGATAATTATGAGTTAAATAGTCTAAATATTTTCCTAAATAAAATTAATGCTACTAAAAATTTGTTTTGAAATATTTTGCAGGTTTAAATTCAGCCAAATCAAATCAAAGAGACCAACCCAAATCAAGATCAACAAATCATATCAGCTTAATCTGGTAATAAATTGAGGATCCACGTAACTGCAGAGAGACGTCAAGATACTTGAGATAAGATATAATCAAAATTAACCAAATCAAATCAGAAGATCACAGCCAAAATTGAAGCCCAAACAGACGTAATACGACCGCTAAATAGCGGCCAAATCCATGGCCATGGCCATGGCCGCTAAATCGTGGCCATATTTGATGATCTGCCGTCGAACTTTTGTGTGCGATTTCACTTTATTTTAGGGTTAGGGTTTCTATTGTAACTATATAAATATACGGTATTCAGAATTATATAGAGCATCTTCTACCTTAGCATTAGTTTTTAGCCACAAAAAATTATAATTCCTTTCTTTATGCATGGTGGAGTAGAAGATCAAGTTCTCTAGTTTGTATTCAGCAGTTTTAATCAATAAAGGTGATTCTTTTTTATTTTAATCTAGTTTGCAATTTATTATTTCTCGTCTTTTTTATTTGTATTATTTTCAATCATGTTTCCTTCTTTTAATTCATGCAAATATTGTGTTTTTAATTTTAGTATGAGTAGCTAAATATTTAGCATGCCTAGAGTAGAATGAACCTAGATTAGTAAAAAAAGTTTATCTAAAAAGATGAACTTACAAGATTAATGAAGGATGAACATAAACCAATTTTTCTAGATCACTTTGATAGATTATTTAGCATTGCTCATAGCATATACTTAGGACTAGTAAGGATGTATTTAGGTTTGGCTTGAATTAAAATACTAAAAATTGTGTTTTTATAAACTTAAGAACTAGATAGTTTGATTGGTTGTATAGGATCAAAATCCATATAATCTATACTTTCAAATAGATCATAGGCTGTAAAAGTACGACTTCGAGATTATGGTTTATGCAGATTTTCTTAATAACTAGTCTAGGGGATTCAACACCCTATGTATGTCCTTTAGCATTAAATTTACTTAAATTTATTTGCTTTTCAATTTTCAGTAGTAAAAATCGTTCTTTTAATTTTTAATTATAAAAACTATATTTTTATTCTTAATCTAATCGAGCAAAAATTAAACTAATAGTCTTCTCTGTGGATCGACCCATAAACGCATATCACAACAAACTGTGCGTTTGCAGTAATTAAAATTTCTCAACAAGTGTTTGGCGCCGTTGCCGGAGAAGACGGTTATAGTTTTATCTGTTTTTCGGATTAACAATTATTTATAGTTTAGTTTTTTTATAAAGATTTTAGGTTTTGAAGAAGCGATAAAGAACCATGGAGCTCTGTGCAAAAATTGGAACCAGACGCCGCAAGACGACCAAGAAAATGGCGTCAAATACTTTGTCAAGGCTGCGGAAACGCGGCCTTATTAAGGCTTCTGAAGCTCATTTTTCTGTGAGTGCTCTCCGTTTATTTTCTCTTCTCAACTTTCATATTTTTCTTCTCTGTTTATTGCAGGATTTCTTTGCGCTTTTTTTATAAAAAAAAATTTCTAATTAGATTTGATTGTTGCACTCATATTTAAAACATCTTAATGGCAAGTCATAAAACTTAAAGATAAGGTGGGATTTCACCATCTTTCTTTGGCCTGCAAATCATCTTCCATATTGCATGAACCCAAGCTTTTAATTAAAATCAATTAGACGTCAAACCCTAAGGACTCACATAGCTCATCATGAAAAGTTGACTTTTAGGCTTACTAATATTTCAAGGGGTCACGTCAGTTGGTGTCTAGGCAAGTGCGACAAAGGCAAGTGGTTACTTAATTAGGTCCGCTATTTCGGTGATTCGTATAGAGGAGACCTCCCACTTACCTGGCACTTGCTTGGCTGACTGATTTGTCTACTTTGAGTTTAGCCAGTATAACAGTTAACTTGGGGGCTGTCCAGATCTAGGTTCATCTTATTTGATTAGGATTTGATTACTTGGTGTGTTTAGTTAGGATTTAATAAATAAATATATAAAAAAAAAGATGATTTTTTCTTGGAACAACCCTTCTTCCAATATAATTTTCCTATATAATAACGGCAATTATTGTAATATCAATCCTCATTACATGAATATGCCCCGATTTCACTGGTCCCCTAGGTTGTAATTAAGAAAATGCAACATATTATTGGCCTAGGAATGATGATTATGCTCCAACTTACAATCCAGATTATCCAAATTTTTCTTGGAACCAAAACGTTTTTAATTTTAGCTATAACATTCAATCTCAACCGTATAAAAACTGTTGGATATGGTGCCCTCAAAGTCAATTATTGGATCGCAGGCACGTGATTGCAATGATTGAGGGAGGACCTATACCGATATAACTGTCTTACTCGAGATGATAGTATGCTATCTGGTTTGTCTTTATCATCGTATATATGCTTTAGTTCACTATTGCATGATGATAGAGCCCATAGGATTCTTGCTTGACTGCCAGCAGTATGATGGCAATCATATACGTGGGAGCTGGGGTCTGTAAGCACATCCTTAAAGTGTCCCTAGTCGTGCGAGTTTCGAGATAGAGCATCGATACTCCAGAGTAGACTAGTGTATACAGTCGAGACCCCGACGAGGGGCGGTGGCCGGTCTCACAACCCATTGGTGTCAGTTGGTTCACCTAAGATGTATACAGGTGCTCATTAGGTTATGAGTACACCGGACAGGACTCGTCGGGAACATGCTAGTTGGTATTATACATATCGTCAGATAGCAGTTCCCTGGTGACATGTGTACATGTTAGTTTGTCGACCTGAGATCGTCATTTGTCTCGTGTGAGTTCCCACTGTGCTTAGATTACTACCCTACCACGCTCAAAGGAGACGAGCAAACATGTTTTAGTTGGGTACAGTCCCGAGCCACATGAAGGCAGTGAGCGGATCGTCGGGGATTCGTCTCTCCCGGTATTGGGGGTTGATGTCGCACAGTGCACGGGTGGCCATCACTAGAAATCCTCGGCCGGGGTAGTGGAGAATTACTGATTTGGATCAATAGTTTCTCAGATGGTGATGGGCTTCATACCGACACGAATTATCGCGTTATTAGGGGTCTGACTTTATCCACCCCCCTAAACTCGATATGCGATACTCTTAGACGAACGGACCGGACTGTACGGATATTGTCACTGTCAGGCTCAGTAGGGTTTTCTAGATGAGTTCGCTCGTCAGCTTCCCTTTCGATCAATACATAGGCAACCGTTACGTACAGCTAGTACCTCTGACGTGCTAGTGGTTATACCCAGTGCCAGTGTGTTGATGAGTCATTAGAGTCCCCCACAGACATTTTCCCAAGTTCGGGCGAAACGTTGTAGAGGCCGTATGGTTTTATGGCAGGGTTCGGAAAATGCACGTGCGTTTACGCACGTGTCATATTTCGGGCAGATAATACTGGTGGGCTTTGGTTTAAGCCGGATCCGAGTATTATACTGTGTAGATATAATATCTTTGTCTCAGTTGCATTTGTATTCGGTCGTAATACAAACGCGGGTATGTTTATACTGTTACGGGGTTATCCTGAAATTCGTTTCGGGATCGCTTTTGGAAGTTGCCAGTTTTCAGTTTTCTATCACCCGTATTTAACATTCCGTTAAATGCGGATTTATCTTTTCGTCACTTGGGTGAGTCATGAGGGTGAGTCGTGGTTCTAGAAGGTTCTAGATGATGACTAGGATGATGAGGTGGCTAGTGACTCATTAGTGCATTGATTGTGCATTTAATGAAAGAATGACTAAGGTTTATGATTCATTGTTTGCCATTAATGATATGCTAGGTGTTTAACATGACTCATTCTCTCATTCATTGTTATGGTCACCCTCTTCCCTCCTACACTCACCCCCCTCCTCCTCAAATAGTGGCCGACCATTCCTTGTGAGATTATGGTTGCTTGGAAAAAAGATTGATATTGTTTTGGACTCATAGAAATTAGATAGCTAGATTTCTCATTTCACCCGATCCAAAAGGCAACTTCATTAACCGTTCGTCCATACCTTTGGACGTAACGAGACAAAGTGTTCTACTCATTCTCTATATCAATCTTGGTCATCTCTTTTAGCAAACTTGATAATCGAGTTGCCTCGGTTTAGAGGCGGGAGCTCGTTTAAAGATCCGTCGACGTAGTGCCACCTGGACGAGAAGACTGGAGATTCAGGAGATAGGAGTAGCCACAACGAAGCGTGGGATGATGGTTGAAGACCGAAGGACTCGGATCGTTCGGTATAACATTTCTACCCACTTTGTAGTTTGTTAGTTTAGCTTTAATGGCAGATCCGGGTTATAGTATGCGATAGCGCCAGTCAAAAAGTTTTTGTTCCGCATTTGGCGTCTGTTAGTGTAAGTCCATGTCACGCACCCCACGAACTTGCGGGGAGGCGGAATATATGAAAAACGATTATCAAAGCTTCGTAACACGGACTTGAGCGCATGAATCGTTTCTAAACCATTGCTGACAAGCTATTAGAGGTTTAACTACTTGGATACGAAGTTATACCTCACGATACTAGTCCTTCGGGTCTTCATCGCGGTCCTCCACTCCTCGTAGGCTCCTTGGAACATCGGCACCTTAACGGCCTCCTCGAATCAAAGACGATCCACCCGAAAGCTCCTACGCCAAGCTTAATCTCAAACTTGAGATAACTAGGTTGCTTAAAGTGCTAATCTAACCTACCTAGGGGATATAGAGTGAGGTTATGGATGTATTAGTCTCGCTAACCCTTGATCTCAACACATGAGAGGCTAGGATTAGGGTTTGAAGAGAGAGTGAGCTTGAGGAGAGAGAAGGTGAAGATGATAATGAAATGAATAATGAACTCATATGAATATATCAACCATAACAATTAATCAAATAAATAATATAAATGATTTATCATCATGGTTAGATTCATTCACCTAGTATGATTCATCATATGACTCATTAACTCATTAGTGAATCATTTAATGCAAAGGATGAATCACACAAATGAGTCATTAAGCAATTAATGCTCATGCCACCTTAACCCCTTAGTCACCACTCTTCTAGAAGCTTCCCGACAAATTACGAGAACGCCCCTCCAATCCGTGAAAACACGGAAAAACTTTAGACTGTATAAATCCAATAACCCGATACAAAAATCTGGCTTAAACCAAAGCCGACTAGTAAAAACTGTCCGAAAAGTCGTACGTGCGTAAACACACGTATGCGTCCGAACCCTTGTCGTAAAACCATACGACCTCTATATCGGTTCGCCTGGAGCAGGGAAACTCTCTGTGTGGGACTCTAAAGACCCGACACTATGCTGGCAGTGGGTTTAACCACAGACCGTAAGCGGCACTAGCTGTACGTAACAGTCCCCAGGTAAATGTCGATAAGAAGGCCGATGAGGAAAATCATCCGAACTCCCACTGAGCCTGATGTGACAATCTCCGTACAGTCCGGTCTGTTCGTCTAAGACTATCACATATCAAGCCTAGGGGGCGGCAAGTGTCAGTCCCCTAATAGCTGTATAAGTCGTGTCGGAGTGAAGCCCATTACACCCTGAGAAGCTACTGGAACCTACCAGTATATCTCGCTTGCCCTGGCCAGGGACTTTGCGTAATGGCTCTCTGACACAGCGCGATATCATCTCCCAATACCGGGAGAGACGATTCATATCTAACCACTACTGCCTCCAAGTGCTCAGGACTGCACCCAACTGCTACCTGTTTGCACGACTCCTTTGAGCCGTGGTAGGGTAGCAATCTAAGAACAGCGGGACACACTCGAGGCAAAGTAGCAGTGTCAAGTCTGCGGACTATGCTGTACTCATGTCATCTGGGAACTGTTAACTGACGACGGGTATAATATTAACCAATCAGTTCCCCTGCGAGTCCTGTCCGGTGTACCCGTAACCTAACGAGCACCTGTATACTATCTCCAGTACGACGTACTGATGGCTATGGGACAGACCATCTCCCTAACTGGGATGAGAAGCGTACACACCAGTCTACTCTGGAATATCGATGCCCTGTCTCGATAATCCTACGACTAGGGACATGTATAGGATGTTGCTTATAGACTACCCAGCCCCCACTAGTGTGACTGCCATCACAACGCTGGTAATCAAGCAAAGAACCTATGGGCTCTACTAATATGTATAATTGATACGTTACAAGAAACATATGCATATATTAAAGTAGACACAAACCAAGTAGCATACTACCATTTTTAGCAAGACTATATATACAACTGTGAATATCCCAAGCTTCCATTAAGTAATATACAATCTAGTATGATACAATAATGGCCCCTAGGGCATATACACTAACAATCTCCCACTTGCACTAGGGCCATGAGCTGGCATATCGTAGACCTATCATCTCGAATAGCCTCTCGAACTGCGTCTGAGGAAGGGCCTTTGTGAATGGATCAGCAATGTTATTCTCTGTCTCTACTCTTTTCACCTCGATCTCCCGGCGATCTACGATCTCCCTGATCAGGTGATACCGTCTTAAGATGTGTCTGGATTTCTGATGGGACCTGGGTTCCTTCGCTAAAGGTATAGCGCCGTTGTTGTCACAATACAGAGGTATTGGACCAACACTGGAAGGAACCATCTGAAGTTCTGTGAGGAACTTCTTCATCCAGACAGCTTCTTTTGCGGCATCGCAAGCAGCTATGTACTCCGCTTCCATTGTTGAGTCAGCAACGGTCTCCTGCTTGGAACTCTTCCAACAGACCGCCCCTCCATTGAGGGTAAAGACATAACCCGACATGGATTTGGAGTCATCTTTGTCACTCTGGAAGCCGGAGTCGGCAAAGGCCTCCATCTGGAGATCTTTTCCGCCATACACCAAGAACATCTCCTTAGTCCTTCTTAGGTACTTGAGAATGTTCTTTACTGCTATCCAGTGCTTCTCCCCTGGGTTTGCCTGATACCGGCTTACAACGCTCAATACGTATGCTACATCTGGTCTGGTACATAACATTGCATACATTATAGAGCCTACCGCAGAAGCGTAGGGTATAATCGACATGCGATCCCTTTCCAAATCAGTCTTGGGAGACATCTCTTTGGAGAGGGTGATTCCGTGACAAGCCGGTAGGTTACCACGCTTAGAATCATCTATACTGAATCTCTTCACTATGGTGTCTATGTACCTGGACTGTGAAAGTCCCAACATCCTCTTTGATCTATCACGATAGATCCGGATTCCCAGAATGTAGGTGGCATCATCCAGGTCTTTCATGGAGAATTTATGTGAAAAGAATCTTTTGACTGACTGTAACATAGGAATATCATTTCCTATTAGGAGAATGTCGTCCACGTACAAGACGAGGAATACTACAGCTCTCCCTACAATCTTACTGTATATGCATGGTTCATCTGGATTTTTGATAAAGTCGAATTCTTTGACAGCATCATCAAAACAGATGTTCCAACTCCGCGATGCCTGCTTTAGTCCATAAATGGACTTAAGCAATTTGCATACTTTACCGCTGCTCCCACTCTGAATGAATCCCTCTGGCAGATCCATATAGACGCTTTCTTCCAAATTACCATTTAGAAAGGCCGTCTTTACGTCCATCTGCCAGATCTCATAATCGTGGAAGGCAGCAATAGCAAGAAGGACCCGAATAGATTTAAGCATAGCTACTGGAGAAAAGGTTTCGTCATAGTCCAAATCAGGTCCTGGACGGAAACCCTTTGCAACAAGTCTAGCCTTATAGGTTTCAACCTGTCTATCTACACCAATCTTCTTTTTGAAGATCCATTTGCATCCTACGGGTTTTACCCCATCTGGAGCAATGTCCAAAGTCCATACTTTGTTAGTGTACATGGACTCCATTTCGGTCCGCATTGCATCCAGCCATTTTACTGAGTCACCGCTCTGAATGGCTTGCTGGAAGCTAGTAGGCTCATCATAGTCAATAGTGCAATCCTCTCTATCCCCGTCTATGAGAAAACCGTAGTATCTCTCAGGCGGATGAGATTGCCTACTACTCCTGCGGAGTGGCGTCGGGATGTCCTGTTCTCCCGAACCTTCTGGTTCTTCCAAGCTTTCAGTAATAGCTTGTGGTTCTGGAATTTCTTCCAGTTCTATTTCGCTCCCACTTGTATCCTTTTCTAAAACTTGCTGTTCTAAAAATTGGGCATTACGAGAAACAAAAACTTTTTGTTCTTCTGCGTAATAGAATCGATATCCTTTAGAGTTCTTTGGATATCCCACAAACTTACACTGTACTGATCGTGCCTCGAGCTTGTCCGCATGCTGTTTTTTAACAAAAACCGGACATCCCCAAATCTTCAGATACTGAAGATAGGGTTTTTTCCCACTCCACATCTGATATGGGGTGGTAGGCACTGTCTTGGTAGGAACCCTGTTCAGAAGATATGCCGCTAATTCTAGCGCATATCCCCAGAATGATCGCGGTAATTCAGCGTTACTCATCATGGAACGAACTATATCCAATAGGGTTCGATTCCTCCTTTCCGATACACCGTTATGTTGTGGCGTGTATGGAGGAGTAAGCTGAGAGAGAATTCCATTCTCTTTTAAGTAACCCAGGAACTCGGCACTTAAGTATTCACCACCTCGATCAGATCTCAGTGTCTTTATACTCTTGCCTTTTTGTTTTTCCACTTCATTCTTGTATTCTTGGAATTTCTCAAAAGCCTCGGATTTATGCTTCATTAAGAAGACGTATCCATACCTAGAGAAATCATCCGTAAAAATAATGAAGTAGGAATAACCACCTCGCGCATGTGTAGACATTGGACCGCACACGTCACTGTGTACGAGTCCTAAGAGCTCGCTTGCTCTTACTCTGTGTCCAGTGAACGGAGTCTTTGTCATCTTTCCTTTGAGACAAGATTCACAAGTAGCATAATATTGATATTCGAACGGATTCAAATATCCTTCTCTATGTAACTTAGTCAACCTTCTTTCATTGATGTGACCTAGTCTACAATGCCATAAGAAAGCCTGATTTATTTCTGGAGACTTTCTTTTAAGTGTGTTATGGATATTGAAAACCTGAGCTTGACTTAATACGTATATACCGTTATCTAATGTACCGGACCCAATCATAACTTGATTTAGGTGGATGTTAACTACATCGCTTACGAATGTAAAATCATATCCCTCTCTCGAAAGTGAGGACACTGATATGATATTACATGTCATACTAGGTACATACAAACAGTTACGTAGAATCAATATATGCCCACTTGTCAAACCTAGGCGATATTCTCCCATGGATTCAGCGTCCACGCTAATTCCGTTTGCAACTCTGAGAGACCGATCACCTACCTTTATAACTCTACGGTTTCTCAAAGCATGTATTGAATTACAGATATGAGATCCTGCTCCGGTATCTAATACCCAGGAAGTAGAGTTAATTGAAAAACAGTTCTCAATAATAAACACACTTGAGGCTAAAGCCACAACATGCTTCAAATCCTGGCTACTGGCTTTGCTAGCCCTGCAATCATTCTGCCAATGTTCATTCCTGTAACAATAGGAACGTCCCTCTTTTACTATATCCAGTCCCGAAACTTTTGTCGTTCTCTTTCCTTCTGTTTCCCTGGTTTCCTTTAGGGTAGGAGGCAGAGACTGTAGAATCAAGTCAGTATCTGACTCGTTTCCCAACACGGTCTTCAGGTCCTGGAGCTCATCAATATAGCTAGTCATTGTAGGGACGTTGTCCCCTACAGATGACCCGTCAGCCAACCTCGCTTGAATTAATTCGTTCGAGGTCTCATATCTTGCGATATGAGATTGCTCTCCATATAAATCTTTGTTATGGAGAAAGATGGAAACTAAGTTCATCTTCTCGTGCTGCTTCTGGTATACACCATCAACTGAAGCTAACACGAGGCACTCAGCTTTTGCTTTATCTTTTTCCCTTGTCTAACGGATATCTATATCCGCGACAGTGGAAACTGGACCTGGGACGGCGGGATCTTGAGTAGTAACAGGGTGGTCCAGCTTGTCATAGGCAATGGACATCTGGACAGACTTTTGCCATTCATATAAGTAAGATTCAGTCAAATTATTATCTAGATGTAACCTATGTATGGTCACAAGGTCGCTGCAATTTAAGAGAGAGAAGAAAATACTATTAGCATGATGCTCTTGCAAGTTTAGAGTGGTTTTCAATTTATCTAAACAGGATGGCTCCCACTGTTTCTCGAATCCTTCCTCAAACCATAAAAGAAGAATTAGCCAGGACTATTCTCACCGTACAATACTTGCTTAACCGTTCGGCCAGGCCAGTGTCGATACTTCGAGGGAGGTTTTCCAACGCTTTCGTGAAGTTCCTTAATTAAATAACCTCTTTTCTCTAGGAGCGTAACCCCGCTGACACCTTTCTAGACACCTACTTGGTTTATAGCATTGATTGTTAAGTGACGAATCTCCTGATAAGTAGTATATACTCACAGTAGGATCGGAATCCAAAATATCATCGTATGATAATGTTGAAGGAATCCTACCAACATTCATTAAACTCCAAAATGGTATGCATCTTTCTGCAAATTTCAGTTTCTTTAGAAATTCCCGATATAGATTTTTGCCCCATGCTCTTATGACCTTGGCGTTGGTCAAAATGTCATCAGTCACATGTCAAGTTCTACCCATCATTGTCCTAGTTAATTTGAACCCATCCGTACATATCCCTGACGTTGGCAAAATGATAATACGACTGTCCCAAACTAACACATCTATCTATGCAAACAAATGAAATACCCCAGCAGCTACCAAACACTATGCCCTGGCGTTGGTCAAATGCATAGCTTGAATACTACTGAATATCTAAATGAAATGACGGAGGGCTACGAATGGTTTTGGAAAAACCGTGAACGTAGTGAACTTGATATAATCGAAGGAATCTGATTCTTTTTAAAAGGAGTGGTTAAAGCTCCGCAATTAAAAAATCTGATCTTTTAAAATAACCGAGTGGTTTCTTTTAAATTTGTTCCAACGATTAAACTTTGGTTTATTTTCTTTGCATTATAATAATGCGTCCCATCATTTAACCTATCATTACAGAAAACAACGAAAATACCACGCCCTCTTATGCCATCCACATTCGCCACTGGGTCCCGTCATCACTCGTTAGGTTACTTAACTAACGACAGAGCGGGGGCTGGGCTAGCGCGGGTGTAAAACATAAGTGACATCTAATAGCTATCATATATAGATATTGTACATTCGTCAGACGCAATAATAAGCATTCCAGATCACAGATGAACTTTATTGGATTTATTAGCAATCCGCATTTTCTTTGAGTCTGCAATAAAAGACGGATTACACAGTTGTGATGAATAGCCATTACCCCACCCTAGACCCCTACGGGTACGGCAAACTACCCGTCAAGTACCCAAAGTGAAGCGGTCTCCCTCAACAACGTGAGTAGGCCACTAAACACTTTGATGTACCCGGTAGTTTGTGTACCCCACCTTGGGTCTATCCTAGGAGCAAAAAACAGTAAAAAGAAATAATACAACGGTGGCTACAACCGCAACCTGGATGTGCCCCACAAAAGAATATTACATCAAATTACATTTACATTGAATGAATGAATATTAAACCCATCTCAAACCCCGGCTAATCATCACAACAGTCCAACACAGTTCATATACACAAACAGTAAATATTTCAGAAATGTGCAACCCCCTGCCAACCGACATACTAGCAGTTAGGGGAGGTTTACGAACACATTAAACATTACAGATAAAAACCCAATTAGCAAATATCTTAGAATATCGATCGATAACCATATTCCGTGTTTACCCCAAAAGCCAACCAGCAAAGAAGCAACCTGGGTAGAAACAGAACATACAGGAAGACAAAAACCAAAAAAATATGAATTACTGTGAAACTCCGAGTCAACGCGGCGTTGACTCGGCGGCGGATCCGCGGCATAAGCACTCTATTGCCGCGGATCCGCGGCCGTTTTACCGATTCATTTGCTCGTATTTTCTCAGTATTCATTATTTTTCCTGCTGTGAATTTTAAGGTATGTCAAATATTTTTTCAGACACGTTTAAAATTAACAGAAACATAGGGTTTTCGGTTTTTTGTTTTCGTATTTTCCGTCGATCGAACTTCTAATCAGTTGCTAACAAGCTAGTAATGGTTTAGTTGTCTCTGATACCACTGTAAGTCCATGTCACGCACCCCACGAACTTGCGGGGAGGCGGAATATATGAAAAACGATTATCAAAGCTTCGCAACACGGACTTGAGCGCATGAATCGTTTCTAAACCATTGCTGACAAGCTATTAGAGGTTTAACTACTTGGATACGAAGTTATACCTCACGATACTAGTCCTTCGGGTCTTCATCGCGGTCCTCCACTCCTCGTAGGCTTCTTGGAACATCGGCACCTCAACGGCCTCCTCGAATCAAAGACGATCCACCCGAAAGCTCCTACGCCAAGCTTAATCTCAAACTTGAGATAACTAGGTTGCTTAAAGTGCTAATCTAAGCTACCTAGGGGATATAGAGTGAGGTTATGGATGTATTAGTCTAGCTAACCCTTGATCTCAACACATGAGAGGCTAGGGTTAGGGTTTGAAGAGAGAGTGAGCTTGAGGAGAGAGAAGGTGAAGATAATGAAATGAATAATGAACTCATATGAATATATCAACCATAAAAATTAATCAAATAAATAATATAAATGATTTATCATCATGGTTAGATTCATTCACCTAGTGTGATTCATCATATGACTCATTAACTCATTAATGAATCATTTAATGCAGAGGATGAATCACACAAATGAGTCATTAAGCAATTAATGCTCATGCCACCTTAACCCCTTAGTCACGACTCTTCTAGAAGCTTCCCGACAAATTACAAGAACGCCCTTCCAATCCGTGAAAACACGGAAAAACTTTAGACTGTATAAATCCAATAACCCGATACTAGAATCTGGCTTAAACCAAAGCCGACTAGTAAAAACTGTCCGAAAAGTCGTACGTGTGTAAACACACGTATGCGTCCTGTTAGGTCCACGTTACCTCTCCTGGTTCTTTCGGGGTAGCGGAAACGGTAAATCAAAATTTTTCTAAACTTTGTAACATGGACCGTAAAAGCCGGATCTTTGCTAAACTAAACTAGCAAACTTGCAAAGAAGAGTTAACTACTCGGCAAAGTGGTTATACCTCAACTTGAACTCCTTCACTTCTTGTTGTTGTTCTTCTTTGATGTTCTTCTCTTCTTGTTGTTCTTCTCATTGCTTGCTCAAAGGTTGATCCGGACTTCGGTCACCTCCGCGGCCTCCTTGAGTCAAAGACGATCCACCCGAGAGATGTACACCGAGCTCCACCTCAAGCCGAGGTAACTAGGGTAAGGAGATTGCTAATCTAGAAGCCCTAGGTTGTGTAGAGAATATGTATGGATGTGTTTGTCAAGTAGAATCCTTTTTCTCTCAACACATGAGATCAAATGAGAAATCAAGAGGAGGAAGAAGAAGGAGATTTTCTAGCAACCATGGAGCTTCTCATTTCAAGAGAGAGAATGAGAATAAGCAAATGAAAAGCTTAACCAAGAGAAAAGCTAACCATGGTTGCAATAATGCAAAAACATTATCATTACCAATCCAATCAAGATAAAGGTGATGGCTACAAATGACATGACCATTATCATAACTAAATAAAAAGAAAACCAAAGAATACTTTAGATCTTCTAAGAAGATCCAAGTCAACTTTGGTCAAAAGGTCAACAAAGTCAAGATGGTCAAACGGTCAATGTAATTAGCCATAACAAAATTATCAATGAAAGGATTAGTAAATAATGTCCCCGGCTCATTATGGTTTTGACCAAACGAACTGTCGAAACCCTAATGAGTCCGCCTCAAAATGGTTTTGACCGAATCAACTGTCAAAACCCTAATGAGCCTGCCACATAGTGGTTTTGGCCGAACCAACTGCCAAAACCCTAATGAGGCACCTCCTCCTTCATCGCTCCAGAAAACTGTGCATACACACCTGCATCCGTATTCCGTAGAATGCGGATGCGCAGAAGACAAAACAAATCCATCCATGCAATACTAGGATCCGGCTTAAACCAAAGCCCACTAGTATTGCCTGCCCGAACACCACACGCACACAAGTGTACGTAAGTGATCGCAGCCCTGCCGTTAAAACCATACGGCCTCTACACGTTTCGCTCAGTGCAGGGAAACTCTCTGTGTGGGACTCTAAAGACTCGACACTAAGCTGGCAGTGGGTTTAACCACAGACCGCAAGCGGCACTAGCTGTACGTAACGGTCCCCAGGTAGATGTCGATAAGAAGGCCGATGAGGTAAACCCATCCGAACTCCTACTGAGTCTGTATGTGACAATCTCCGTACAGTCCGGTCTGTTCGTCTGATACATCGCATGTCGGGCCTAGGGGGGCGGCAAGCGTCAGACCCCTAATAGCGGTACAAGTCGTGTCGGAGTGAAGCCCAGAACACCCTGAGATAACACTGGAACCTACCAGTATATCTCGCTTGCCCTGGCCAGGGACTACTCGTGTAATGGCTCTCCTAGACACAGCGCGATGTCAACCCCCAATACCGGGAGAGACGAATCCTGTCTAACCGTCACTGCCTCCAAGTGCTTCGGGACTGCTCCCAACTACTACCTGTTTGCACGACTCAGTAGAGCCGTGGTAGGGTAGTAATCAAAGAACAGTGGGAACACACTCGAGGCGAAGTGACAGTGTCAAGTCAGCGGACTAAGCTGTACTCATGTCACCTGGGAACTGACAACTGACGATAGGTATAATACCAACCATCAATTCCCAACGAGTCCTGTCCAGTGTACTCGTAACCTAACGAGCACCCGCATACTATCTCAAGTACGACGTACCGACGGCTGTGGGACAGACCGTCACCCGTGCTGGGATGAGAAGCGCATACGCTAGTCTACTCCGGAGTATCGATGCCCTATCTCGGTACTCCCACGACTAGGGACGTGTATAAGGATGTGTTTGTAGATTACCCAGCCCCCACGAGTGTGATCGTCATCACAACGCCGGTAATCAAGCAAAGATCCTAAGGGCTCTACTAATGCGTATAGGTGATATAATAAATAAACACACATGTACACATTAAAGCAGAGACAAACCAAGTAGCATACTACTATATTGAGCAAGATTGTCTGTACAACTGTGAATATCCCAAGCTTCCATCAAGTAATATACATACTAGTATGATACAGTAATGGCCTCTAGGGCATATACACCAACAATCTCCCACTTGCACTAAGGCCATGTACTGGCGTATCGAAGACCTATCATCTCGATCAGCCGCTCGAACTGAGTCTGTGGTAAAGCCTTTGTGAATGGGTCCGCAGTGTTGTCCTTTGTGTACACTCTCCGCACCTCGATCTCCTGTCGATCAATGATCTCCCTGATCAGGTGATACCGCCTTAAGATGTGCCTGGATTTCTGATGGGACCTTGGTTCCTTCGCTAAAGCTATAGCCCCATTGTTATCGCAATACAGAGGTATTGGGTCAACAATGGACGGAACCACCTGAAGTTCACTAATGAACTTCTTAATCCAGACCGCCTCTTTTGCGGCATCGCTTGCAGCAATGTATTCAGCCTCCATCGTCGAGTCTGCGACGGTATCCTGCTTGGAACTCCTCCAACATACCGCCCCTCCGTTGAGGGTAAACACAAAACCCGAGACAGACTTGCTGTCATCTTTGTCACTCTGGAAGCTTGAATCGGTAAAGGACTCGACCCTGAGGTCTCCATTACCGTAAACCAGGAACATCTCCTTAGTCCTTCTCAGGTACTTGAGAATGTTCTTCACTGCTGTCCAGTGGTCTTCCCCTGGGTCTGACTGATACCGGCTTACCGCGTTTAGCGCGTAAGCTACATCTGGTCTTGTACATAGCATCGCATACATTATAGATCCTACCGCCGAAGCGTAGGGTATAGTGCTCATGCGAACCCTCTCCTCGTCAGTCTTAGGAGACATCTTCTTGGAGAGGGTAATTCCGTGCAATGCGGGTATATTACCGCGCTTGGAATCCTCCATACTAAATCTCTTTAGTACGGTCTCTATGTACCTGGACTGCGAAAGTCCCAGTAGTCTCTTGGATCTATCTCTATAGATCTTGATCCCCAGAATGTACGAGGCATCACCCAGGTCTTTCATGAAGAACCTTTGTGACAAAAATAGCTTGACCGATTGTAGCATAGGAATATCATTTCCTATCAAAAGAATGTCGTCCACGTACAAGACTAGGAATACGACAGTTCGTCCTACAATCTTCTTATATACACAGGGTTCATCTTCGTTCTTGATGAAATCAAATTCCTTGATTGCCTCATCAAAACAGATGTTCCAGCTCCGCGATGCCTGCTTTAATCCATAAATGGATTTAAGCAACTTGCACACCCTTCCGCTGCTCCCACTGTCTACGAAACCTTCTGGTTGATCCATGTAAACGCACTCTTCCAAACAACCGTTTAGGAAAGCCGTCTTAACATCCATCTGCCAGATTTCATAGTCATGGAAGGCAGCAATGGCAAGTAAGATCCGAATGGATTTGAGCATAGCCACCGGAGAAAAAGTCTCATCATAGTCCAAACCAGGTCTTTGACGAAAACCTTTTGCAACGAGTCTAGCTTTATAGGTTTCCACCTGCCCATCTACACCAAGTTTCCTTTTGTAGATCCATTTGCATCCAACGGGTTTTACCCCAGGTGGAGCAATATCCAAGGTCCACACTTTATTGGCGTACATGGACTCCATTTCGGATTGCATTGCTTCCTGCCACTTATCAGAGTCCCTACTGATAATGGCCTGCCTGAAACTGGTAGGGTCATCTTCTTCCAAGATGCAATCCTCTCGATCCCCGTCAATGAGAAAACCGTAGTATCTCTCGGGCGGATGAGAAATCCTACCAGATCTGCGGAGTGGCTGAGGTTCTTCTGGGGTTATTGAATTCTGAGGTTCTGTCAAATTTTCAGTTTCAGTTTGTGGTCGCTGAATTTCTTCCAATTCTACCGTGCTCCCACTAATTTCTTTTGCAAGAAACTCCGTTTCTAAGAAAACGACATGCTGAGCAACAAACACCTTCTGTTCCTCGGTGTGATAGAATAGATATCCATAACCATTCTTTGGATATCCCACAAACTTACATAAAACTGACCGTGCCTCTAGTTTATCCGGTTTATGCATTTTGACATAAGCCGGACAACCCCATATCTTAGATCTTTTAAGATATGGCCTCTTTCCATTCCATATCTCGAACGGAGTCTTAGGCACTGATTTAGACGGAACATCATTCAATAGGTATGCTGCTGTCAATAGCGCATGTCCCCAAAATGAAAGAGGCAACTCGGCATTACTCATCATGGAGCGAACCATATCCAGTAGGGTACGATTCCTCCGCTCCGAAACACCGTTGTGCTGTGGTGTATAAGGAGGAGTAAGCTGAGAGAGAATACCATTCTCTTTTAAGTAATCTAGGAATTCCGTGCTTAAGTACTCCCCTCCCCTGTCAGACCGGAGGATCTTGATACTTTTTCCTGTCTGGTTCTCTACTTCGTTTCTGAATTCCTTGAATTTCTCAAAAGCTTCAGATTTGTGTTTCATCAGATACACATATCCGAACCTAGAGAGATCGTCAGTGAATGTGATGAAGTACGAGAACCCACCCCTTGCATGTATAGACATCGGACCACATACATCACTATGTACGAGTCCCAAGAGCTCGGATGCTCTTTCTCCATGTCCGGTGAACGGAGATTTGGTCATCTTTCCTTTGAGACAAGACTGACAAGTTCCATAAGATGAAAACTCGAACGCATTCAAGAGTCCATCTTTATGCAACTTACTCAGTCTTTTCTCTCCGATATGACCAAGTCTACAATGCCACAAGTAGGATTCATTCGTATCTGAATTTTTCCTCTTGCGTGTGTTTTGTATATTGAGAACTGTATTCTGATTTAGAACGTAGATACCATTACACAGTGTACCCTCTGCAACCAGTACCTTATGAAGGTAAATGTTCATGATATTCTTTTCAAGAACAAAGTTATATCCATCTTTATCGAGTAAAGAAACTGATATGATGTTGCAAACCATGGAGGGTACATAGTAGCAATCGTTCAAAATCATAGTCTTGCCATTTGGCAATACTAGGTGATATTCACCGACGGCTGCCGCATTAACTTGTGCTCCGTTCGCTACTCTGAGCGACATATCACCCGGTGCAACTTTCCTACTTTTTCTCAGTCCTTGCAATAAATTACAGATATGAGATCCTGATCCGGTATCAAGTACCCAGGAGGTAGGGCTGACCGTAAAACAGTTCTCAATTACAAGAACACCTGAAGTAGATGCAAAACCATGCTTCTTCTTCAACTGGGTATCCTGGAAATCCATACTTTCCTCTTTCCTATTCTCATACTCATGACTGTTGTCACAAGTAAGAGCTGAACCAACTTTCCCTAGTCCCGAATAAGAATTCGGATCGGTCAAGCGATACATTTTATTATCTTGATTAGGGCGTGAAAAGGTTGCTGCCTGGAGAGAGAGAAAAGAAACACTCAGCGTATGCTCTTGCAAGATTAGATTGGTTTATTAATTTATCTAACCAGGATGTCTCCCACTGTTTCCTCAAATTCTTCCTAAAACCTTTTTAAAAGAAGAACTAGCCGGGTTTTAATTCACGTCACAATACTTGCTTAACCTTTCAGCCAGGCTAGTGTTGGTACTTCGAGGGAGGTTTTCCAACGCTTTCGCGAAGTTCCTTAATTAAAGAACCTCTTTTCCCTGGGGGCGTAACCCTGCTAACACCTTTCTAGACACCTACTAGGTTTATAGCATTGATCGTTAAGTGAAATAATCTCCCGAGAGTAAACCAACTCATCAGTGGGATCGGGATCCAACTGTCATTATGTGATAACCTAGATGGAATCCACTCTAGTCACCACACTCCAGAAGGTATGCTAAATCTGCAAGTTTCAGTTCTTTTGAAACTCCCGATGTGGTTTTTGCCCCTAACGGTTCATGACCTTGACTAGGTCAACAAGCCATAAACTGTTAGACAAGTTCTACCCGTCATAATCCTGATTGCATTAGACCCACCCGTATGTGCCCTTGACTAGGTCAACAAGGCCGCACGACTGTCCTAACCAATCACATTTGCAATCCACAGAAAAATACTATTTAGCTACCGTTCACTACGCCTTGACTAGGTCAACAAACGCAACACGAATACTGAATAATATTAATCCGAAATGACGGAGGGCTACGGCTGGGTTTTTGGCAAAAAACCCGTTAACGTAATGAACTTGATATCGTTGAAGGAACATGATTGCACCCTTTTTGAAAATATAGTGGCGAAAACTTTTGCTAAAGAGGTCACTCCCTGTGAAGGGATCTCGGCTCTTTCCTCGTCGAATGAGGTGCAGGATATTCCAAATGAATACCTCGATGCAAAGCAAGAATAATCGACTATAGTGAAGTTATTACCCTGACGCAAACTTTTGTCCAAGGGGTCACTCCCGGTGAAGGGATCTCGGCCCTTGCCTCGTCGACTGAGGTGCTGGGCATTCACAACCGAATACCGCGATGCAAAACAAAAAGATGAACGTCCTTGTAATAACAGCTTTTTGAAAAACTTGTTCCAACAACGTCTTTTAGGTTTATTTTCTTGCATTAGTTCTTTTAATGCGTCCCATCAATTAAATCCTACCATTGCAGAAAACAACCAAAATATGACGTACGCTTATGCCATTCGCATTCGCCACGGGGTCCCGTCATCACCCGTTAGGTTACTTAACTAACGACAGAGCGGGGGCTGGGCTAGCGCGGCTGTAAAACATAAGCAACGCCTAAATAGTAAAGCAATGATAGACATTACAGATCACAGATGAATACATTGGATATACTAGGAATCCGCAATCCTTTCGAGCCTGCAACGAAAAGCGGATTACACGGTCGCGGTGAATAGCCAAAAACCCCACCCAAGACCCCTACGGGTGCGGCAAACCACCCGCCAAGTACTCGGTAGTTTGTGCACCCCTCCATGGGTCTATCCTAGGAGCAAAAACAGTAAAAAGAATTATACAATGACGGCTACAACCCCGACCCGGTTGTGCGGCCAAACAAATAATAATATTACATCAATTTACATTTACAATGAATGAAAGAAAACAAAAGCTCATCTCACATCCACCCCGGCTATTCACCCGCGACAATCCAATCCATTCATATCCACAAACCAATAACAATCACAGATCACAGAGATGTATAACCCCGACTAATCGACTTATAGCGATAAGCCGACGTTCAATACATACAAGCATCACAGATATAACCGATATAGTTAAAGTGTAGTGAAGTTCCGAAAAAAAAATACGGATTTATAGGCCCCCAAAAGTAAATTTTAGTTCTGGAAAATCTGGGCACATATAACATATCCTAAAAATCCCAAAACCAACACAGAAACACTCTGCACCAAAATCGAAGCAGAGAGGGGACCAGACGGCCGCGCTTCCGCGGCAAGAGCTCCCTCTTGCCGCGGATCCGCGCTCTTCTAATCGCCTCTCTGGTTCGTATTTGGTGGTTTTCTATACAAAAGCCTGAGATAATTTTTGGTGTATAACAAATCTCATTTTGACCAGAAAACAAATTAACAGAAACTTGGGTTTTGCAAAGTTTGGTTTTTGGATTTTCCGGTTTCGAAACTTCGTTACACTTCACTACCTAGCTAGTTTAAGTTTAGTTAGGCTCTGATACCACTGTTAGGTCCACGTTACCTCTCCCGGTTCTTTCGGGGTAGCGGAAACGGTAAATCAAAATTTTTCTAAACTTTGTAACATGGACCGTAAAAGCCGGATCTTTGCTAAACTAAACTAGCAAACTTGCAAAGAAGAGTTAACTACTCGGCAAAGTGGTTATACCTCAACTTGAACTCCTTCACTTCTTGTTGTTGTTCTTCTTTGATGTTCTTCTCTTCTTGTTGTTCTTCTCATTGCTTGCTCAAAGGTTGATCCGGACTTCGGTCACCTCCGCGGCCTCCTTGAGTCGAAGACGATCCACCCGAGAGATGTACACCGAGCTCCACCTCAAGCCGAGGTAACTAGGGCAAGGAGATTGCTAATCTAGAAGCCCTAGGTTGTGTAGAGAAGATGTATGGATGTGTTTGTCAAGTAGAATCCTTTTTCTCTCAACACATGAGATCAAAGGAGAAATCAAGAGGAGGAAGAAGAAGGAGATTTTCTAGCAACCATGGAGCTTCTCATTTCAAGAGAGAGAATGAGAATAAGCAAATGAAAAGCTTAACCAAGAGAAAAGCTAACCATGGTTGCAATAATGGAAAAACATTATCATTACCAATCCAATCAAGATAAAGGTGATGGCTACAAATGACATGACCATTATCATAACTAAATAAAAAGAAAACCAAAGAATACTTTAGATCTTCTAAGAAGATCCAAGTCAACTTTGGTCAAAAGGTCAACAAAGTCAAGATGGTCAAACGGTCAATGTAATTAGCCATAACAAAATTATCAATGAAAGGATTAGTAAATAATGTCCCCGGCTCATTATGGTTTTGACCAAACGAACTGTCGAAACCCTAATGAGTCCGCCTCAAAATGGTTTTGACCGAATCAACTGTCAAAACCCTAATGAGCCTGCCACATAGTGGTTTTGGCCGAACCAACTGCCAAAACCCTAATGAGGCACCTCCTCCTTCATCGCTCCAGAAAACTGTGCATACACACCTGCATCCGTATTCCGTAGAATGCGGATGCGCAGAAGACAAAACAAATCCATCCATGCAATACTAGGATCCGGCTTAAACCAAAGCCCACTAGTATTGCCTGCCCGAACACCACACGCACACAAGTGTACGTAAGTGATCGCAGCCCTGCCGTTAAAACCATACGGCCTCTACACGTTTCGCTCAGTGCAGGGAAACTCTCTGTGTGGGACTCTAAAGACTCGACACTAAGCTGGCAGTGGGTTTAACCACAGACCGCAAGCGGCACTAGCTGTACGTAACGGTCCCCAGGTAGATGTCGATAAGAAGGCCGATGAGGTAAACCCATCCGAACTCCTACTGAGTCTGTATGTGACAATCTCCGTACAGTCCGGTCTGTTCGTCTGATACATCGCATGTCGGGCCTAGGGGGGCGGCAAGCGTCAGACCCCTAATAGCGGTACAAGTCGTGTCGGAGTGAAGCCCAGAACACCCTGAGATAACACTGGAACCTACCAGTATATCTCGCTTGCCCTGGCCAGGGACTACTCGTGTAATGGCTCTCCTAGACACAGCGCGATGTCAACCCCCAATACCGGGAGAGACGAATCCTGTCTAACCGTCACTGCCTCCAAGTGCTTCGGGACTGCTCCCAACTACTACCTGTTTGCACGACTCAGTAGAGCCGTGGTAGGGTAGTAATCAAAGAACAGTGGGAACACACTCGAGGCGAAGTGACAGTGTCAAGTCAGCGGACTAAGCTGTACTCATGTCACCTGGGAACTGACAACTGACGATAGGTATAATACCAACCATCAATTCCCGACGAGTCCTGTCCAGTGTACTCGTAACCTAACGAGCACCCGCATACTATCTCAAGTACGACGTACCGACGGCTGTGGGACAGACCGTCTCCCGTGCTGGGATGAGAAGCGCATACGCTAGTCTACTCCGGAGTATCGATGCCCTATCTCGGTACTCCCACGACTAGGGACGTGTATAAGGATGTGTTTGTAGATTACCCAGCCCCCACGAGTGTGATCGCCATCACAACGCCGGTAATCAAGCAAAGATCCTAAGGGCTCTACTAATGCGTATAGGTGATATAATAAATAAACACACATGTACACATTAAAGCAGAGACAAACCAAGTAGCATACTACTATATTGAGCAAGATTGTCTGTACAACTGTGAATATCCCAAGCTTCCATCAAGTAATATACATACTAGTATGATACAGTAATGGCCTCTAGGGCATATACACCAACACGTCCAAACCCTTGTCGTAAAACCATACGACCTCTATATCGGTTCGCCTGGAGCAGGGAAACTCTCTGTGTGGGACTCTAAAGACCCGACACTACGCTGGCTGTGGGTTTAACCACAGACCGCAAGCGGCACTAGCTGTACGTAACGGTCCCCAGGTAGATGTCAATAAGAAGGCCGATGAGGAAAATCATCTGAACTCCCACTGAGCCTGATGTGACAATCTTCGTACAGTCCGGTCTGTTCGTCTAAGACTATCGCATATCAAGCCTAGGGGGCGGCAAGCATCAGTCCCCTAATAGCTGTATAAGTCGTGTCGGAGTGAAGCCCATTACACCCTGAGAAGCTACTGGAACCTACCAGTATATCTCGCTTGCCCTAGCCAGGGACTTTGCGTAATGGCTCTCTGACACAGCGCGATATCATCTCCCAATACCGGGAGAGACGAATCATATCTAACCACTACTGCCTCCAAGTGCTCGGGACTGCACCCAACTGCTACCTGTTTGCATGACTCCTTTGAGCCGTGGTAGGGTAGCAATCTAAGAACAGCGGGACACACTCGAGGCGAAGTAGCAGTGTCAAGTCTGCGGACTATGCTGTACTCATGTCATCTGGGAACTGTTAACTGACGACGGGTATAATACCAACCAATCAGTTCCCCTGTGAGTCCTGTCCGGTGTACCCGTAACCTAACGAGCACCTGTATACTATCTCCAGTACGACGTACTGATGGCTATGGGACAGACCATCTCCCTAACTGGGATGAGAAGCGTACACACCAGGCTACTCTGGAATATCGATGTCCTGTCTCGATAATCCTACGACTAGGGACATGTATAGGATGTTGCTTATAGACTACCCAGCCCCCACTAGTGTGACTGCCATCACAACGCTGGTAATCAAGCAAAGAACCTATGGGCTCTACTAATATGTATAATTGATACGTTACAAGAAACATATGCACATATTATAGTAGACACAAACCAAGTAGCATACTACCATTTTTAGCAAGACTGTATATACAACTGTGAATATCCTAAGCTTCCATTAAGTAATATACAATCTAGTATGATACAATAATGGCCCCTAGGGCATATACACTAACAGTTAGACGGCCGGGGCGCTACCGTAGACTTATAGTGCTATCAGAGCCTTACCATTAAGCTTTACTAACTTGTGCTAACGCGTTTAAAATATCGATCGAACGGATTTTCGCAAAACTACAATTTTCTGTTCAAACTTTCTGTCGATTTTAAATCAAGCCTAAAAATTATTTTGAGCATCTCAGAAAATCAAGCAGGGTTTTTAAGAACACTGGAGAAAATTGGCTCTGTGATCCCTCTGTACGGCCGCGGATCCGCGGCCCAAGCTAGGGTTTTGCCGCGGATCCGCCGCCCATTAGGAGATCAATTAGCCAATTTTCTACAGTAGCTTCTACACAGTGAATTGTGGTTTCTGGAATGTTTCTTTTGGGCCAATATTTTGTTACTGTACAGCAGATGTACGTGGGGCCCACTTCGGGAAGTTTTGTCGATCGAAATTTTAAACTTGTTAGCATGCATTACTTATATTATATCTCCGACCGGGAATGTCATTTTAGCGGTAAACCGCGTCTAATTGCTATAGTTCTTTTAGACGGGTTTGCGAACGTGACATTCGCGTTGATGTTCTGTGTTGTGCTGTAATGTTGCGGGTATGTCGTGGTGGATAGCAGTGTGCAATGGTAGTGCTGTTTGGATTTATTTGTACATTTGATATTGCGGGGTGAGCGTCCAACATGTGGACTGCCGTCACTGCTTGTTTGTATAATATTCTTTTGGGGCACGACCGGGCTAAGGTCGATGTACCCGCTGTACATATTTTTTTATTTCTGTACTAGGTTTACCCCGCGACAGAGTGCACGGATAGCCGGGTTCTGGAGGGCAACGGGTCCGTATCTCATGGCTTTGAGAGGCAGAGGGGCCTTACTCTAGAATTGCCAGACTATTCGCCGCACTCGTAGGGGGTACAGGTTGACCTAAGGAGGGGTGCTCAAGTTACCGGATTCCGTGAAGTGCCGGGTGGTCCATTCACTATGCTGTAGGGGGCTGCCTCGCTTCAGGTTTTGGCGGGTAACTTGCCGCACCCGTAGGGGTCTAGGTTTCATTGCACAGGCTATCCACACGACCAGGAGAACGTCGGGTTTCAGTAGCGGCTCTGTGAAACCCGGGGATCCTAGATTATCTGTATTGTTATGTGATGCTTATTACTTTTCTGTAATGTTGCATATTATCACGCCTGGAGCGATTATTGTATATTGGTATATATACTATTAGATGTTGTATATGTTTTACACCCGCGCTAGTCTAGTCCCCACTCTGTCGTTAGTTAAGTAACCTAACGGGTGATGACGGGACCCAGTGGCGAATGCGGATGGCATATACGTACATTTTATTTTTCGTTCTTTTCTGGTGTGATTGATTGATGGGACCGCGTTGATTCTGATCAATGCAAAGGAAAACAAACCTATATTTGATGTTGTTGGAACCAATTTTAAAAGGTGTTATTACAAAGACGTTTTCTTTTGTTTTGCATAGCGATATTCAGTTGGAATATCCTGCACCTCATTCGACGAGGCAAGGGCCGAGATCCCTTCACCGGGAGTGACCCCTTGGGCAGAAGTTTACGTCAGGGTAATAACTTCACTATAGTCGATTACAAGTTGCTTTGCATCGCGGTATTCAGTTGGAATATCCTGCATCTCATTCCACGAGGAAAGAGCCGAGATCCCTTCACCGGGAGTGACCTCTTTAGAAAAAGGTTTTCGCCACTATATTTTTATAAAAAGCTATCAGGTTCCTTCAGCGATATCAAGTTCGTTACGTTAAAGGTTTTTCGCCAAAAACCAGCCGTAGCCCTCCGTCATTTCTTTTGGGTATTCAGTAGTATTCAAGCTATGTATTTTGACCAACGCTAAGTCATAGTGTTTGGTAGCTGCTAGGTATTCATTTGTTGCATAGATAGATGAGTTGGTTTGGGACAGTCGTTCTTCCATTTGGCCAACGTCAGGGGCATGTGCGGGTGGGTTCAAATTGACCTGGATAGTGACGGGTAGAACTTGGCATGTGACTTATGACATTTTGACCAACGCCAAGGTCATAAGAGCATGGGGCAAAAATCACATCGGGAGTTTCTAAAGAAACTGAAACTTGCCAAGTATGCATATACCTTCTGGAGTATGATAACATGAGTGGATTCCTTCACGTTATCATGCGATGAGAGTTGGATCCCGATTCCCACTGATGAGTTGGTTTACTCTTCGGGTGATCCCGATTAATTCTTCTTTCAGGTTTGGAGGAGAATTTGACGGTACAGTGGGAGGTTTCCTGATTAGATAAAGTGATAACCATTCTGATCTAGGTTAGAGTGCACGCAGAGTGTTTCTTTTCTCTCTCTCTTTGGCAGCGACCTTCGACCGACCTTAGACTATGACTCAGTGACCAAGTTGACCGAACCTTCTTAGAATACTGGCTTTTGGATTGTCTAAAGTTGCATAAGTCATTGCCGCTCCTTCTTTTACCCTTTGCATTTCTCAGAACACCCTGTATTACTACGGACATCCACTTCCATTGGATAGATCCATCGTATGGTTATATACGAACTCGAAGGGACTTCTTCGAGGATGGATCCAGGTTCAGGAGAAATAGAATTGGTTTATTCAGTTGTCTTTTATTATCACCTTGTTGCGAGGGCTCCTTAGTTTAGGAGAGTACACCTATTACGCTTATTGGATAGTCTTATTCCAAACCATAGGCAGGTGCCGAAAGGTAGGGAATGAAGAAAACCAATTAGTCTAAGTAGGGTGTGCAGAAGGTAATATGTAAAGACAAGATAAAGGGATTAGAAAGAGGGCAAAGTAAATTGCGACTGTTATCATTCACGACCAAACCGCGTACTTCATCGCCACTCCTATTTTACCTTTAATAAAATAAGGTATTATTCAGTTGTCTTTTATCATCACCTTCTCTCAAGTTGCGAGGGCTCCTTAGTTTAGGAGAGTACACCTATTATGCTTATTGGATAGTCTTATTCCAAACCATAGGCAGGTGCTGAAAGGTAGGGAATGAAAAAAACCAATTAGCCTAAGTAGGGTGTGCAGAAGGTAATATGTAAAGACAAGATAAAGGGATTAGAAAGAGGGCAAAGTAAATTGCGACTGTTATCATTCACGACCAAACCGCGTACTTCATCGCCACTCCTATTTTACCTTTAATAGAATAAGGTATTATTCAGTTGTCTTTTATCATCACCTTCTCTCAAGTTGCGAGTACTCCTAGGATTAGGAGTGTACACCCATTATGCTTACTGGATAGTCTTCTTCCAAACCATAGGCTGGTGCCGAACGGTAGGGAAGGAAGAAAACCACTTAGCCTAAAGGGGTGTATAAAAGGTAATGAATAAAGACAAATAAAGAGATTTGGAGAGATGGCAAAGAAATATACGGTTATAGTCATGAATTGGATTATGGAAGAGGCATTACTAGGAATACCAGGATACCCCTACGAAATATTTTCATGTTTCAGTTTCACTGTGCATTGTTAAAGGAAAACTGTTTTCCCGATTAGATACTTACTCCAGGGTATGTATTTACCAGGTATGATTCTCACATCTGTATGGTTTTACAGATGATGAGTGGGAGTAAGTTATTGGGAATTAGGTGATCATCTTCATTATATCGGAATTCGTTTTAATTGGTGATATTTGAGGAAATCGCCTGGGTACAGTTTTCAACCTACGACGCACAGGTTTTGAGTTATTCAACTCAACGGACTTATACAGAGTATTGTATGTTGTCCAGTGTCCATCAGGACAAAAGGGTTGATCCTCGTACTATGTTCTGTTTACTTGTAACTTCTTTAGTTTTTAGACAGGTGTTTCGTAGAAATACAATGTCTAAGTTTTGAGAAGTTGTGGGTATAAGAATAAAGTAGAGAACCAGATGTCGCAAGTATCGGGATTCTTCAAAGAAATCGAAGATGTAGATACTTGTGATTGGTATTCAGTTGATAGTAATGGTTTTCAGAAACTTGTTTCTCTTTCAGGATACTCATAATTGGATATATTTCTAAATTGAGTAATGTTGATTAGCCTCTCTCCATTAAGTTGATATGCACTGGAGACAGCTGCATGATTAGAATATGGTTCCAATTAAATAAGTGCCAAAAGTTTCTATATTGGATATAGAATGGTTAATATCTTAACGATGTTAATGTATGGTGAGTTGTCCAGCTTATGCTTAAAACCAGACACTGGATAACTCAAGGCACGTTTCTGTAATGGCAGTTTGTGGCTGGCTTTGACGAGGGTTGATTTTCTACCATCTGGAAGATCAATAGTGATATTGTTTTTGACTCGCCACAGTTTTAGTAAAATGTATTTTTTTAGAAAACAGTAGTGGGAGTATGGTAGAACTGGAAGTGATTCCAGAACCGCAAACGATTACGGAAAATTTAATAGGACCTATATATTCAATCAGGTTTGACATTCCAATAGCCACTCCGCAGATATGGTGGGTAACCTCAGACACCCGAGAGGTACTCCGGTAGTCTCAAGGATGGTGACAGGGAGGTTCTTGTTTACCCAGACTTGACACTACTGTTATTCCAAACTATGAGACCCGGCAGGAGGATATGTATAGCGTCGTTCTAAACTAGCTTTAGAAGTGTACGTATATATTATTCTGCCAGAGGGTTGTCGTAGTCAGTGGGAGCAGCGGAAGCATAGTGGGCAAGTAGCTTATGCCTATTTATAGACTTGAGCAAATATAGCGGAAATAGATCATCTATTTTTTGATGTGAGAGTCATGGTTTTGACTTCATCAGAATAGGGGATGGATCTGTTAAGGAGGTAGTAGGGTGTGATGTCCTGGTATCTGGATGACATACACAGAATAGGAAGTAAAATTCCTACACTACGATCAGTTGTACTGTGGTCGTCACACAGTTGTTTCTCCACAAAGGATATGGATATAATATCAGACATTCTGGTTTCTAGATCTATGGTTTTAGATCTTGATTTGGGTAGTTTCCCAATGTGGGTACTTTGACAATATTCTAAAGGTATTTAGAATAAATGACTCCTGGCATGGTGGTGTACCTACAGGTGATGGAGTCACCCTCTCTGAAGGTGTCTTAAAGACTAAAGGGGAGAGGGATGTGCATGATTGGCAGATCACTTGCTTAGGCAATTGAGTCAATTGTGAGATGTCAAGTACCACACCAGATGTTGTTTTTGCACTAGATGCGATAAGTTTATATATTAATCCAATCCTGGAGAAACATAAGGAAGCAGTTTTAGAACATAAGTACATGTTCTACGGATTTGATGACGGCAGCCTCCTTCGGGAGACGGTTATCATTCCAGGCTTCAGAGGTCACATGGATGACAGAGTGATTGTCAGAGTTATAGTTTTCCCTACGATGAGGGACAGTATTATGGACAGGTGGTCCAAGAGGATACTGTGGGAGGCATGGTGCTGGATACTGATTAGGTTCAGTTATCGATACAGTCTAAGAAGTTTGGATTTGGAGTTCATTTATGAACTAGGTCCCATCTGATATCCAGACATATTCTAAGACAGGTATTACTCGATTCGGGAGATGGTTTTCTCCGCGAACTTGAGATTTAGAGAGATATAAAAAAAACATCAGGGCGGATCCACTCACTGAGGCTATTTCTCGAACACAATAGTTTTACAAACGAGCTTTGTGAAACTGATTAGTAGAGGAGTTGGATGTTCGGTATTACACAGGCTGTGAGTATGCGACATCGCAATAATTAGCCTTAAGTGCAAGTGGGAGATTGTTGGATATGGTGCCCTCAAAGTCAATTATTGGATCGCAGACACGTGATTGCAATGATTGAGGGAGGATCTATACCGATATGACTGTCTTACTCGAGATGATAGTATGTTATCTGGTTTATCTTTATCATCGTATATATGCTTTAGTTCACTATTGCATGATGATAGAGCCCATAGGATTCTTGCTTGACTGCCAGCAGTATGATGGCGATCATATACGTGGGAGCTGGGGTCTGTAAGCACATCCTTAAAGTGTCCCTAGTCGTGGGAGTTTCGAGACAGGGCATCGATACTCCAGAGTAGACTAGTGTATACAGTCGAGACCCCGACGAGGGGCGGTGGCCGCTCTCACAAGCCATTGGTGTCAGTTGGTTCACCTAAGATGTATACAGGTGCTCATTGGGTTATGAGTACACCGGATAGGACTCGCCGGGAACATGCTAGTTGGTATTATACATATCGTCAGATAGCAGTTCCCTGGTGACATGTGTACAGGTTAGTTTGTCGACCTGAGATCGTCATTTGTCTCGTGTGAGTTCCCACTGTGCTTAGATTACTACCCTATCACGCTCAAAGAAGACGTGCAAACAGGTTTTAGTTGGGTACAGTCCCGAGCCACATGGAGGCAGTGAGCGGATCGTCGGGGATTCGTCTCTCCCGGTATTGGGGGTTGATGTCGCACAGTGCACGGGTGGCCATCACTAGAAATCCTCGGCCGGGGTAGTGGAGAATTACTGATTTGGATCAGTAGTTTCTCAGGTGGTGATGGGCTTCATACCGACACGAATTATCGCGTTATTAGGGGTCTGACTTTATCCACCCCCCTAGACTCGATATGCGATACTCTTAGACGAACGGACCGGACTGTACGGATATTGTCACTGTCAGGCTCAGTAGGGTTTTCTAGATGAGTTCGCTCGTCAGCTTCCCTTTCGATCAATACATAGTCAACCGTTACGTACAGCTAGTACCTCTGACGTGCTAGTAGTTATACCCAGTGCCAGTGTGTTGATGAATCATTAGAGTCCCCCACAGACATTTTCCCAAGTTCGGGCGAAACGTTGTAGAGGCCGTATGGTTTTATGGCAGGGTTCGGAAAATGCACGTGCGTTTACGCACGTGTCATATTTCGGGCAGATAATACTGGTGGGCTTTGGTTTAAGCCGGATCCGAGTATTATACTGTGTAGATATAATATTTTTGTCTCAGTTGCATTTATATTCGGTCGTAATACAAATGCGGGTATGTTTATACTGTTACGGGGTTATCCTGAAATTCGTTTCGGGATCGCTTTTGGAAGTTGCCAGTTTCCAGTTTTCTATCACCCGTATTTAACATTCGGTTAAATGCGGATTTATCTTTTCGTCACTTGGATGAGTCATGAGGGTGAGTCGTGGTTCTAGAAGGTTCTAGATGATGACTAGGATGATGAGGTGGCTAGTGACTCATTAGTGCATTGATTGTGCATTTAATGAAAGGATGACTAAGGTTTATGATTCATTGTTTGCCATTAATGATATGCTAGGTGTTTAACATGACTCATTCTCTTATTCATTGTTATGGTCACCCTCTCCCCTCCTACACTCACCCCCATCCTCCTTAAATAGTGGCCGGCCATTCTTTGTGAGATTATGGTTGCTTGGAAAAAAGATTGATATTGTTTTAGACTCATGGAAATTAGATAGCTAGATTTCTCATTTCCCCCGATCCAAAAGGCAACTTCATTAACCGTTCGTCCATAGCTTTGGACGTAACGAGACAAAGTGTTCTACTCATTCTCTATATCAATCTTGGTCATCTCTTTTAGTAAACTTGATGATCGAGTTGCCTCGGTTCAGAGGCGGGAGCCCGTTTAAAGATTCGTCGACGTGGTGCCACCTGGACGAGAAGACTGGAGATTCAGGAGATCGGAGCAGCCACAACGAAGCGTGGGATGATGGTTGAAGACCGAAGGACTCGGATCGTTCGGTATAACATTTCTACCCACTTTTTAATTTGTTAGTTTAGCTTTAATGGCAGATCCGGGTTATAGTATGCGATAGCGCCAGTCAAAAAGTTTTTGTTCCGCATTTGGCGTCTGTTAGACGGCCGGGACGCTACCGTAGACTTACAAAAACCATGCAGTAGGTCCATATTCTCATCTTAATCAATCAAATCTAATGTGCAATCCACTAGATTTTGCTAATAAGAGTAATAGGAAGTTGTATAGTTTAGAACTAGCGTTGGAAGATTTTGTTAGGGTAATCAATCAAAATACTTCAAACCTAACCAATTATATGCAACCCACTGGTCAACTTAATCAACTGAACCTTACTTTTACCGTACCAGATTTTTGTGATGAGAATGATAAGCAGTTTTCCATTTCAGAAGAGAGGTTAGAAACTTTTGTTCAGTCCTCCATTCAAATTGATCTCAACACAACTAATGTAGATGAGAGAGTGACTAATTTAGAGAAAAATTTGGAAATGTTTATAGAAACTTATGCACAAAACGCTCAAGCTTTTTCTAGTTTAGAAATTCAAATGGACCAGTTAATTGCACAAATTAGTGAAAAGGAAGAGGGGAATTTTCCTAATCAACCTAGTCAAAACCCTATGGATCAATGGGCTAGTTCGAGTCAAACCAACATGTTTGAAGATGACCCAATTAATTTTTCCAATTCCCTAACAACTTTAAGGTCCGGCTTGGAAGTTGATACACACGTTGACAGACCTAATGATTCGATCGAGCCACATTCTCAAACGCATTCGTCTGATTCTAAATAATTGGAGTGAAACGAATGTGTTCCTGCCCAAATAGGGCGCACCCACCTTGAAGCGCAAGCTCCATAAAAGCTTCTTGGAGCGCAAGGCCTCACTTGCGATGTGCCACGTGTAAAGCACGTGCGCAAGCGCAAGTCCCCACTTATTATGCACCGTGTGCAATACACGTGCGCAAGCGCAAGTCCTTTGCGCGCTGTGCTATACGCACAAGGCACGTAGCACAAGCATACCCTTCTGAAGCATACGCTTCTGTTAGAGCCAAAGCTTTATTTTGAAAGAAAATCTTCCTTGTTAAACTTTCTTAACAAATAGATGCGGGGATTAAACATCTGATGGTGCGCGCGCACCTTGAATTGATATGAATCAATTCAAATTTGGTAGTTAGGGATTTACCCTAATTATTTCTCTCCTATAAATAGGAGCCTTGTCACGCCCCGCTTCTCAGTGTACGGCGAAGGGGACGCGGCGAGGTCCGCTACGTATGTACTCAGAAGTACATACGCTAAGCGTAGCTAAGCAATATAGAAATAAATACACAAGAGACAAGAGTATAAAAAGAGCAACAACTTTTATTTATTAACATTCTTTGTACAATACATGAAAAGGAAATACAACTGAAATAAAGATGCCTAAACAGTGGCATAACAGGAAATGAAAAAGTACTGAAAAGAAAAGTGTACAATGAAAATTATACTGTAGGGTCTTGAGTAAACTGCTCCAAGTCTTCTTGTGATGGCTCAACTTCTGCCGGGTCCAAGTCACCTGACGACATTCAAAGAAGAGAGAAACTGAATGTCGTCAGCGAACAGATCGCTCGGTAAGTCCCAAAGGTAAGAGGGAAGTAGAGAAGACAGAATAAGAAGATACATTTTAAAGTGTAAACTAATGTTGTAATGTTATGTCAACGCTGTTGTTTGTACCTTGGTACAGAAGGATGCCAGTGTATACGAGGGGGGTCTCTATATGCTAGAGACCAGGACAAACGGAAAGTACAAGGAACCGTTAAGCCACGGTACAAGAACAACGGAATATAGGTTAGGTGTCTTAATCTGACCACCTCGTGCCACCTTTAACACCTTCCGTACCAATCTACCCCTTAAACCCCGTAGTGTTTTAACAATATTGTTGTATTGTTTTATGTAAGTTGGATGACTGACCAAAACCATGATATCAGTAAACGGATTGTATCAGGTAATTGGAATAACGGAATAATGGATGTATATCCATGGTTTGATTCAGTCAGGTTGAATAGATTGTTAACTGGATTCAGAGATTCATGTGTTCATGTTGAGTTGGAATATTAAAGAATTTAGATTGACTTGAATCATATTCAAGTTAGAAATAGTCAGACTCAAATCCGAGTCAGACTAAAAGAAAAGTAATTTGAAGTTCTATAATTGTTAGGGTCCTTATTGTAATTTATAGAACTTGAGGGGTTTTTTTTATGTAAAAAGTACTTTTGTATAGTTTTCAAGATACACCTCAAGTATTTATTATTCGTCTTTATAGTTATAATGAGTGTAAATTTTATTTGTGTTATTCTAGTGAATATATCCTAATAAAAGTATTAATTTATAATATTGATTTATTTGAAATTCATGATATTTAAATGTAACTTTTAATCTTGTAATTTTTAGGAAAAGGTGGAAACTTTATCTTATAATAAAATAGGTGTTTAAATGATAAATATTCATATGTTAATACAAGAATAATTTTTTAATAAATATTTTATTTTCCAAAAAAAAAAATTCTCATTTCCTTAAATGTCGTATTTTAAACCTTTCGAGACCGAATTCTCCTTGCGGAGGTCTGAATCTTGCACTACTAAGCTCGAGGGTGCACGATAAACCGTACAATCCCTAACGAGTTCCCCAAATGTGGGTTGTAGTGGCGCTTTGCAAAGATTTAATAAATACTATTCATTTAGAAAACAGTTTTATAAAGATAAGGTATTTATTTGTAAAAGGGTGTAAATTTCCGTATTTTAGTTTCTAGGGTTTCTTAAGCCGACTAGCCTATTTCTAAAAGGTCTAAACGACAAGTCGTTAGAAGCCTCAAATCGCCTCTTCACCGCCAATTGTGGCCAGGTAAGTACAAGTGAGGAGGGATGGATCCTTCAAATCGCCTCCTTCTTGTAATTATTGTGGGAAAATAGATACTTAAAGTGATAACAGTAACATTAAATACTCCAAGTATACTTCGAATTTAAATCAAATTTATGTATACAAAAATTGGAGTTGTTACAATCTACCCTCCTTACAAAAATTTCGTCCTCGAAATTTACAACTTTTATTTGAGGACCGGTTTACAAAAAGGTGCGGATATCTTGCACGCATTTCATCTTTCCTTTCCCACGTGGACTCTCCTGGAGTGTCTTTCCTCCATATCACTCGAACCAAGTTAACTTCCTTGTTCCGAAGTGTCTTCACTTTCCTGTCCAGGATCTCCACGGGCTGTTGCTCACAAGACAAATCGGGCTGTATAGTGAGCTCGGAATGATCGAGAACATGGATGGGGTCACTCACATACTTTATGAGTTGGGATATGTGGAACACATTATGCACTCCTTCCAATGAGGGTGGAAGCGCTAAACGGTATGCCACTTCACCGACTCGTTCGAGTATGTCAAACGGTCCAATGTATCTCGGACTTAGCTTACCCCGTCTTCCAAATCGGATCACTCCGCGGTTCGGAGATATTTTCAGGAATACATGATCTCCTGGCTGGAACTCCAAGTGGCGTCTCTTTGCATCAGCCCAGTGCTTCTGTCGATCTTAGGCTATGCGCATCCTCTCCCTGATAGTACGAACCACATCAACAGTTGCTACTATCATCTCCGGTCCAAGAAGTTCCCTATCTCCGATATCGTCCCAACTTAATGGCGATCGACACTTCCTTCCATACAATGCTGCAAAAGGTGCCATTCCTATGCTTGCTTGGTAGCTGTTGTTGTACGAAAACTCCACAAGATGTAGGTGATCTTCCCACGATCCTTTGAAGTCTAGCATACACGCTCTGAGCATATCTTCCAAGATCTGAATAGTTCGTTCCGACTGACCATCTGTTTGTGGATGATAAGCCGTGCTGAAGTTCAGATTTGTTCCCAAGCTAGCTTGCAGACTCTGCCAAAATTGTGATCGGAACCTGGTGTCACGATCGGAGACAATGCAGACCGGTACTCCATGAAGTCTCACAATTTCCTGTATGAGTTCATGGGTATCAGAGATAGTACATTATGAAGTGTTTTAAATCTAAATTAGATTATTACCTCCATGTACTTCTTTGCTAGTGTCTCAGTTGATTGGCCAACTCGAAATGGGATGAAGTGAGCCGACTTTGTGAGTCGATCCACAATGACCCATATTGCATCGTTACCCTTTGTGCTGCGAGGAAGAGCAGTTACAAAGTCCATCGTGATGTGCTGCCACTTCCATTCTGGAATTGGTAATGGTTGAAGTAGTCCAGCTGTCCTGTGATGTTCAGCCTTTACTTGCTGACACACCAAACATTTTGCGACGCTTCTGGCTACTTCACGCTTCATTCCATGCCACCAATAATTCTGACGTAGATCTTTGTACATTTTGGTACCTCCAGGATGTACTGAATAGGGAGAGCTGTGAGCTTCTTTCATTAACTCTTCCCGAACAGGACCTTTTGGTACACACAATTTGCTGCCGTATCTCAAAGATCCGTCTTCATGGATTATGAAATCTGTTCTGAGTCCATTCTCCACTTGTTCTCTGATCCTTTGCAACTTAGCATCACTTGCTTGAGCTGCTTTGATCTGATTGACAATGGTTGATTGAACTTGTAAATTCATCAAACTTGAAGCATTACCTGGCATGACTACTTCAATCTCCATCTGATGTAAGTCTTGCTGAAGCTTCCACTGAGCGGTGAGATTCATTGATAATGGTTGGCGACTAAGAGCATCAGGTACTACGTTCACCTTTCCTGAGTGATATTGCAAGTTGATGTCAAAGTCCGCCATGAGTTCTAACCATCTTCTCTGCCGCATATTCAACTCCTTCTGAGTAAACACATACTTTAAGCTCTTATGACCTGTGTAGATATTCACTCGTTCACCAAGTAGGTAATGACGCCAAATCTTGAGAGCAAAGATGACGGCTGCCAACTCCAGATCATGCGTCGGATAATTGCGCTCATGAGTCTTCAGTTGTCTTGAAGCATAAGCCACAACCTTACCGTGCTGATGTAGAACACATCCTAATCTCTTACCGGATGCATCACAATGCACTTCGAATCCTCCAGATTGATCCGGTATTACGAGAATAGGTGCAGATGTTAATCTTGACTTGAGTTCTATGAAAGCTTGCTCGCATGCTTCTGACTACACAAATTTTTCATCTTTTCGTGTGAGCTTGGTCAGGGGTGTTGCTATCTTTGAGAATCCTTCAATGAACCTTCTGTAATATCCAGCTAAACCCAAAAAACTCCGAATGTCCTTCACTGACTTTGGTGTAGGCCATTCGCTGACTGCTGAAACTTTTGCTGGATCCACAGAAATTCCTTCTCCTGATACGATATGTCCAAGAAAACCAACTTGATTTAGCCAAAACTCGCACTTGCTGTACTTGGCATAAAGCTTATGTTGTCGAAGAGTTTCCAGGACAATTCGTAGATGCTCTGCATGCTCTTTCCGATTCTTAGAATATACCAGGATGTCATCGATGAAGATGACAACAAACCTGTCTAAATACTCCCGGAAAACTTGGTTCATTAGATTCATGAAGATTGCGGGTGCGTTGGTCACTCCAAATGACATTACTAGAAATTCGTAATGTCCATAGCGAGTTCTGAAAGTTTTTTTGTGAATATCAGCTTCCTTGACCTTCACTTGATGACAACCTGAACGAAGATCCAATTTAGAGAAAACACAAGATCCACTTAGCTGATCGAATAAATTATCGATGCGCGGGAGTGGATACTTGTTCTTTATACTGACTTCGTTCAAGGCCCTATAATCGATGCACATTCTGTATGAACCTTCCTTCTTCTTTACCAGTAGCACAGGTGCTCCCCAACTTGAAGTGCTGGGACGAATCCATCCTTTCACCAGTAATTCGTCCAACTGTGTTCGGACTTCCTTCAATCCTTCTGGACTTAGTCTATAAGGTGCTTTGATCACCGGTTGTGCTCCTGGTACTAAGTCAATACTGAATTCAAGAGCTCGATCGGGAGGCAAACCTGATATATCGTCAGGAAATACATCGTCGAACTCTCGAACCACATCTGGTCTTGATTCCTCTTCCGCTTGAGCTGCCGCAACTACTGCTTCCCTTGGCTTCTCTTTGTAGGTACCTGGCTCGAGGGTACGATCTCCACTCTTGAAATAGAAGACCGGATGGTCTGGAATCTCGAATACTACCCTCCTTTAACGACAGTCGATGGTAGCATAAAAGGTTCCAAGCCAGTCCATTCCTAGAACCACATTGAAGTTCGGTATGTCCAGTACCTTGAAGTTAGTATAAAACTCTCGACTGCAGATGACGACTGGACACAGGCTGTATCCCATAGTTGCCTTTAGGACACCATTTCCGGAACTGACATTCCAGCTGGATACAAGCGGTGAGACTGGAATCACATGGGTTCGGACAAACCGTTGCGACATAAAGCAGTGGGATGCTCCAGTATCAAACAGTGCAAGTGCAGGTAGTGAAGCTACTAGGATTGTACCTAAGGTATATGGGATAGGTTTTAGGTATAGGGAAAGTGTGTAGGTAACCAGGACTAAAAGATAAGTTTGAGGAGGAAAGTTTACCAGTAATGACTTGGCCAGTGGCCTCAGCTTCTTCCACAGACATCATGAAAGCCTGGCGCTTTGGCACATTCCTCCTGGCCTGAGGAGCATTCCTCGGGACATTCCTTTGAGCTTGATGGAACTGTCGAGGAGATGGTGCAGCTTGTGGTCCCCTGGGTGGTGCAGACAGTGCAAGTCTTGGAGCAGGCACCTGAAGAGCTGGTCGCTGCGGATATTTAATTGCTGGCCTGGGTGCAGCAACTGGGTTCTGTTTTTGGGGACAAGACCCAATATCGTGAGTAGCTGAGCCGCAGACTAAGCAAAGGCGGTTGGCTCTACGGCAGTCCTTCATCATATGTCCAGTTCTCTTGCAGTAGGTGCAAAAGGCTGGGCTAGGACGATGGGTTGGTACTCCGGGTCGCCTTGGCACGAAAGGTGGTCTGGACGAGGCTCCACCTGCCATCTGGTTGGCAGGGCGTTTGACTCCTGCAGACTGGGGTCTGCCCCTCTCTTTTATCACTGCCTCATAACTGCGGGCAGCTTCTAGAGCTTCCTCATGAGTCAAAAACTTTCCTGTGGTTAGAGCAGCCTTAATCTCTGTGTCCAAACCTTGTTGAAAGCGACGGGCTCTGATCTCGTCCGTCGGTATCAAGTGTGCCGCGAATCTGTTTAAAGATTGTGTTAGCTGTGTAGTATGTGATATTTAAAAATTGAACTATTGTGACATATCTTACCGGCTTAACATGGTGAATTCAGCATCGTATTCATCTACTGATTTATCCCACATTGAACCCTGTTGTAGATGAATAAACTGCTGCTCCATTGCAAACCTGGCAGTCACAGGGAAATATTTCGCGTCGAACTTCTCGCGAAAGGTCTTCCATTCAATCGGCTGTACCAAACGGCTTTCTTCCGCCTTCCACCAGTTGCGAGCATTATCCGTGAGCTGTAGTTTTGCTACACGGACCCAAGCGTTGTCTGGCACTTGAGCTGCTGCTAGATCGTCTTCGATACTTTGTGCCCATTCTTCTGCTTCAAGAGGGCTTCCTTTACCAGAGAACTGCTTGGGGTGTAAAGCCTTGAATTGCTTTACTCCCGGTGCATCGGTCTCGGAACGGTTCAGAAGTTGTTGCTGTCCCTCGAGAAGACTGCGGATCGCCTCAAATAACATTGTTTGCTCGGTGGGTGGTGCAGGAACAGCTGGTGTAAGAGGTAGTGCTGAAGGGGTGTTGTAGACGTTGGTGCTGGTGTTGTTCGGGGAATCCATAACCTTGAAGAAAAATTCGGGTCAGGACAGATTCAAATACATGAAATGATAAGATTCAAGAAATAGAAATTTGCAAGATTCAAGGAACATGAATTGTAAAGAATGTTTTAGTTGCTGGTTCTTGTGTTATATTGCTTAGGTTGTTCACGCAGACCAGAACTGCATGACAGGGATTCATACAGCTCTGACCTGCATGGGCCACCAACAAAACCTGTCATGCCTCGCTTCCCAGTGTACGGCGAAGGGGACGCGGCGAGGTCCGCTACGTATGTACTCAGAAGTACGTATGCTAAGCGTAGCTAAGCAATATAGAAATAAATACACAAGAGACAAGAGTATAAAAAGAACAGCAACTTTTATTTATTAACATTCTTTGTACAATACATGAAAAGGAAATACAACTGAAATAAAGATGCCTAAACAGTGGCATAACAGGAAATGAAAAAGTACTGAAAAGAAAAGTGTACAATGAAATTATACTGCAGGGTCTTGAGTAAACTGCTCCAAGTCTTCTTGTGATGGCTCAACTTCTGCCGGGTCCAAGTCACCTGACGACATTCAAAGAAGAGAGAAACTGAATGTCGTCAGTGAACAGATCGCTCGGTAAGTCCCAAAGGTAAGAGGGAAATAGAGAAGACAGAATAAGAAGATACATTTTAAAGTGTAAACTAATGTTGTAATGTTATGTCAACGCTGTTGTTTGTAACTTGGTACAGAAGGATGCCAGTGTATACAAGGGGGGTCTCTATATGCTAGAGACCAGGGCAAACGGAAAGTACAAGGAACCGTTAAGCCACGGTACAACAGCAACGGAATATAGGTTAGGTGCCTTAATCTGACCACCTCGTGTCACCTTTAACACCTTCCGTACCAATCTACCCCTTAAACCCCGTAGTGTTTTAACAGTATTGTTGTATTGTTTTATGTAAGTTGGATGATTGACCAAAACCATGATATCAGTAAACGGATTGTATCAGGTAATTGGAATAACGGAATAATGGATGTATATTCATGGTTCGATTCAGTCAGGTTGAATAGATTGTTAACTAGATTCAGGGATTCATGTGTTCATGTTGAGTTGGAATATTAAAGAATATAGATTGACTTGAATCATATTCAAGTCAGAAATAGTCAGACTCAAACCCGAGTCAGACTAAAAGAAAAGTAATTTGAAGTTCTATAATTGTTAGGGTCCTTATTGTAATTTATAGAACTTGAGGGAGTTTTATGTAAAAAGTACTTTTGTATAGTTTTCAAGATACACCTCAAGTATTTATTATTCGTCTTTATAGTTATAATGAGTGTAAATTTTATTTGTGTTATTCTAGTGAATACATCCTAATAAAAGTATTAATTTATAATATTGATTTATTTGAAATTCATGGTATTTAAATGTAACTTTTAATCTTGTAATTTTTAGGAAAAGGTGGAAAGTTTATCTTATAATAAAAGAGGTGTTGAAATGATAAATATTCATATGTTAATACAAGAATAATTTTTTAATAAGTATTTTATTTTCCAAAAAAAAAAAAAATCTCATTTCCTTAAATGTCGTATTTTAAACCTTTCGAGACCGAATGTTCCTTGCGGAGGTCTGAATCTCGCACTACTAAGCTCGAGGGTGCACGATAAACCGTACAATCCCTAACGAGTTCCCCAAATGTGGGTTGTAGTGGCGCTTTGCAAAGATTTAATAAATACTATTCATTTAGAAAACGGTTTTATAAAGATAAGGTATTTATTTGTAAAAGGGTGTAAATTTCCGTATTTTAGTTTCTAGGGTTTCCTAAGACGACTAGCCTATTTCTAAAAGGTCTAAATGACAAGTCGTTAGAAGCCTCAAATCGCCTCTTCACCGCCAATTGTGGCCAGGTAAGTACAAGTGAGGAGGGAGGGATCCGCTCACGAATCGTGAGGCGGGCCTTTTAAAGTTACCCAAGCTCACTTGCCTAGCCTAAACACCACAAAGTCAGTTTAGATAAATGATCGATGTCCACAACTTATCGTATTTTCCTTTTTAAAAGATTTTGTTTTAAAATTGTGTACAACTTAGAACTTTCAGAAAAGGTTTATAAAGAAAATGGTATTTTAATGTAAAGTCTTGTATTTTCGTATTCTGAGTTTTGATGATATCAATTAGGGTTGTATTTGCGTGTGTGTGGAGGTAGGTCATTACCTCGTGATCTATTTTAAGGTATAGTGAAGTTTAGGGGTTAAATATGAAAAACTAAACATGAGGGTATTTAAGTGAAAGAATACGGTATTTGCAAAAGCTATCATTTCATGTGTGAAAACTCATTCAAATTGATTTTTACAAGTTTAGTGGTCACGATGAAGATGTTTGGGAATGATTGAATTGATTAGAAGAAGAAAAATAAACATTATGGTATTAATGTGAAAAGAATACGATATTGTAAAAAAACTATCATTTCATGTGAGAAACTTTGTCCAAATTAATTGTTATGTGATTAATAGTCAACATGAATATGTTTAGGTATTATGCAATTAGTGACAAGTGAGATTTTATAGAAAAACCGAATCGGAAATCGGTTTGTTCCGATTTCCGTCGGGTTTCGAAATTCCGTATTTTTGAGAAGTAGAAAGGAGAGAGAATGGGACTTACGGGTTTTGATCTATACTAAAGAGTATAGGGGAACTAGGGGAGTGGCCGAGGTGTTGTTTCGTCGCCGGTTGTTTCAAAGAACGTCACCGGAAATCCGTCAGCGCTTCGCCGTGAACTCGGTTTCAAAGCACACTTTTCTTATGAAAATTTCAAGAGAGTAAACCTAGGGTTTTGGGATGAGAGGGTAGAGGGTAGGGGGTCTATTTATAGGGTAGCTAGGGTAGGGTAGGTGAAAGGTTTTTATTTTTAAAAAAGTTGTAAAAATTAAAGAAAAAGCATTAAAATTTGAATTAAATTGGTTGTATTTAACATTTGAGAACCGATCAATTAAATTGGAGTTAACAGGGGAGTTGGGAATACGAAAAGCCAAAACTTTCGTTTTGGCGACTCGGCCAATCCCGGTCGAGTTCGGTGGCCAAAACGGAGGGGGTCTACTGATGGAGCCTATGGTATACTCCGTTTTTAGGGTTCAGTTCATCTTTTAGGAGTTACGGCCTGTGGACTGTTGGGCTTCCAAGAGTTTTAAAAGAAAATAATCTAAAAATAATGTGGGGCATGGGATTCGAACTCTGGTGACTTGGTTCAGCAGTGCAAGGTATTACCAATGAGCTACAAGCTCTTTCTTGTAATTATTGTGGGAAAATAGATACTTAAAGTGATAACGGTAACATTAAATACTCCAAGTATACTTCAAATTTAAATCAAATTTATGTATACAAAAATTGGAGTTGTTACAAGCCTTTGGGAGGAAAATCTCCAAGTTGGAAGATTGAAGAAGTGATCATCATCATCATCATAAGCAGTGGCTGCTCCTTCTTTTTTCAAAAAGAAGAGAGAGAATTCATTCTCAATAGGAAGGGCCATCTCCATCAAGAAGAAGATCTTCCTCAACCAACTCTAGAAAAGACTAGGTAAATAAAAAGGAGAAAAATCTCTCATTTTCATCATCTTGAAGCTTTGGCTTCTTTGGAGTTTCGACTCATATATACAAGATCAAAAAATCTTGGGGTTTATCTCCCCTCTACGAGAGTTTCGACTCTCATGAGGTGTTGATCCCAAGATCCAAGACCTTGTGGAGAAAAACTCCCATTAAGAAAGGTTTCTAGACACATACAAATTGATATTTTGTCTTCAAAACATGAACAAAAGAAAAGAACAAAGTTTCGAGTCTATTGAAAGCAATATTTTCTTGAAAAGTTATTAACTTTCACAAAAAATAGGGCTCACCCTAATCATGGGCGCACCGCATATGGACGTGCGCACCATGAAAGCGCATGCGATCCATAAAAGATACAAGAAACAGAGTTTCGTCTGAATAGAAAGTTAGGACGCAGCACATAAACTTGGGCGCACTATAAAAGCGCAATCGCACCCTATAAAGAAGCTTCGTCTTCATTGAAAGCAAATCTTGCATAAAGCAAGTGAGCATCACGCGCTATGCCACGTGTATTACACGTGCGCCAATGTCAGGAGCGCTCTCCATAAAGAATTGCATCGCGCCACGTGAAATGCAGTGCGCAAGCGCTAGGCACAAGTTCCAATATGGGTCCCACCGATTTCTATGCGCATCATGTGGAACACACATGAGCAAGCGACATGCGCATCTCAAGTGCGCAAACGCACATGTTCCCAGAGCACAAATGCGCATGAATATCAAGCCAAAGCTTGGAGCATGTTGGCTATAGTGCCCTCAAGTCAATTATTGAATCGCAGGCACGCGATTGTGATGATTGAGGGAGGACCTATACCGGTAAAATAGTCTTACTCAAGATAATAGTATGCTATCTGGTTTGTCTTTATCATCATGTACATGCTTCAGGTGCTATTACAGATCACTATTACAAGTTGATAGAGCCCATAGGATTTTGGTTGACTACCAGCATTATGATAGCGATCATATACGTGGGAGCTGGGTGGTCTATAAGCACATCCTTAAATGTCCCTAGTCGTGGGAGTATCGAGACTGGGCATCAATACTCCGGAGTAGACTAGTGTATACTGATCGAGACCCCGACGAGGGGCGGTGGACAGGTCTCACAAGCCATTGGTGTTAGTTTGTTCACCTAAGATAGTATACAGGTACTCAATGGGTTATGAGTACACTGGACAGACTCGCCGAGAACCTGCTAGTTGGTATTATGCCTATTGTCAGATAGCAGTTCCCAGGTGACATATGTACATGTTAGTCTATCGACCTGAGATCGTCATTTGTTTCATGTGAGTTCCTACTGTGCTTTGATTACTATCCTACCACGGCTCAAAGGAGTAGTACAAACAGGTTTTAGTTGGGTACAGTCCCGAGCCATATGGAAGCAGTGAACGGATCGTCGGGGATTCGTCTCTCCTGGTATTGGGGGTTGATGCCGCGTTGTGCACGGGTGTCCATCACCAGAAATCCTCGGCCGGGGTAGATGAGAATTACCGATTTAGGATCGATAGTTTCTCAGGTGGTGATGGGTTTCATACCGACACTAAATGTCGCGTTATTAGGGGTCTGACTTTATCCACCCCCTATACTCGATATGCGATACTCTTAGACGAACAGACCGGACTGTATGGATATTGTCACTGTCAGGCTCAGTAGAGGTTTGGATGAGTTTGCTCGCCGGCCTTCCTTTTGCTCAATACCTGGGTAGCCGTTACGTACATCTAGTGCCGCTGACGTGCTTGTGGTTAAACCAACTGCCAGCATATTGACGAGTCTTTAGAGTCCCACACAGAGATTTTTCACGGTTCAGGCGATATGGTGTAGATGACGTATGTTGGTACATACAGGTGTCCGATTAAATATGTGTACAGGCTGCACAGACTTTAATCGGACGGTTGATAATACTAGCGGTTTAGGATTAAGACGGATTATTAAATCAGGTTTTGATTTAATAATTTATATATATGTATTCTAGTATTATTGTTCACTATTCATTTTCTCTCTTTGTTATTCGTATTTTTGTACGAATACGCGTATATGTATTTCGATACGTAATAGCAGGTTGTATTCCGTATTTATACGGAATAGCTTCTAGAAGATTTGACACCTCATTATTTGATTTTTCTTTTCGGAAAATCATTTTGGGAAATGAGGTGGAAGGGGTGAGGTGGCATGAACATTGTTAAGCATGTAGAGAGGTATGACACACATTTATTTATTTGGAAAATGAAATGAGATATTTTGGTGTGTACATGATTGAGAGAGAGGGGGGGGCAGCCACTTTCTTGGGGTGAGCCTTGCTTATTTCTTTTCTTCACTTGATTGATCACTTGCTTCATTGCTCACTTTCATTCTTATTCTCACTTGGAGAAAACACTTAGCCATTTTCTTTAGTTGCTCATACCACATGTTTCCTCACCTCCTCTTGATCTTCTATGGTTGCTCATGGAGTATTTATGACGAGAGAAAAATTATAGTGACACATTCCTACACCTCCACTCTCCATTGCTAGCAACCTTGGAGCGTCGGTTGTCTCGCTTGGCGAGGCTGAAGCTTGCGTCATTTCCCTCAGGTGGATTATCGTAGATGGAGGAAAATTGGCAACCAAACTCAATCCGCAACCACTAGGAGCTTGGGATGATAGTTGAAGACCCGAAGGACTTGGTTCATTCAGTATAACCATCTAACTCCTCTTTATATGTTTGCTAGTATAGGGTTTAGGGTAGATCCGGGCATCGGGTCATGGTAGCGCCAGTTTAGAAAAATTTTGTTCCGCATTTGGCCACGGTTTGATGGCCGGAGCGCTGCCGTAACCCAACATGGTATCAAAGCCAACCCGTAAACCCCTTACTAGCAGTTTTAGAAATGTTAAAGTATCGAAATCGAAACAACCCCAAAACAGTGCACTGCACATTCCAGTTTCTGTCATTTTTTTATAGTCTTCAAAATTTTTTTTAAGCAACTGTAGAAGACTACTTGAGTGACCACTAGAACACACCACAAATACGGGCCCCTGCAGGATTGACCCGGCGAGATTCGCCAAAAAATGGGTGAGGCCAGTTTTTCTATGGAGTTTGGACTTGAAATTTTTGGTGTTTTCTAGTCTCTGGAATATTGGTGCAGTGGTATTGCTTGTTTCGCCCATTTTGGATATTATGTTATCTTTTCTTCAGGGGCAATTCTGGGTGTTTCGAAGTCGATAATTTAACAATATTTAAATGTTTATAGTACATGCATTACTATCTGCGACCGTGAATGTCATTCGAGCGGTACAACTCGTTTAATTGCTATATGTTCTTTTAGACGAGTTTGCGAACGTGACATTCACGTTGATGTTCTGCGTTGTGCTGTGTTATGGTTGGATCGTCGTGGTGGATAGCTTGGGTGCAATGTTAGTACTGTTTAGTTTCATTTGTACATTTTATATTGCGGGGCAAGCGTCCGACACGTAGAATGCCGTCTCTGCCAGTTTGTATATTATTTGTTTGGGGCACGACCGGGTTGAGGTCGATGTCACCCTTGTACATATTATTTTCTTTTATGTACTAGGATTACCCCGTGGTGGAGCGCACGAATAGTCGGGTTCTAGAGAGCAACGGGTCCGCATCTCATGGCTTTGAGACGGAGGAGACCTTATTCTAGAATTGGCGGGCTATTGCCGCACTCGTAGGGGGTATAGGTTGACCCAAGGAGGGGTGTCCAAGTTACCGGATTCTGTGAAGTGCTGGGTAGCCCATTCACGTTGTTGATTGGGGTTGCCTCGCTTCTGGGATTGGCAGGAAACTTGCCGCACTCGTAGGGGTCTAGGTTTTCATTGCATAGGCTATCCACACGACAAGGGAACGTCAGGTCTCATTTGCGGCTCAAGTGAAACCCGGGGCTCCAAGATTATTCACCATTCTGTGTTGATTCTCTGATGCTTCTGTAATGTTGCTTATATCATGCCTGAGATGAATGTTATATATATATATATTTATATATACTAGTAGATGTTGTATATGTTTTGCACCCGCGCTAGTCCAGTCCCCGCTCTGTCGTTAGTTAAGTAATCTAACGGGTGATGACGGGACCCAGTGGCGAATGCGGATGGCATATACGTACATCATATATTTTCGTTCTTTTCTGGTGTGATTAATTAATGGGACTGCGTTGATTCTGATCAATGCAAGGATAAAACAAACCTATATATGATGTTGTTGGAACCAAGTATTTAAAACTGACATTATAGACGCTTTCTTTTGCTTTGCACAGTGGTATTCGGTTATGAATATCCTGTACCTCATTCGACGAGGCAAAGGCCGAGATCCCTTCATCGGGAGTGATCCCTTGAGCAAAAGTTTACGTCAGCATAATAACTTCACTATAGTCGATTCTTTTGCTTTACATCGTGGTATTCAGTTTGGAATATCTTGCAACTCATTCGATGAGGAAAGAGCTGAGATCCCTTCACCGGGAGTGACCTCTTTAGCAAAAGTTTTCGCTACTATATATTTGTAAAACCACTCGGTTCCTTCAACGATATCAAGTTAATTACGTTAGAGGTTTTTCGCCAAAAACCAGCCGTAGCCCTTCGTCATTACAGACGAGTATTGCTTAGTATTCGTGCTACGTATGTTAACCCAGTCAAGGCGTAGTGTTCGTGTAAGTCTACGGTAGCGCCCCGGCCGTCAATCTGAGGCTAAACACGGAACAAAAACTTTTACAACTGGTGCTATCGCATACTATAACCCGGATCTTGCCATTAACGCTAAACTAACAAACTGCAAAGAGGTAGAAAGGCTATACCGATCGATCCGTGTCCTTCGGTCTTTAGCCATCATCCCACGCTCCTCGCTACGACTCCGATTTTCTCGTCGAGGTGGCACCACGTCAACGAGTCTTTATACGGGCTCCCGCCTCTATACCGAGGCAACTCGGACATGAAGTATACTAACTGACATGTCCAAGATGAAGTAGAAAATGAGTGGAATACTTTGTCTCAATACACCCTAGGGTTCTCATCACATGAGAGGGTTATGGTAGAGGTTGAAGAAGATGCAAAGAGTTGAAGGGTGTGAGCTCAAGAAAACTCTAGTGAGCAAAAACCAAGTCTCAAAAATTAACCCTTGGCTGCCCTTTTATTTTGTGTGTGATATATATGAGGTTTTGTGTTGGAGAAACAAAGAAAATATCATCCCAAAATATCTCCGACTCAACCCTAAAATATCTCACCCAAAACAAACTCCATTAATTAATCATGAGCCACTACATGACTCATTAGCATGAGTCATTATTGAACATGCTAGAATTAATGAGTCACCAAAAATGAGTCACACTTTCCAAATCCAATAATCATTTAAACCAAAATGATTAACCCAAAAAGAAATGCATCTTCTAAAGTAATCTCGTAACGGATTACGAGAATACCCCTCACTTGTAAATACATACCTGTATCCGTATTCCGACCGAATACGAATATGATGAGACTAAAATACTCCGACTCAATATAATACTTGGATCCGGCTTAAACCAAAACCCACCAGTATTATCTGTCCGAACCATGACACGTGCACAAGTGCACGTGCATGTTCGAACCCTGCCATAAAACCATACGGCCTCTACAACGTTTCGCCCGAACTTGGGAAACTATTTATGGGGGACTCTAAAGACTCGTCAGTACCCTGGCAGTGGATTTAACCACAAGTACGTCAGCGGCACTAGCTGTGCGTAACGACTGCCCATGTACTGACCGAAAGGGAAGCCGATGAGCGAACTCATCCTGGAACCCTACTGAGCCTATCAGTGACAATATCTGTACAGTCCGGTCCGTTCGTCTATGAGTATCGCAAATCGGGCCTAGGGGGCTGGTAACGTCAGACCCCCAAAAGCGGTATAAGTCATGTCGGAGTGTAGCCCAGAACACCCTGAGATACTACTGGAGTACCTACCAGTAAATCTCCTGTCTCGGCCAAGGGCTTTGTGTAATGGCTCTCCTAGACACAACGCGATCTCACCCCCAATGCCGGGAGAGAAGAATCCCTTGCCGATCTGCTCACTGCCTCCATGTGGCTCGGGACTGTACCTAACTAAAACCTATTTGCACAACTCCTTTAAACCGTGGTAGGGTAATAATCAAAGCACAGTGGGAACTCACACGCGACAAATGACGATCTCAGGTCGATGAACTAACCTGTACACATGTCACCAGAGAACTGCTATCTGACGCTAGGTATAATACCAACTAGCAGGTTCCCGGCGAGTCCTGTCCGGTGCACTCATAACCCAATGAGCACCTGTATACATCTTAGGTGAACCAACTGACACCAGTGGCTTGTGAGACGGGCCACCTCCCCTCGTCGGGGTCTCAACTGTATACACTAGTCTACTCCGGAGTATCGATGCCCTGTCTCAAAACTCCCACGACTAGGGACCACTTTTAAGGATGTGCTTATAGTTTACCCAACTCTCACGTATATGATCGCCATCATACTGTTGGTAGTCAAGCAGGATCCTAAGGGCTCTATCAACGTGTAATAGTGATCATGTCACCTAAAACTGTACACGATGATAAAGTTAAACCAGATAGCATACTATCATCTCGAGTAAGACTGTCCTACCGGTATAGGTCCTCCTCAATCATTGCAATCACGTGCCTGCGATCTAATAATTAACTTTGAGGGCACTACATCCAACAATCTCCCACTTGCACTTAAGGCTAATTATTGCGATGTCGCATACTCACAGCCCGTGTGATACCGAACACCCAACTCCTCTACTAATCAGTTTCACAGAGCCCGTTTGTAAAACTATTGTGTTTGAGAAATAGCCTCATTGAGTGGATCCTCCCCGATGTTTCTTTCTATGTCTCTCTTAATCTCAAGTTTGCGGAGAAAGCCATCTCCCGAATTGAGTAATACCTGTCTTAGAATATGTCTGGATATCTGATGGGACCTAGTTCATAAATGAACTCTAAATCCAAACTTCTTAGACTGTATCGTCAACTAAATCTAATCAGTATCCAGCACCATGCTTCCCACAAGATCCTGTTGGACCATCTGTCCAAACTACTGCCCTTCGTCAGAGGGAAAACTATAACTCTGACAGTCACTTTGTCATCTATGTCACCTTGGAAGACTGGAATGATAACCGTCTCCTAAAGGAGGCTGCTGTTATTAAATCCCTAGAACATCCACTTATGTTCTAAAACTGCTTCCGTATGTTTCTTCAGGATTGGATTAATATAAACTTACTGCATCTAGTGCAAAAAAAATATCTGGTGTGGTACTTGACATCTCACGATTGACTCAATTGCCTAAGTAAGTGATATGCCAATCATGCACATCCCCCTCCTCTTTAGTCTATAAGACACCTTTAGAGAGGGAGACTCCATCACCTGCAGGTACACCACCATGCTAGGAGTCATCTATTCTAAATACCTTTAGAATACTGTCTAAGTATCCAGATTGGGAAACTACCCAAATCTTGATCTAAAACCATAGATCTAGTAACCAGAATGTCTGATATTATATCCATATCCTGTGTGGAGAAACTACTGTGTGACAACCAAAGTATAACCGATCGTAGTATATGAATTTTACTTCTTACTCTGTGTGTGTCATCCAAATACCAGGACATCACGCCCTACTACCTTCTTAACAGATCCATCCCTTATTCTGATGAAGTCAAACCCATGACTGTCACATCAAAAATAGATGATCTATCTCCGCTATATCTGCTTTAGTCTATAAATAGACATAAGCTACTTGTCCACTATGCTTCCGCTGCTCCTACTGACCACAACAACCCTCTGGCAGAATAATATATACGTGCACTTCTAAAGCTACTTTAGAACGACGCTATACTCATCCTCCTGCCGGGTCTCATAGTCTGGAACAGCAGCAATGGCAAGTCTGGGTAAACAAGAACCTCCCTGTCACCGTCCTTGAGGTTACTGGAGTACCTCTTGGGTGTCTGAGGTTACCCACCATATCTGCGGAGTGGCTAATGGAATGTCAAACCTGATTGAATCTTTAGGTTCTATTAAATTTTCTGTAATCGTTTGCGGTTCTGGAATCTCTTCCGGTTCTACCATACTCCCACTACTGTTTTCTGAAAAAATCCATTTTACTAAAACTGTGGTGAGTCAAGAACAATATCACCATTGATCTTCTAGATGGTAGAAAGTCAACCCTCATCATAGCCTGGGTCAACCCACAAACTGCCATTACAGAAACGTGCATTGAGTTATCCAGAGTCTGGTTTTAAGCATAAGTCGGACAACTCTCCGTACCTTAACATCGTTAAGATATGAACCATTCTATATCCAATGTAGAAACTTTGGCACTGATTTAATTGGAACCAGATTCAAATCATGCAGCTGTCTCCAGTGCATCTCAACAAAATGGAGAAAGGCTAATCAGCATTACTCAACTTAGGAGTTCATCCAATTATGAGTAACCTGAAAGAGAAACAAGTTTCTCAAAACCATTACTATCAACTGAATACCATTCATAAGTATCTACATCTTCGATCAACTTGAAGAATCCCGATACTTGCTACACCTGGTTCTCTACTTTATTCTTTTACCTATAATTTCTCAAAACTTAGACCTTGTATTTCTACGAAACACTTGTCTAAAAACTAGAGAAGTCACAAGTAAACAGAACATAGTACGAGGACCAACCCCTTTGTCCTAATGGACACTTGAGAACATACAATACTCTGTATAAGTCCGCTGAGTTGAATAACTCAAAACCTGTACATCGTAGGTTGAAAACTGTACTTATGGTTAAGAACTACTCTGTTGTTCAATGCTCCTTATCCAATCGTCAACTGATATAGGTAAATGTCACAGACATAATTTCAAAAGATATATCTCACTTTATGAAAATAAACGTACAGATATATCAATTTGAAATTGGTGCATAACAACGGATATTCAAAACCAAATACTTGCCGTCAGGCAAAAACCTAGGAGATTTCCTCAAATATCACCAATTACAACGAATTCCGATATAATGAGGATAATCACCTAATTCCCAATAACTTTCTCCCACTCATCATCTGTAATACCATATGGATGTGAGAATCATACCTGGTAAATATATACCCTGGAGCAAGTATCTAATCGGGAAAACAGTTTTCCTTTAACAACGCATAGTGAAACTAACACATAAAAATGTTTCGAAGGGGTATCCGGGTATTCGTAGTAATGCCTCTTCCATAATCCAATTCATGACTGTAACCGTATATTTCTTTACCATATCTCCAAATACCTTTATTTGTCTTTAGTCGTTACCTTCTGTACACCATCGTTAGGCTAAATGGTTTTCTTCCTTCCCTACCGTTCGGCACCAGCCTATGGTTTGGAAGAAGACTATCCAGTAAGCATAATAGGTGTACTCTCCTAATCCTAGGAGTACTCGCAACCTGAGAGAAGGTGATTGTAAGTCCACGTTGCCCACCCCGGTGCTTGCGGGGAGGCGGAAACGGTATAAAAATCGGATTTTTAGCACTTAAGGCAACATGGACTAACTAAAGGCGGGATCTTTTCTAAACAAAACTAACTAACAAGCTAAAGAGAGTTAGCTACTCGGAAAAGAGGTTATACCTAGGGCTTTATGTCCTTCTCTCCTTGCTCCTTGGAGTGAATGGAAGTGATCTCCTTGTCGTCTTCTCTCGTTGAAGAATGATCCACCCGAGAGCCTCAACCTTTGGCTTCAACTTCAAGCTAGAAGTAACTAAGATGCTAAAAGTGCTAATCCTAGAACCTTAGATGAGAGTAGAGATTGTTTTGGAGTGGTTTTTCTCAAGCTCAAGTGTTTCTCAACACATGAGAGGGGAGAGCTTGAGGAAGAGGAAGAAGAGGAGAGAGAGTCAATATGATAGAATGAAATGGTTTTTACAACCATAACAAAATATATGTGATTTTCAAATAATAATATTAATCCAAAAATGAAAAGGTGATGGTTAGTTTGAATAGACCATTATCATATCACCATAAATGATTTTGCAAAGATCAAAGAGCATCTAAAAAGGTAATGATGATGGTCAAAGTTTCAAACCTAGTCAACTAGTCAACCTTGGTCAACAAGTCAACAAGCCCAACCATGACATAATTTCATTTAATTAATATTATTAATTGATAAATCACAAGATCATTAGGGTTTGGAAAAAGACGACTGTCAACTGTGCATACACACCCGTTCCAAAACCCCAATGAAAAACCTCTTCCTCCGCCTCAATCAACTGTGCATACACACCCGCGTTCATGTTCCGAGGAACACGAACACAAAGAGATAAAACCAATCCCAGATCATATACTAGGATCCGGCTTAAACCAAACCCCGCTAGTATAAGCTGTCCGGACAACAAACGTTCACAAGTGCGCGGATGTGAACGAACCCTGTCGCAAAACCATGCGACCTCTACCCATTTTGCCTGAAGGCGAAAAGCTCTCCGTGTGGGACTCTAAAGACTCGACACTACGCTGGCAGTGGGTTTAACCACAGACCGCAAGCGGCACTAGCTGTACGTAACGGTCCCCAGGTAGATGCCGATAAGAAGACTAACGAGGTGAACCCCATCTGAACTCCTACTGAGCCTGAATGTGACAGTCTCCGTACAGTCCGGTCTGTTCGTCTGATACATCGCATGGCGGGCCTAGGGGGGCGGTAAACGTCAGTCCCCTAATAGCGGTACAAGTCGTGTCGGAGTGAATCCCAAAACACCCTGAGATAACACTGGAAACCTACCAGTATATCTCGCTTGCCCTGGCCAAGGACTACTCGTGTAATGGCTCTCCTAGACACAGCGCGATGTCAACCCTCAATACCGGGAGAGACGAATCCTGTCTAACCGTCACTGCCTCCAAGCGCTTCGGGACTGCACCCAACTACTACCTGTTTGCACGACTCCTTTGAGCCGTGGTAGGGTAGTAATCAAAGTACAGTGGGAATACACTTGAGGCGAAGTGACAGTGTCAAGTCAGCGGACTAAGCTGTACTCATCTCACCTGGGAACTGATAACTGACGATAGGTATAATACCAACCAATCAGTTCCCAACGAGTCCTGTCCAGTGTACTCGTAACCTAACGAGCACCCGCATACTATCTCAAGTACGACGTACTGACGGCTGTGGGACAGACCGTCTCCCGCACTGGGATGAGAAGTGCATGCGCTAGTCTACTCCGGAGTATTGATACCCTGTCTCGATAATCCCACGACTAGGGATGTGAATATAAGGATGTGCTTGTGGATTACCCAGCCCCCACGAGTGTGACTGCCATCACAACGCTGGTAATCAAGCAAAGATCCTAAGGGCTCCACTAATGCGTATAGGTGATACAATAAAAGAAACACATGTGCACATTAAAGCAGAGACAAACTAAGTAGCATTCTACCATTCGAGCAAGATTGTCTATACAACTGTGAATATCCCAAGCTTCCATCAAGTAATATACATACTAGTATGATACAGTAATGGCCTTTAGGGCATATACACTAACAATCTCCCGCTTGCACTAAGGCCATGTACTGGCGTATCGAAGACCTATCATCTCGATCAGCCGCTCGAACTGAGTTTGGGGTAAGGCCTTCATGAATGGATCTGCAGTGTTATCTTCTGAAGCAACCCTCCGAACCTCGATCTCCTTGCGATCCACGATCTCCCTGATCAGGTGATGCCGCCTCAAGATGTGTCTGGATTTCTGATGGGACCTGGGTTCCTTCGCTAATGCTATAGCCCCGTTGTTGTCGCAATACAGAGGTATTGGATCAACAATGGACGGAACCACCTGAAGTTCTTTCAAGAACTTCCTCATCCAGACGGCTTCTTTTGCGGCATCTGCAGCAGCGATATATTCCGCTTCCATAGTCAAGTCAGCAACAGTTTCCTGTTTGGAACTCTTCCAACATACCGCCCCTCCATTGAGGGTAAAGACAAAACCCGACATGGACTTGGAATCATCCTTTTCACTCTGGAAGCTGGAGTCAGCAAAGGCCTCAATCTGGAGGTCTTTTCTGCCATACACCAAGAACATCTCTTTAGTCCTTCTCAGGTACTTGAGAATGTTCTTTACCGCTATCCAGTGTTTCTCCCCAGGGTTTGACTGATACCTGCTTACCACACTCAGTGCATAAGCCACATCTGGTCTGGTACACAACATCGCATACATTATAGAGCCTACCGCAGAAGCGTAGGGTATAATAGACATGCGATCCTTTTCCGAATCAGTCTTGGGAGACATCTTTTTGGAGAGGGTGATCCCGTGACAAGCCGGTAGATTACCGCGCTTGGAATCTTCCATACTGAATCTTTTCAGTATGGTGTCGATGTACCTGGACTGCGAAAGTCCTAATATCCTCTTGGATCTATCACAATAGATCCGGATCCCCAGAATGTAAGAGGCATCACCCAGGTCTTTCATGGAGAACCTGTGTGACAAGAACCCCTTGACAGATTGTAGCATAGGAATGTCATTTCCTATCAACAGAATGTCATCCACGTACAAAATGAGGAATACGACAGTTCTTGCTACAAATCTACTATAGATGCATGGTTCATCTGTATTTTTGATAAAGCCAAATTCTTTGACCGTCTCATCAAAACAGATGTTCCAACTCCGCGATGCCTGCTTTAGTCTATAGATGGACTTAAGCAACTTGCACACCTTTCCGCTGCTCCCACTCTGAATGAAACCCTCTGGCTGGTCCATATAGACACACTCCTCTAAATTTCCATTTAGAAAAGCGGTCTTTACGTCCATCTGCCAAATCTCATAATCGTGGAAGGCAGCAATGGCAAGAAGGATCCGAAAGGATTTCAACATAGCCACTGGAGAAAAGGTTTCATCATAGTCCAAACCAGGTCTTTGACGAAAACCCTTTGCAACAAGTCTAGCCTTATAGGTCTCAACCTGTCCATCTACACCAATCTTCCTTTTGAAGATCCACTTGCATCCTACGAGTTTTACCCCATCTGGAGCAATGTCCAACGTCCATACCTTGTTGGTGTACATGGACTCCATTTCGGTCCGCATTGCATCCAGCCATTTTACCGAGTCAACGCTCTGAATGGCTTGCTGGAAGCTAGTAGGCTCATCACTATCAATGATGCAGTCCTCTCTATCCCCGTCTATGAGAAAACCGTAGTATCTCTCGGGCGGATGAGACTGCCTACTACTCCTGCGGAGCGGCGTAGGAATTTCCTGATCTTTTGAACCCTCTGGTTCTACTAAGCTTTCAGTAATAGCTTGTGGTTCTGGAATTTCTTCCAGTTCTACTGCGCTCCCACTAATCTCCTTTTCCAAGAACTGGTGTTCTAGGAAGTGGGCATTACGAGAAACAAAAACCTTTTGTTCCTCTGCGTGGTAGAAAAGATACCCCCTGGTGTTCTTCGGGTATCCCACAAACTTGCACAGTACTGAGCGTGCCTCGAGTTTGTCCGCATGCTGCTTTTTGACAAAAGCTGGACATCCCCAGATCTTCAGGTATTGAAGATGGGGTTTCTTCCCACTCCATAACTCATATGGTGTGGTAGGCACAGTCTTAGTTGGTACTCGGTTCAAAAGGTATGCGGCTGATTCTAGCGCATATCCCCAGAATTATCGCGGTAACTCAGCGTTACTCATCATGGACCGTACCATATCCAATAGGGTTCGGTTTCGTCTCTCCGATACACCGTTATGTTGCGGAGTGTAGGGAAGAGTAAGCTGAGAGAGAATTCCATTCTCTTTTAGGTAATTCAGGAACTCGGCACTCAAGTATTCACCACCTCGATCAGATCTCAGTGTCTTGATACTTTTGCCTGTTTGTTTTTCTACTTCATTCTTGTATTCCTGGAATTTTTCAAAGGCTTCAGATTTATGCTTCATTAAGAAGACATGTCCGAACCTCGAAAAATCATCCGTAAAAGTAATGAAGTAAGAAAAACCGCTTCGTGCATGCGTAGATATTGGACCGCACACGTCGCTGTGTACGAGTCCCAAGAGCTCGCTCCCTCTTACTCCGTGTCCAGTGAACGGAGTCTTTGTCATCTTTCCTTTGAGACAGGATTGACAAGTTGCATAAGATTGATATTCAAACGGATCCAAATATCCTTCTGTATGTAACTTAGTCAACCTTCTCTCATTGATGTGACCTAGTCTACAATGCCATAAGAAAGCCTGATTGATATCTGGAGACTTTCTTTTGTGTGTATTCTGGACGTTGAAAATCTGTGGTTGGTTTAATACGTATATACCGTTGCTTAATGTACCTGACCCAATCAGAACTTGATTAAGGTGAATGTTCACAACATTACTTACAAATGCAAATTCATAACTTTCTTTAGATAATAAAGATACAGAAATGATATTACAAGTTGCATTTGGTACAAAATAACAACCACGCAAAACCAAAAAATGTCCATCTGACAAACCCAGGTGATAGTCCCCCACGGCCTCAGCATCCATGCTAGCTCCGTTTGCAACTCTGAGGGTCATGTCACCTGCTTTAAAAAACCTACGCTTTCTCAACCCCTGCAAAGAATTACAGATATAAGATCCTGATCCGGTATCCAATACCCAGGAAGTAGAGTTTATTGATAGACAGTTTTCAATAACATACACACCTGAAGCTGAAGCCGCAACTTGCTGCAGATCCTGTGTTCTGGCCTTCCAAGCTCTGCAATCTTTCTTCCAGTGTCCACTCTTGTGACAGTAAAAGCATTCTTCCTTATCCACAAGCTTCCCTGCTACCTTTGTTGCTTTTGCCTTTCCCTTCGTATCCTTCTTACTAACACCGCCCCTTGGTTTGGCGGGGGTTTTCTTCTTCTTTCCCTTGGCTTTCGCCTTGGACCTAGAAGAGGAAGATCCTCCTACAAACAAAGTGGATGTTTCCCCACCTTTCTGTAGGGTGCCCTCTGCACTCCTCAGCATGTTGAGGAGCTCTGAAAGTTCAACTTCTTTTTCTTGCAAGTTGAAATTCAGGATGAACTGGGCGTAAGTGGAAGGAAGGGACTGAAGAATCAAGTCCGTATAGAGCTCATTCTCCAACGTGGTCCCAAGGTCCGCGAGCTCCTCTATGTAGCCAATCATCTTAAGCACGTGTTCCGCTACCGATGATCCGACGGCCAATCTTGCCGAAAACAACTTCTTCGACACTTCGTATCTTGCGATACGAGATTGCTCTCCATACAGTTCTTTTGTATGGAGAAATATGGATTCGAGGTCCATATTGTCATGCCTCCTCTGATGTTCGTTATCCATAGAGGCAAGCACGAGGCACTTGGCCTTCGCGCGTCGATTTCCCAGGTCTTACGGATTTCCCTATCCGCGACGCTGGTTTTGGGACCTGGGACAGGGGGAGCTTTGGTGGTAAGAAGATACCCCAACTTGTCATAAGTGATTGCCATTTTGACATTCCTGAGCCAATCTTTGTAGTTTGGCCCTGTCAGTATATTTTTATCTAGTAGTAACTTAAGTCCAGTCATGATGTTTGGTCGCTGCAATTAGGAGAGAGAGAAGTAACACTTTAGCATGATGCTCTTGCAAGTTTAGAGTGGTTTTTAATTTGTCTAAACAGGATGGCTCTCACTGTCTCTCGAATCCCTCCTCAAACCATAAAGGAAGAATTAGTCGGGATCAATCTCACCGCACAATACTTGCTTAACCGTTCAGCCATGCTAGTGTTGGTACTTCGAGGGAGGTTTTCCAACGCTTTCGCGAAGTTCCTTAATTAAATAACCTCTTTTCCCTGGGGGCGTAGCCCCGCTAACACCTTTCTAGACACCTACTAGGTTTATAGCATTGATCGTTAAGTGAGAAATTTCCCGAGGAGTAGCATATACTCACAGTAGGATCGGGATCAAAATATCATCGCGTGACAAAGCTGAAGGAATCCTACCAGAATCATCACACTCCAAATGCTATGCAGCGCTAGCAAGTTTCAGTACTTATGAAACTCCCGATGTGGATTTTTGCCCCATGCTCTTATGACCTTGGCGTGAGGTCAAAATGTCATAAGTCACATGTCAAGTTCTACTCATCATTATCCAGGTTAATTTGACCCATCCATACCTACCCTTGACGTAGGCCAAAATGGCAGTACGACTATCTCAAATCAACGCATTCTATCTATGCAACAGATAAATATCCGGCAGCTACCAATCACTATGCCTTGGCGTGAGGTCAAAATACATAGCTTGAATACTACCGAATATTTAACTGAAATGATGGAGGGCTACGAATGGTTTTGGCTAAACCGTGAACGTAGTGAACTTGATATAATCGATGGAACGAGATAGCTTTTAAAAGGTGTGGCTCAAGCTCCGCATTTAAAAGTTGGTTTTTGAAAAGAACCGAGTGGTTTTTAAAGTGTTCCAACGACTTTTACATGGTTTATTTTTCTTGCATTAGTTCTTTTAATGCGTCCCATCATTTAATCCTACCATTGCAGAAAACAACCAAAATATGACGTACGCTTATGCCATTCGCATTCGCCACGGGGCCCCGTCATCACCCGTTAGGTTACTTAACTAACGACAGAGCGGGGGCTGGGCTAGCGCGGCTGAAAAACATAAGAAACGCCTAAATAGTTATTATATATAAATATATAGCAATGATAGACATTACAGATCATAGATGAATACATTGGATATACTAGGAACCCGCAATCCGTTCGAGCCTGCAACGAAAAGCGGATTACACGGTCGCGGTGAATAGCCAATACCCCACCCAAGACCCCTACGGGTGCGGAAAACTACCTGCCAAGTACCCGAAGCGAAGGAACCTCCCTCAACACCGTGAGTAGGCCACTCGGCACTTCGAGATACCCGGTAGTTTGTGCACCCCCTCCATGGGTCTATCCTAGGAGCAAAAACAGTAAAAAGAATTATACAATGACGGCTACAACCCCGACCCGGTTGTGCGGCCATACAAATAATATTACATCAATTTACATATTACATGAATTGAAAGAAACGAAAACTCTCGTCTCACAAAACCCCCGGCTATTCACCCGCGACAGTCCAACGCATTCATATACACATACCATCAACAAACACAGATCACAGATATGTATAACCTCCACTAATCGACGTATAGCGATTAGCAGACGTTCAATACATATAAACATCACAGATATAACCGATTAGTCAAAGTATAGTGAAGTTCGATCAAAAATACGGATTTATAGGCCCCCAAATACAAATTTCTTTTCTGTAAAATCTGGGCAGAAATAAACCATCTTAAAAATCCCAAAACCACAACATAAGAACACTGCACCAAACTCGGTCATGAACCGAGTCAAAACGGCCGCGGTTCCGCGGCAATAGGCATGATTTTGCCTCGGAACCGCCGCGCTTTGAAGGGTTCACTCGACCGTTTTTGGTGGGCTTCTTCACAAAACCCTGAGCTGATTTTTGAAGTATGATTTTTTATTTTTTGAGCAGAAAAAATTTCAACAGAAAGTTAGGGTTTTGTGTTTTTAGTTTTGCGATTTTTACCGATCGAACTTCTGTACACTTTACTAACTAGCTAGTTTATGTTTAGTTAGGCTCTGATACCACTGTAAGTCCACGTTGCCCACCCCGGTGCTTGCGGGGAGGCGGAAACGGTATAAAAATCGGATTTTTAGCACTCAAGGCAACATGGACTAACTAAAGGCGGGATCTTTTCTAAACAAAACTAACTAACAAGCTAAAAAGAGTTAGCTACTCGGAAAAGAGGTTATACCTAGGGCTTTATGTCCTTCTCTCCTTGCTCCTTGGAGTGAACGGAAGTGATCTCCTTGTCGTCTTCTCTCGTCGAAGAAGGATCCACCCGAGAGCCTCAACCTTTGGCTTCAACTTCAAGCTAGAAGTAACTAAGATACTAGAAGTGCTAATCGTAGAACCTTAGATGAGAGTAGAGATTGTTTTGGAGTGGTTTTTCTCAAGCTCAAGTGTTTCTCAACACATAAGAGGGGAGAGCTTGAGGAAGAGGAAGAAGAGGGGAGAGAGTCAATATGATAGAATGAAATGGTTTTTACAACCATAACAAAATATATGTGATTTTCAAATAATAATATTAATCCAAAAATGAAAAGGTGATGGTTAGTTTGAATAGACCATTATCATATCACCATAAATGATTTTGCAAAGATCAAAGAGTATCTAAAAAGGTAATGATGATGGTCAAAGTTTCAAACCTAGTCAACTAGTCATCCTTGGTCAACAAGTCAACAAGCCCAACCATGACACAATTTCATTTAATTAATATTATTAATTGATAAATCACAAGATCATTAGGGTTTGGAAAAAGATGACTGTCAACTGTGCATACACACCCGTTCCAAAACCCCAATGAAAAACCTCTTCCTCCGCCTCAATCAACTGTGCATACACACCCGCGTTCATGTTCCGAGGAACACGAACACAAAGAGATAAAACCAATCCCAGATCATATACTAGGATCCGGCTTAAACCAAAGCCCGCTAGTATAAGCTGTCCGGACAACAAACGTTCACAAGTGCGCGGATGTGAACGAACCCTGTCGCAAAACCATGCGACCTCTACCCATTTTGCCTGAAGGCGAATAGCTCTCTGTGTGGGACTTTAAAGACTCGACACTACGCTGGCAGTGGGTTTAACCACAGACCGCAAGCGGCACTAGCTGTACGTAACGGTCCCCAGGTAGATGCCGATAAGAAGACTGACGAGGTGAACCCCATCTGAACTCCTACTGAGCCTGAATGTGACAGTCTCCGTACAGTCCGGTTTGTTCGTCTGATACATCGCATGGCGGGCCTAGGGGGCGGTAAACGTCAGTCCCCTAATAGCGGTACAAGTCGTGTCGGAGTGAAGCCCAGAACACCCTGAGATAACACTGGAAACCTACCAGTATATCTCACTTGCCCTGGCCAGGGACTACTCGTGTAATGGCTCTCCTAGACACAGCGCAATGTCAACCCCCAATACCGGGAGAGACGAATCCTGTCTAACCGTCACTGCCTCCAAGCGCTTTGGGACTGCACCCAACTACTACCTGTTTGCACGACTCCTTTGAGCCGTGGTAGGGTAGTAATCAAAGTACAGTGGGAACACACTTGAGGCGAAGTGACGGTGTCAAGTCAGCGGACTAAGCTGTACTCATGTCACCTGGGAACTGATAACTGACGATAGGTATAATACCAACCAATCAGTTCCCAACGAATCCTGTCCAGTGTACTCGTAACCTAACGAGCACCCGCATACTATCTCAAGTACGACGTACTGACGGCTGTGGGACAGACCGTCTCCCGCACTGGGATGAGAAGCGCATGCGCTAGTCTACTCTGGAGTATCGATGCTCTGTCTCGATAATCCCACGACTAGGGACGTGAATATAAGGATGTGCTTGTGGATTACCCAGCCCCCACGAGTGTGACTGCCATCACAACGCTGGTAATCAAGCAAAGATCCTAAGGGCTCCACTAATGCGTATAGGTGATACAATAAAAGAAACACACGTACATATTAAAGCAGAGACAAACCAAGTAGCATACTACCATTTCGAGCAAGATTGTCTATACAACTATGAATATTCCAAGCTTCCATCAAGTAATATACATACTAGTATGATACAGTAATGGCCTCTAGGGCATATACACTAACAGTGATGATAAAAGACAACTGAATAAAACCTTATTCTATTTCTCCTGAACTGGAGAAAAAAACAAAGGTGAAGTAGGAGTGGCGATGAACTATGCGGTTTGGTCATGAATGATAGCAGTCGCAATTTACTTTGCCCTCTTTCTAATCCCTTTATTTTGTCTTTACTTATTATCTTCTGTACACCCTACTTAGGCTAATTGGTTTTCTTCATTCCCTACCTTTCGGCACCTGCCTATGGTTTGGAAGAAGACTATCCAATAAGCGTAATAGGTGTACCGTCTCCTAAACCAAGGAGTACTCTCAACCTGAGAGAAGGTGATGATAAAAGACAACTGAATAAACCAATTCAATTTCTCCTGAACCTAAATCCATCCCCGAAGATGTCCCTTCGAGTTCGTATATAACCATACGATGGATTTATCCAATGGAAGTGGATGTTCGTAGTAATATGAGGTGTTCTGGAGAAATGCAAAGGGTAAAAGAAAGTGCGGCAATGACTTATGCAACTCAGACAATTCAAAAGCCAGTATTTTAAGAAGGTTCGGTCAATTTGGTCACTGAGTCATAGTCTAGGGTCGGACCATGGTTGCTGCTAAAGAGAGAGAGAAAAGAAACACTCTGCGTGCACTCTAACCTAGATCAGAATAGTTATCATTTTATCTAATCAGGAAACCTCTCATTGTACCGTCAAATTCTCCTCCAAACCTGAAAGAAGAATTAGTCGGGATCACCTGAAGAGTAAACCAACTCATCAGTGGGAATCAGGATCCAACTCTCATCGCATGTTAACATGAAGGAATCCACTCACGTTATCACACTCCAGAAGGTATGCGCATGCCTGGCAAGTTTCAGTTTCTTTAGAAACTCCCGATGTGGATTTTTGCCCCATGCTCTTATGACCTTGACTAAAGGCCAACAAATCATAAGTCACATGTCAAGTTCTTCCAACCCACCCATACATACTCTTGACTAAGGGCCAACAAAGTAATATGACTGTCCCAAAACAACGCATCTATCTATGCAACATGTGAACACCCCAGCAGCTACCAATCACTATGTCTTGACTAAGAGCCAAACAAACATAGCTTGAATACTACTGACCATTCATATGAAATGACGGAGGGCTACGGCTGGTTTTTGGCGAAAAACCTTTAACGTAATGAATTTGATCTCGTTGAAGGAACCTGATAGTTTTTTACAAAAATATAGTGGCGAAAACCTTTGCTAAAGAGGTCACTCCCGGTGAAGGGATCTCGGCTCTTTCCTCGTGGAATGAGGTGCAGGATATTCCAACTGAATACCACGATGTAAAACAACAAGTAATCGACTATAGTGAAGTTATTACCCTGACGCAAACTTCTGCCCAAGGGGTCACTCCCGGTGAAGGGATCTCGGCTCTTGCCTCGTCGAATGAGGTGCAGGATATTCCAATTGAATACCACTGTGCAAAACAAAAGAAAACGTCCTTTTAATAAAACTTTTTGAAAATTGTTCCAACAACGTCAAACAGGTTTGTTTTCCTTTGCATTGATCATAATTAACGCAGTCCCATCAATTAATCACACCAGAAAAGAACGAAAATAAAATGTACGTATATGCCATTCGCATTCGCCAATGGGTCCCGTCATCACCCGTTAGGTTACTTAACTAATGACAGAGCGAGGACTGGACCAGCGCGGGTGTAAAACATATACAACATCTACTAGTATATATACCAATAAACAATAATCGCTCCAGGCGTGATAAATGCAACATTATAGAAAAGTAATAAGCATCACAGAACAATACAGATAATCTGGGATCCCCGGGTTTCACAGAGCCGCAACTGAAACCCGACGTTCCCCTGGTCGTGTCGATAGCCTGTGCAATGAAAACCTAGACCCCTATGGGTGCGGCAAGTTACCCGCCAAAACCTGAAGCGAGGCAGCCTCCTTCAGCAAAGTGAATGAACCGCCCGGCACTTCACGGAATCCGGTAACTTGAGCACACCACCTTAGGTCAACTTGTACCCCCTACGAGTGCGGCGAATAGTCTGCCAATTCTAGAGTGAGGCCCCCTCCTTCTCAAAGCCATGAGATGCAGACCCGTTGCCCTCCAGAACCCGGCTATCCGTGCACTCCGTCGCGGGGTAAACCCAGTACAGAAATGAAAATATGTACAACGGTACATCGACCTCAACCCGGTCGTGGCCCAAAAGAATAATATACAAATAGGCAGTGACGGCAGTCCACATGTTGGACGCTCGCCCCGCAATATCAAATGTACAAATAAATCCAAACCGCACTACCATTGCACACAGCTATCCACCACGACAAATCCGCAACATCACAGCACAACACAGAACATCAACGTGAATGTCACGTTCGCAAATCCGTCTAAAAGGACTATAGCAATTAGACACGATTTACCGCTCGAATGACATTCACGGTCGGAGATATAATGTAAGCACTGTAAACTAACATATTTAAAATCTCGATCGACAAAACTTCCCGAAGTGGGCCCCAAGTACATATCCAGTACTCAAACAAAATCTGGGCCCAAACAAAATATTCCAGAAACCACAATTCCACATGAAAGGCACCCAGAAGAAAAATGGTGCACTGAAGCCACAAAATGGCGGCGGAACCGCGGCCAATACAAGGCTTGTGCGGCGGTTCCGCGGCGGTCTTGAAGGTTCAGTCGACTAAATTTCTACAGCAGTCTTAGAAAAGCCTGCTCGATTTTCTGACATACCCAAAATAATTTTTAGACCAGTTTAAAAATTCGACATAAACTTTAACATTGAAAATACGGTTTTCGAAATTTCGTTCGATCGATATTTTAAACATGTTAGAACAAGCTAGTAAAGTTTAATGGCGTGGCTCTGATACCATGTAAGTCTACGGTAGCGCCCCGACCGTCAATCTGAGGCCAAATGCGGAACAAAAACTTTTACAACTGGCGTTATCGCATACTATAACCCGGATCTTGCCATTAACGCTAAACTAACAAACTTCAAAGAGGTAGAAAGGCTATACCGATCGATCCGTGTCCTTCGGTCTTTAGTCATCATCCCATGCTCCTCGCTGCGACTCCGATGTTCTCGTCGAGGTGGCACCACGTCAACGAGTCTTTATACGGGCTCCCGCCTCTATACCGAGGCAACTCGGACATGAAGTATACTAACCGACATGTCCAAGATGAAGTAGAAAATGAGTGGAATACTTTGTCTCAATACACCCTAGGGTTCTCATCACATGAGAGCGTTGGGGTGGAGGTTGAAGAAGATGCAAAGAGTTGGAGAGTGTGAGCTCAAGAAAACTCTAGTGAGCAAAAACCAAGTCTAAAAAATTAACCCTTGGCTGCCTTTTTATTTTGTGTGTGATATATATAAGGTTTTGTGTTGGAGAAACAAAGAAAATATCATCCCAAAATATCTCCAACTCAACCCTAAAATATCTCACCCAAAACAAACTCCATTAATTCATCATGAGTCACTACATGACTCATTAGCATGAGTCATTAGTGAACATGCTAGAATTAATGAGTCACAAAAAATGAGTCACACTTTCCAAATCCAATAATCATTTAAACCAACATGATTAACCCAAAAAAAAATGCATCTTCTAAAGTAATCTCGTAACGGATTACGAGAATACCCCTCACTTGTAAATACATACCTGTATCCGTATTCCGACCGAATATGAATACGATGAGACTAAAATATTCCGACTCAATATAATACTTGGATCCGGCTTAAACTAAAGCCCACCAGTATTATCTGTCCGAACCATGGCACGTGCACAAGTGCACGTCCATGTTCGAACCCTGCCATAAAACCATACGGTCTCTACAACGTTTCGCTCGAACTTGGGAAACTATCTGTGGGGGACTCTAAAGACTCGTCAGTACCCTGGCAGTGGATTTAACCACAAGCACGTCAGCGACACTAGCTGTGCGTAACGGCTGCCCATGTACTGACCGAAAGGGAAGCCGATGAGCGAACTCATCCTGGAACCCTACTGAGCCTATCAGTGACAATATCCGTACAGTCCGGTCCGTTCGTCTATGAGTATCGCAAATCGAGCCTAGGGGGCTGGTAACGTCAGACCCCAAAAGTGATATAAGTCGTGTCGGAGTGTAGCCCAGAACACCCTGAGATACTACTGGAGTACCTACCAGTAAATCTCCTGCCTCGGCCGAGGGCTTTGTGTAATGGCTCTCCTAGACACAGTGCGATCTCACCCCCAATACCGGGAGAGACGAATCCCCTTCCGATCCGCTCACTGCCTCCATGTGGCTCGGGACTGTACCCAATTAAAACCTGTTTGCATGACTCCTTTGAACCGTGGTAGGATAATAATCAAAGCACAGTGGGAACTCACATGCGACAAATGACGATCTCAGGTCGATGAACTAACCTGTACACATGTCACCAGGGTACTGCTATCTGACGCTAGGTATAATACCAACTAGCTGGTTCCCGGCGAGTCCTGTCCGGTGCACTCATAACCCAATGAGCACCTGTATACATCTTAGGTGAACCAACTGACACCAGTGGCTTGTGAGATCGACCACCGCCTCTCGTCGGGGTCTCGACTGTATACACTAGTCTACTCTGGAGTATCGATGCCCTGTCTCGAAACTCCCATGACTAGGGACCACTTTTAAGGATGTGCTTATAGACTACCCAACTCTCACGTATATGATCGCCATCATACTGTTGGTAGTCAAGCAGGATCCTAAGGGCTCTATCAACGTGTAATAGTGATCATGTCACCTATAGCTGTACATGATGATAAAGTTAAACCAGATAGCATACTATCATCTCGAGTAAGACTGTCCTACCGGTATAGGTCCTCCTCAATCATTACAATCACGTGCCTGCGATCTAATAATTGACTTTGAGGGCACTACATCCAACAGTTCGGTAGTTCTGTAGTACTTTTCTGTTGCATTGATATGCGATTGGTTAGGACAGTCGTACGGTCATGTTGACATAGTCAAGGGCTCGTACGGGTGGGTCTAATTAATCCAGGATAATGATGGGTTGAACTTGACTTGCGACTTATAATATGTTGACCCAGCCAAGGTCATAAGTCATTTGGGGTAAAAATCACATCGGGAGTTTCAAACATACAGGAAACTTTCCAGGCATGCACATACCTTCTAGAGTGTGGTGACTTGAGTGGCTTTCATCAAGTTATCATGCGATGATAGTTGGATCCCGATTCCCATTGATGAGTAGGTTTACTCCTCGTCCATCCTGATTAGATAAAGTGATTAACCATTCTGATTTAGGTTAGAGTGCACACCGAGTGTTTCTTTTCTCTCTCTCTTTTTGGCAGCGACCACGGCCCGACCCTAAACTAAAACTCATGAACCAAGTTAACCGAACCTTCTTAAAAACATTTTTTTGGCTTTTGGAATGTCACGGTGTCGTATATATTATTGCCACCTCTATATCACCATTGCGTTTCTCCAGAACACCCCGTATCACTACGAAGATCCTCACTTATTGGACAATCCATCATATAGTTACATACGAACTCGAAGGAACTTGTTCCAGATTCGAGGATGGATTCTGGTTCTAGAGAGATTGAATAGGATTATTCCATTGTCTTTTCTCTTTACCTTCTCTCAGGTTGTGAGGGCTCGTAGGATTAGGAGAGGGTACGCCTATTACGCTTATTAGATAGTCTTCTTCCAAACCTTAGGCTGGTGCCGAAAGGTAAGGAAGGAAGAAAACCAATTAAGCCTAAGTGTGGTGTACAGAAGGTAATAAGTAAAGACATATAAAGGGATTAGATTTAGGGCAAAAGACATTGCGACTACTATCATTCACGACGAAATTGCGTATACCCCTGCCACTCTTAGTTCACCTTTGATTTTCTCCAGACCATTCCGGATCACTACGAAGATCCATATTTATTGGATACGCCATCGTATAATTACATATGAACTTGAAGGAACTTGTTTCAGATTCGAGGATGGTTTCCAGTTGTCACGACCCGAAATTGGTACGTGACGGCCCTAATACTACGCAACGTCTACAGGCGTAACGCAGTAAAAGAAAGCCAAAACCCAGAAATCTAAACCAGTAAAAGACAAGAAAAGATAAGAAACATTGTTTAAAAGTCTTTGAAATCACAACCCAAATTCTTTAAAAGTCTAACTTTATTTCCTTTAAAATTTTGGCAGCACCTCCTTTGTAAAAGCTAGCCCCAAAAATGGGTACAACATAAATATAAAGTAAAGCATCCCCAACAGGAGCAAATCCACGCCCAAAGGCGGAAAACAACCACCACAACAAATATACGACGCCGTAGCGAAGAAATAAAAGACGGTAGAAAGGAAACTGTATAAAAGACAACAAGTCACAAATAATATACAATATCGTCCTCACCAAGTCTCTAAGTCAACAAGAAAATATTAGATGGTGTTAGTTATATGTATGCCCTAGAGGCCATTAGTATACATAGGATGTATATTGTAGTGGATGCTTGGACATATATAGGGAGGACTTTCTTGCTCGACATGATAGTATGCTATCTGGTTGCTCTTTACCTTAACGTGTATACTGATTGTCTCTCTGTTACATGTTGGTAAAGCCCTTAGGATGTGTACTTGACTACCGGGACTATGATGCGGATCATACTAGTGGGGACATGGTAGTCCATAAGTACATCCTTCAAGGTCCCTAGTCGTGGGTGTATCGAGACAGGGCATCGATATACCAGTGTAGACCAGCGTATACCTTCTCGACCCATACAGATGGGCGATGGATGATCCCATATCCATTGGTGTTTGACATCAGAGATGATATACGGGTGCTCAGTGGAGACTGGGTACATTGGACGGACTCGCCGAGAACTCCCAGATGGTATTATACCTCACGTCAGATGGCAGTTCTCTGGTGACACTGGTACAGAGTAGTCTGTTGACCCGAGATCGTCATAGAGTCTTGTGTGATTCCCACTGTGCTTTGATTTCCACCTTACCACGTCCAATAGGGCGTGCAAAACGGTGGTTTTTGGGTACAGTCCCGAATCACATGGAGGCAATGAGCGATAGGAGGGGATTCGTCTCTCCCGGTATAGGGAGTTGATGTTGCGCTGTGTTCGATTGGCTATAACCGGAAATCCCTGGCCAGGGTTGCTGAGATTTACTGGTAAGTGTTACCAGTAGTTTCTTGAACTGTTATAGACCTCATATCGACACGACTTATCGAGCTACTGGGGTCTGACGTTTACCACCCCTAGGCAAGATATGCGACATATCAGACGACGAGACCGGACTGTACGGTAAGTGTTACTGGTTGGATTCACAGGAGTGTGAGCGGGCTTGCTCGTTGATCTTCTGATCGCTCAATACCCGGGTGGCCGTTACATTTAGCAGACCGCTTGCGGCTTGTGGGTGTTTGATATGATCATCACCTGCTGCCGGCGTGTTGACGAGTCTTTAGAGTCCTACACAGAGGTTTCCTGGCTCAAGCGAAACGAAATAGGAGCGCATATGAGATATGTGCGGGACCGAGAATAATAAAAGTATGTGATACTGTATTCTATTCTCGCGATTTGTATCATTGGACGGTTATATGAGATATAGCCGGGTTACCGAATCAAGTGTTGATTCGATACATTGATACACTTGATATTAGTTGGTTATATGAAGTATGACCGGATCATTAAATTAAGTGTTGATTTAATGATTTAATGTATAATTATATATTTGATATATTACTTTACATTAACTAATATTGGTTCACTTAAGATGTTTTTCTCACTTGATTGTGCACATTGTATATGTGATATATTTTTGTGCACAAGATTGTATCATGTTTGATGATACATGCAAACTTGGGTGTATGTTTACTTTAAACCTTGTTTAAGTCAATGGTTAGGGTTTTGTAATCTTTTCTTAATTATTCATTTTATTTATTTATTTTAGGGCAAGAAACAAAATGGTGGCTTCTTTTGTTTCTACCTTGAAGCTTTATGAAGCTTTGACCATTTTTGTTTCTTTCCTAAACCTAACCATTCACCTAACCCTAGTTTATTCTCTACACTTGTTAAACTAACCCAAGGTTGCATAATGATAACCATCACTTTATTTTCTATTATTCATAATTCATTTCTTTTTCTTCTTCTTCATCTTCTTCTTCAAGTGAAGAAAAAGAAAAGCTCTCTTGAAAAAATGTCAAGTGATGATTCCAAGTGAGAAAACCAAATCCAAAGTGAACTCACTTCCTATTTCTTCATCCTCTACCACTTGCCAAGTAGTATAGGGTGTTTTCTTCACAAGTTTCATGACTTGGTGAAGTTGGAGCTTGATCTTGAGTTGCCTCGACGTATATCATTTTCGGCTTCGAAGTCAACGACCTAGCCCGATCTTTTCACCGATGAAACCACCGCGAGAGTCCAGGATTCCGATGGTTGCAGCGAAGGGACGTCATCACGGAGCCAAGGAAGTGGAGGACCGGATCTACAAAGGTTGTATTTCCATTCACTTTAGAGTAAAGTTGTTTATTCGCATTTGTTTTCGCCTAAACTCTAGTTAACGATCGCATTAGGGTTTCTCGGCCCCGAAAAAATTTGAATTTGACATGGTTGATGCCTTGTGAGACCTCATTAGCGTGCCTAGGAACCCTACAGTGGTATCAGAGCCTAGCTAGAGGTTTAGGCGAAGTGTAGACGATGTTAGAAATCCGATCGAACCCCGAAACCCTAACTCAAACCCTTCTCTGTACTTTTTCTGAAAATGTGGTTTTTTGCAAATTAAAAATATCCAAAACAGCAGGGTAATATAAGAGTTACTGTGAAGCACGTGAGCCCAAATCGACTAAAGCGCCGCGGAACCGCGGCCCCACCCAGGCATGTGCGGCGGTTCCGCGGCCATATAGGGGCATCTTTTCACTTTCTTTGCACAGTAATTCCTATCTTTTAGTGCTGTGTTTTCTGGGAATTTTTAACTTCTACTCAAGAGTTGAGTTTGCTGGGTTGTATTGGTAGTTCGTAGATTCGATCGGATTGTCAAACTTTGTCTATGTGTTTTTCCGGGTATTTTAGAATATGTTAAAAAGTTCGACCGGATATAAATACCCACTTTTTCCCAAGCCGGGAAATTTCCAATTGTTGGATTTTTCCGTAGTTTAATAACGTTCGAAGTAGTGCAAGTAACGCGATGGACCCTCTAGAAGACAACAAACCTTAACTCGATTATGTGACCGTCTTGAACAGCCCTTTGAACCTTAGGGTTTGGGGCAGTACGGCGTGCCACATGTGAGGCGTTAGCTTGACCCTTCTACGGCTGGACCGTTGCTACTGTGGCATGAAATGGATGTTTTTAAACTTATTTCATGTGTTGAGCTGTTTCGGAAAAACTTGGGTGTTTGATTGTTCGATCGGAAAATTTAACATTTTCTATTTGTCTGGAATGTGATACAATATTTGGAATCCACAAGGAGTTATGAGATAACTGATTTGAATGTTATAAACATAGCAGTTTAGTCTCACTTGATCGGTTGACACGGAATTTTGATGTGATCAAAAGTCCGTCGCAATCACGTAGCGTACGCGGATACTCGCCGGGTAAACTTAATAGACATTCTCGCCCCATAGCCCCGACCAAGTGACTGTTGGAGAACCCCGTAGCCAAAAGTATCCGTTCGGGTGCTCGCGGCTGCGGTGTTCCGCCTTAGTGCACTTCGTCGACGGCATCGGGGGTGCGGCTATCTTCTAAAGTCTGCGACGAGCATTCGATCAGGATGTCAGGAATCTTGTTGAATTGCCCGACTTGATATTGAAAAGAGTTTTCGATAATGAGACTAAAATGCGGGGTTTATAATTGTTAGGCATGCGATGTCTAAGGAATTCATTTGGTTAGGCATGCGATGTCTAAAGTGTTTGCGGATTCCAACTGTTGTAGTTTTACACTTTCTTTTCTGCGACCGTAAGTGTAATATGTGATATCGCCGGTTTCGTTGCTATATGTCAACGACAATTGAGATGGGCATATTTACTTACGTTGATGACGTGTGATGTTATGTGTTGCTGGATATGTTATATTGGATTGTCGTGTTTGAATAGCCGGGGGGTTTTATGTGAGATGAGTGTTTTTCATTTTCATTCATGTAAAAACTTGTATGTAATATTCTTTTATTGGGGCACTTCCAGGTTGCGGAAGATGTCACCGTTTGTATATTATTTATTTTTCCGCACTAGGATAGACCCAAGGAGGAAAGCACAAGTAACCGGGTTCTGGAGTCCAGTGGGAGACCAACTCGAGGAGTCGAGTTCGGGTCTCCTAACTCTAGAATTGGTAGGGTTGCTTGACGCTCTCGTAGGGGTCTAGGGGTGTGGGTTTGGCTATTCATCGCGACCGTGGAATCCGTGTTTTATACTGGCTCGTATTGAAAACACGGACGTCCTAGTATATCCAATATTTCATATGTTTCTTCTGCTGCGATATCTGTGATGTGATCATTTGATATGTTGTGATAGATACTGTATATAGTATATATGATATATTATATAGACGCTACTTATGTTTTACACCCGCGCTAGCCCTGCCCCGCTCTGCCGTTAGTCACCTAACCTAACGGTGCACGAGGGGACATCGAGGCGAATGCGGATGGCATAAGTGTACGTCGTATTTATCTGTGATGTTTAGGTACTTAAATGATGGGACTTCATTAATATGATTAATGAAAGTAAAAGAAACCTAAAGATGTTGTGGAATCGAATTTCAAAAATAAAACAGGTAGCTACAGTTCTTGCTTTGCACAGCGGTATATATGATATATCCTGCACTTTATTCGATGAGGAAAGGGCCGACGATCCCTTCACCGGGAGTGACCCCTTTAGCAATAACTGGCAGATGCTACACACTCAGTTTGTTTCTTGATAGCTTCTATAGTTTCTGCTTTGCACAGTGATATATATGATATATCCCGCACCTCATTCGACGAGGAAAGGGCCGACGATCCCTTCACCGGGAGTGACCCCTTTAGCAAAACTAGAAAAGCCTAAAAAACACTCCATTTTAAAATCATTTGATTCTACAACGATATCAAGTTCATTACGCAATAGGTTTTCAGAAAAACCTGTCGTAGCCCTCCGTCATTTCAGATAAGTCCTACCTAGTATTCGTGCTACGTTTGTTGGCCTGCGTCAAGGCATAGTGTGCGGTAGCTAACTAGTATTTATCTGTTTATGCATATGATGCAGATTGGATTAGGGTAGTCGTGCGACTTTGTTGGCCTGCGTCAAGGGTCGTGCGGGTGGGTTTAATTCAATCTAGAAATGACGGGTTGAACTTGACTAGCGGACTATGCTTTGTTGGCCTGCATCAAGGTCATAGGACGCTAGGGGAAAAATATTATCGGGAATTTCAAGTGTTGAAATTTGTAATGAGATTGCATACCTTCTATGAGATAGTTGGATCCTGATACCCGTTGCGAGTAAGAGTTACTCCTGGGAGAGTTTTACACATTACAATTAGCCGATCAAGTAGGTGTCTAGAAAGGTGTCAACGGGGTTACGCCTCTGGGAAAACGAGGTTTACATTAATTAGGTTCGTGCGAAAGCATGGGGGACCTCCCTCAAAGTACCGACACTAGCCTGGCTGAAAGATTGGTGAACTTGTAGTGTGAAATTAATCCCGGCTAGTCTTTCCTTTTAGGGTTTGAAGGAAGATTTGATTAAAACAGTGGGAGCCATCCTGATTAGATAAAATAATAACCAATCTGATCTTGCAAGAGCATACGCTGAGTGTTTTCTTCTCTCTCTCTCTCCAGGTAGCGACCATATCACGCCTTAATCAAGATAATAATACGGATGTATTGACCGAACCCGCTTGTTATACTGAGCTGGGGAACGTTGGTCCCGCTCCAACTTATAATTGTTATAAGACCGAGCAGAAAATTGGGGATTACCAGAATTCCCGTGCCGCCCAAACGAAGAAAGTGCATATGATGCATCTCCTTCGGGTGTGTTCATTACAAAGAACTGTTTCTCTGTATCCTCTACGTCCTGGGTATTTGATACCGGATCAGGATCCCAGATATGTAATCTGTTACATAGGGCTACAGAAAGGTAGAGAACTGAGAACGAGTGATAAGTTTCATGAGACAGAAAACGATGCAAGTGTTGCAGCCAAGTCTGTTGGTCACTGTCACCCTGTATTTCCAAATACATTGATTCTGAACAAATGCTATTAGATACCGAACCTGATATACAAAATCATATCAATCTCTTTATTTAATAAAGAAAGGACATAATTTTGTATTGTTGGATTATGTTTTGAACATTTCCTATATCAAAAGTTGATTGGTTCAGGCACGTTATCTAAAAGCATTAACATTCTAAATCAAACTACAGTTCTTAGTATACAGAACACACACAAGAGGAAGAGTTCAGAAATGAACGAATTCTTCTTGAGGTATTGTAGACTAGGTCATATCAATGTGACCCGATTAGCTGAAGTTACATATAGATGCATACTTAAATCAGTTTGAATTTACATCTTGTGAAACTTGCCAGTCATGTCACAAAGATAAGATGACCATAGCTCCGTTTACTGGAAACAGAGAAAGAGTTAATGAACTCTTGGGATGATACATGTTGATGTATAAAGGTCCCCTGTCTACACATGCCAAGACCGGTTCTTTGTACTTCATTACATTCTCTGATGATCTCTCAAGATTCAGACATATGTTCCTGTTGAAACACAAGTCCGAACCTTTTGAGATATTCACGGAATATAAGTTAGAAGTAGAGAACCAAAATACGGGTATAAGTATTATGTCCTTTGATGCGATCAGGGAGGAGAATACTTGAGCACGAAATTCCTGGACTATTCTAAAGGAGAATGAGATTCTCTCTCAGCATTACTCCTCCGTATACACCATAGCATGATGGTATATCGGAGCGGAGCAATTGCACCCTATTCGATATGGTGCGCTCTATGATGAGTACTACTGAGTTACCTATTTCCTTTTGGGAGTTATGCGCTTGAGAAGCTGCATACCTATTGAATAGGGTTCAAATCAAATCAGTTGCCTACCACTTCATATGTGATATGGAAAGGGAAGAGTCCATATCTTAAGTTTGATAAGATTTGGGGTTGTCCAGCCTATGTCTAAAAAGCAAAATCCGGACAAGCTCGAGGCAAGATCTGTTATGTAGAACTGGAAATGTTCCAGCTATACAAACTGCAGCTGATGATTTGAAAGAACCAAAGGATTCAATAGTTACCAACGAAGCTCAGCCTCTCCGCCGATCTAGTAGGGTTCCTCACCCACCTGAGAGATACTTCTGTTTCTCTATGACAGTAGGAGCGATGATTGCATCATGAGATGATGACCCAACTAGTTTCGAGCTGGCCATCCGGAGTGGGACTCTGTAAGAATGGCTGGATGCTTAGCGATCTGAGATGGAATCCTTATACACCAACAAAGTATGGACTTTGGTTGCTTTATCTGAAGGGTTAAATCCCCATCTGAAGCAAGTATATCTTGAGAATATTACTTGGTGTACTTGGAAAAGTTGAGACTTTCAAAGCTAGACTTGTTAAAGGTTTGCATCATTGACCAGGTATGGATTTTGTTGAAACCTTTTCTAAGTAGCTATGCTTAAGTCCATCCAGATCCTACTTGCTATGGCTACATACCATGACTACGATATCTGGTGGTTGGGTGTCATGACTGCTTTTCTAAAATGATGTTTCAAAAAAGAGAGTCTGTAAGTACACAGTCAGAGGGCTTCGTAGACAGTGGGAGCAGCGGAAACGTGTGCAAGATGTTTTATGTGATAAAGCAGGCATCGCGGAGTTGGAACATCTGTTTTGATGTATTAGTCAAAGAGTTTGACATCATCAAAATGGTAGATGAACCTTGTATAAACAAAAAGGTAGTAGGGAGTATGGTGACGATCCTCGTAGAGTACGTGGATGACATACTCTTGATAGGGAAGGAGTTTCCTATGCTACGCTCGATCAATCTCCGCTTATCGCAATGATTCTCCACATAGGATCAAAGTGATACCTACTAAATCCTGGGTTTTGGATCTATGAGATAGATCTAAATGGATGTTAGGATTCTCACTAGATGTAGTGAGATGGTATCAATCGATCCTGGGGAGAATCACTGGAAGTGTTCCAGGGTGATAAGGACGACTAAATGTCAGTCACAGGCATTGTTTTTACCCTCTATGGAGGGACGGTATGTTGGAAGAGTTCCAAGCTAGATACTATGACATACTAGACGATTAAAGGCAAGATACATCGCTACTTAAGATGCTACCAAAGAAGCTGTCTGGGTGTATATTAGTTCATGAGATGAACTTAGTTCCTCCCATTGTGTGACAATGGAGTTGTGGCTTATACCTAGGAACGCCCGTCCCATCAGTGATCCAGACATATTCTGAGGCAGTGTCACCTGATCATGGAGATAGTTGATCTCCAGGGTGATCGAGGTTAGGAGAGTAGACTCAGAGGACAACACGGCGGATCCACTCACAAAGGCCTTTTCCCAGAGAGAGACTTTTATGGGATGGTTGAGTATGGGATACTACAACCACTGCTACAGATGGCCCTAGTGCAAGTGGGAGATTGTTAGTTATATGTATGCCCTAGAGGCCATTACTATACATAGGATGTATATTGTAGTGGATGCTTGGACATATATAGGGAGGAATTTCTTGCTCGACATGATAGTATGCTATCTGGTTGCTCTTTACCTTAACGTGTACACTGATTGTCTCTCTGTTACATGTTGGTAAAGCCCTTAGGATGTGTACTTGACTACCTGGACTATGATGCGGATCATACTAGTGGGGACATGGTAGTCCATAAGTACATCCTTCAAGGTCCCTAGTCATAGGTGTATCGAGACAGGGCATCGATATACCAGTGTAGACCAGCGTGTACCTTCTCGACCCATACAGATAGGCGATGGATGATCCCATATCCATTGGTGTTTGACATCAGAGATGATATACGGGTGCTCAGTGGAGACTGGGTACACTGGACGGACTCGCCGAGAACTCCCAGATGGTATTATACCTCACGTCAGATGGCAGTTCTCTGGTGACACTGGTACAGAGTAGTCTGTTGACCCGAGATCGTCATAGAGTCTTGTGTGATTCCCACTGTGCTTTGATTTCCACCTTACCACGTCCAAGAGGGCATGCAAAACGGTGGTTTTTGGGTACAGTCCCGAATCACATGGAGGCAATGAGCGATAGGAGGGGATTCGTCTCTCCCGGTATAGGGAGTTGATGTTGCGCTGTGTTCGATTGGCTATAACCGGAAATCCCTAGCCAGGGTTGCTGAGATTTACTGTTAAGTGTTACCAGTAGTTTCTCGAACTGTTATAGACCTCATATCGACACGACTTATCGAGCTACTGGGGTCTGACGTTTACCACCCCTAGGCAAGATATGCGACATATCATACGACGAGACCGGACTGTACGGTAAGTGTTACTGGTTGGATTCACAGGAGTGTGAGCGGGCTTGCTCGTTGATCTTCTGATCGCTCAATACCCGGGTGGCCGTTACGTTTAGCAAACCGCTTGCGGCTTGTGGGTGTTTGATATGATCATCACCTACTGCCGGCGTATTGACGAGTCTTTAGAGTCCTACATAGAGGTTTCCTGGCTCAAGCAAAACGAAATAGGAGCGCATATGAGATATGTGCGGGACCGAGAATAATAACAGTATGTGATACTGTATTCTATTCTCTCGATTTGTATCATTGGACGGTTATATGAGATATAGCCGGGTTACCGAATCAAGTGTTGATTCGATACATTGATACACTTGATATTAGTCGGTTATATGAAGTATGACCGGATCATTAAATCAAGTGTTGATTTAATGATTTAATGTATAATTATATATTTGATATATTACTTTACATTAACTAATATTGGTTCACTTAAGATGTTTTTCTCACTTGATTGTGCACATTGTATATGTGATATATTTTTGTGCACAAGATTGTATCATATTTGATGATACATGCAAACTTGGGTGTATGTTTACTTTAAACCTTGTTTAAGTGAATGGTTAGGGTTTTGTTATCTTTTCTTAATTATTCATTTTATTTATTTATTTTAGGGAAAGAAACAAAATGGTGGCTTCTTTTGTTTCTACCTTGAAGCTTCATGAAGCTTTGACCATTTTTGTTTCTTTCCTAAACTTAACCATTCACCTAACCCTAGTTTATTCTCTACACTTGTTAAACTAACCCAAGGTTGCATAATGATAACCATCACTTTATTTTCTATTATTCATAATTCAATTCTTTTTCTTCTTCTTCATCTTCTTCTTCAAGTGAAGAAAAAGAAAAGCTCTCTTGAAAAATGTCAAGTGATGATTCCAAGTGAGAAAACCAAATCCAAAGTGAACCCACTTCCTATTTCTTCATCCTCTACCACTTGCCAAGTAGTATAGGGTGTTTTCTTCACAAGTTTCATGACTTGATGAAGTTGGAGCTTGATCTTGAGTTGCCTCGACGTAGATCATCTTCGGCTTCGAAGTCAACGACCTGGCCCGATCTTTTCACCGATGAAACCACCGCGAGAGTCTAGGATTCCGATGGTTGCAGCGGAGGGACGTCACCACGGAGCCAAGGAAGTGGAGGACCGGATCTACAAAGGTTGTATTTCCATTCACTTTAGAGTAAAATTGTGTATTTGCATTTGTTTTCGCCTAAACTCTAGTTAACGATCGCATTAGGGTTTCTCGGCACCGGAAATATTTGAATTTGACATGGTTGATGCCTTGTGAGACCTCATTAGCGTGCCTAGGAACCCTACAGATGGAGAGTACAGGGATACAACGAATATACAATACAACGAATAACCACAAAACCCACCTAAGCAAACTGCACACTGTGAGCTGATGCGGTATCTGTAGCAAAAGATGATAAGATGTGTGATAATAGCCTGCCTCTGACTATCCTGAGGAATACCTGCAAACACTGTGGCACAACGGGGGTGAGTTGCCAACTCGTGAATAGTAAATAACATATGCAGGTAATCGCGAGTATGCACGTACAGCGTGAATCTAACATGTGCAATTAATAGCAATAAAAAGTCATACGAATGCAATAATCATGAAAGGTATACTAGCAGGTACAACTAATACATGAAGCAATGCATATGAATAAAGGTATGTAAATGCAACAGTTATGAAAGGTACTCTAATAGGTACTACTAATACATGAAGAAATGATATGAATAAAGGTATGCAAACGCAACAGTCATGGAAAGTACTCTAACAGGTACACTAATGCATGAAGCAGTGCATAAACAGTAAATGTAGAGTATGGAATGAAATATGTCATTTCCACGGAATCCTGACATCGTGGTAGGATCAAAATCCATCAAGACAATCCAAATCCCAATTTCCTCAAATCAGCCACCAATTTGGCTATCATATCAAGTACGTCTCACATATCCTTAATGTACAATATCAAGTAGATCTCACATATCCCGTATGTACAATATCAAGTATATCTCACATACCCCGAATGTACAATATCAAGTAGATCTCACATATATCCTGTAATCAATATCAAATAAATTCTCAAATGTCCTAAATCCAATGTCAATGAGTCCTTTACATTCTAGGTATATTTGCATGAATAAATATGATGATGTATATAATTTAATGTCAATACACATATATTAGCGTCCCATTCCACTAATATTGGTGTAAGGGCATATATAACAGTGGCCTAAACCCCTGTTATATATACAAAGGAGTAAAAAGAAATATCATGAAACCAATGTGTCAAGCATCGACACAGAAATGCAGGTCTATCAGGTGCTGTCACCACGACTGGCACCCTGATAGGTACGTATCATACGCTATTCCGAAAGCTCGAGTACCTTATGTAGGGTGTTTTTCATCACCCCATTGAGATGGGAATACGCGCGCGCTTGTCAGGCGTACTACAGATTCCCCCTGCCTAGGGTAGGCCGGGGTTTAATGATTGTGGGATCCGAATCTTCGGCAGCCGCGGACTAAGCTGCCGTTAATTACCCCTCGCCTTTGGGGCGAGGGAACCTCCGATTGACGGGTTAAGCTGGTCATGCGAACTCAATGTGCAGTGTACGTGTGTTTTGTTTTGGAGGGGGGTTTAAATATATCGGGAGCCACGCAGAGTTTTTACGGGGGTCCCGCTACCCGGATAGCGGGCTGGGGGTCAAGGGGGCTAGCAGCCCCCTTGCGGGGTGCGGGGCAGCGCCCCGTTAGAAATTTTTTTCTAACAGGGACAGTGTCGTGGAGTATGTGTGTATGTAAATATGTATACATATGTACAGATATACATGTATATATATAAAAAGGGGAAAAGACATCCAAAGGATGCGTGGGGACAGCACCTTGGGCGCTGTGCGCCTAGGTGCTGTGCGCTCAGGCGCTAGAGTGCCACGTGTCGGTACGTGGGCGCTCTGCGCTTGAGCGCTGGGCGCTGGAGCGCAAGCACGCCACGTGTCGGCACGGGGGCGACTTGCGCTCGAGCGCTTGCGCTGGAGCACAAGCGCGCCACGTGTCGGCATGGGGGCCACTTGCGCTCGAGCGCTTACGCTGGAGCGCATGCGCGCCACGTGTCGGCACGGGGGCGACTTGCGCTCGAGCACTTGCGCGCCACGTGTCGGCACGGGGGCGACTTACGCTCGAGCACTTGCGCGCCATGTGTCGGCACGGGGGCGACTTGCACTCGAGCGCTTGTGCTTGAGCGCTAGCGCGCCACGTGTCGGCACGGGGGCTACTTGCGCTCGAGCGCTTGCGCTGGAGCGCAAGCGCGCCACGTGTCGGCACGCGGGCGCTCTGCGCTTGAGCGCCGGTGAGAAAAAGAGGCTTTTAGCCTAAAAAAAATTTCTCAGAAGAGAAATCAGAGAGGAGTTGGACTCCTGAGTGTTTTTTTTTTTTTTTTGGTTTAGTGAACGATGTTCTTCTTCCTCCTCCTCTGTTAGCTGGATTTTGAAGATCAAGAGATATGGGATTTCTAAAAATCTCTTCTTTTTGAGATCTAATGGAAGATCTGAGTTCCCCTTTATGGGTCTTGTGGTGAAAAACTAATTTGTTTTATAAAAAGAAGAGTAAAACTCTTGGTTTAATTCAAGAGAAAAAGGAAGGTTTTGGAACCTTGAAGAAGGAGAAAAAGATCTCAGATCTGAAGAAAATTTTTAGAGAGAGAAAAAAGTTGTTGAGATATTTCATTATCTTTGCCTTTATAGGCTATACACTTTACACATAGCCCCTTGGGCTTCACAAAATGGCATTTTGCCTATCCCATGGCTCATGTGCCATTTCTTTTTGCACATAAGCCATGGGCTTTACAAAAAATTGGCTTTATGCCTATTTTTCTTACATTTGTCCATAAAATAAAAATAAAAGAAATGCAACAAAATTGTTTATTACAAAATTTTTATCTTGGCGCGGTGGGAGGCCGGCCGCTTCATGTTCGGGCTCGACCCGGGCATGGGCCCACTGGATCTGGGCTTGGGCCCACTTGGCTTGGGGTTGACTTTGATTTTGACTTGGTCAACCGGGGTGTAAATTTTTACCCCAACAAATTGCCCCCCATCAATAAATGCACACCACATATGTGGGTCGTGTGCATGAAATTGATGGATCTTCTTTCACGTGGAGGCGACTTGATTCGGTTCCCACCTTTCGGGAAACTGGCACTGCCCTTTTTACGACATGGACGGTCGATGCGGCCCTTTTTGCGACTTGGACGGTCGATACTGCCCTTTTTGCGACTTGGACGGTCGATGCTGCCCTTTTAGCGACGTGGACGGTCGGTTCTGCCCTTTTTACGACTTGGACGGTCGGTTCTGCCCTTTTTGCGACGTGGACGGTCGATGCTGCCCTTTTTACGACTTGGACGGTCGATGTTGCCCTTTTTGTGACTTGGACGGTCGATGCTGCCCTTTTAGCGACTTGGACGGTCGGTGCTGCCCTTTTAGCGACGTGGACGGTCGGTTCTGCCCTTTTTGCGACTTGGACGGTCGATGCTGCCCTTTTAGCGACTTGGACGGTCGGTGCTGCCCTTTTAGCGACGTGGACGGTCGGTTCTACCCTTTTTGCGACGTGGACGGTCGATGCTGCCCTTTTTGCGACTTGGACGGTCGGTTCTGCCCTTTTTGCGACTTGGACGGTCGGTGCTGCCATTTTAGCGACGTGGACGGTCGGTTCTGCCCTTTTTGCGACGTGGACGGTCGATGCTGCCCTTTTTGCGACTTGGACGGTCGGTTCTGCCCTTTTTGCGACATGGACGGTCGGTGCTGCCATTTTAGCGACGTGGACGGTCGGTGCTTCCATTTTAACGACTTGACGGTCGATGCTGCCATTTTAGCGACGTGGACGGTCGGTGCTGCCATTTTAGCGACTTGGACGGTCGATGCTGCCATTTTAGCGACATGGACGGTCGATGCTTGATTTGACTTGCTCTGCTTCTTGCAGTGTCAGGGGTAGACTTGACTTGCTCCGCTTCTTGCGGTGTCGAGATTGGATTCCGACTTGCTCCGCTTTTTGCGGTGTCGGAGTGAAAGTTGACTTGTTGATTTTGATTTAGGTTGACATCAGCATCGCTATACTGGAATATGGTACCAAGAGCGAATCATCATCTGTCATTTAGAGGATTTTGGGATTTTAGTTTTTGTTTGGCATCTGCATTGCTACACTGGAATAATGCCAGGAGCAACTCATCATTTGCCCCGGGAGGATTTGGGATTTTTTTTTTAGGACTTTGAATGTGGTCTCACCGGTAGGACATGGGAGAGGTTGGGATTGTTTTACGCCCGTGGATTGTATACGGTTTTGCAGGATGTATGATCCAGACCATAGGGCCGGAAAAATTTCAGGGCTTTGTTGGCGTCTGCGTCGCTGGACTGGAATGTGGTACCAGGAGCGACTCATCATTCGCCGTTGGGGTATGGGATTTGGAATTTGGTTGGCGTCTGCATCGCTACACTGGAATAATGCCAGGAGCGACTCATCATTCGCCACTTTGGGGTTAGGGATTTGGAACTTGGATCTTGTTTGGCATCAGCATTGCTGCACTGGAATAATGCCAGGAGCAACTCATCACTTGCCTTGGGAGGACTTGGGATTTGGGTTTTTGGTCGGCATCAGCACCGCTAACACTGAAGCGAAATGCCAGGAGCGACTCATCATTTGCCGTTGCCCGTTGGGGAACGATGGCTTAGGAGACAGGTTTGGGTCCCTATCACCTAAGGCTTTTCAATTTTATGGGCCGTGAGGGTCCCATAAAGCATTTTCTCCCTACGAGTCATAAGGATCCCGCAGGTGTATTTTCTCCTTAGGAATCGTGAGGATTCCTAAGTGTGTTGCTCCATTGTGAGTCGTAAGGATCTCACGCAGGGGTTTTCTCCTCACAAGGTCGAGAGGACTTTGCGAGTGTATTTCATCTCTTTTCACGAGTTTGCGCCCTTTCGGGTTTTCACAGACTCGCCGGTAGTCCTGCTGTTTTTACTCACGGAGCCTTTTCGGGTTTTCATCCGTGCCCGTTTTGCTTGTGGACATACCGTTTATTTCTTCTTCTTTCTTTTTTTTTCTTTTTCTTTCTTTTTCTTTTTCTTTTTTTTTTGGCCGCTGGTGGGACTTTAAAAGTAGTCTCACCGGCAGGATTTGGGAGAAATAGGGGTCATTTACGCCCGTGGATTGTATACGGTTTTGCAGGATGTCTGATCCAGACCGTAGGGCTGATGTGCTCAATTCGCCTGCGACTTGGAGCATTTATGTGTAGTATTTCTTGAGATATCGGCCATTGATGGGTGGCATGGGCCTTTCTCCCTCGGCACTTATTAGTTGGTAGGATCCTCCGTCGAACACTTTCTCGATGACGTATGGTCCTTCCCAGTTCGGCTCGAATTTTCCCTTGGCATGTCGATTGGGGATGATCGGTCTTTTGAGGATCAACACCAATTCACCTTTCTTGAAAGCGCGGAGACGGGTTATCTTGTCATAGGCCCGTGACATTTGGGCTCGGTATAGCTCCAGATTTTGCTGCACCGCGAGCCTCTTTTCTTCGAGGGCATCGAGTTCTTCAAGTCGAAGGAGCACGTTTTCCTCCTCCGTCAACTCATGCTGAACGGCCATTCTTAAGCTTGGAACTTCGACTTCGAGGGGGAGGACCGCCTCCACTCCGAAGAGCAATGAGTATGGAGTGGACTGTGTTGGAGTACGGTGCGTGGTACGATATGCCCACAACGCCTCGTGAAGTTTGAGATTCCAGTCTCTCTTGTTGGCTGAAGCATTTTTCCTCAGGAGCTTGCATAGAGTCTTATTGAAGGCTTCGGCTAGCCCATTGGCTCTTGGATTATAGATGGAGGAATATCTCCAGTCTATCTTGTGCTGAGTAGTGAACCCTGAGACATTGAAGCTCTTGAAAGAAGGCCCATTGTCGGAAATGATTCTTCTTGGTGTACCGAAACGGTATAGAATATTATGCTGGAAGAATGTCAGAATATCTTTTGTCTTGACTTCTTTTAGCGGGACAGCTTCAGCCCATCTGGAGAAGTAGTCTGTCGCGGCCAATATGAACCGGTGGCCTTTGGATGATGGAGGATCAATTGGGCCAACAATGTCGGTGCCCCAGACTTCGAAGGGCTATGACGCCACTATAGGATGCAATGGATTGGGATGCTTGTGAATAAAATCACCGTGAATTTGGCAGATATAACATTTCTTTGCATGCTCTCCGCAATCCCGTATCATAGTGGGCCCGTAATACCCAAGCCGTTTAATTTGCAGTCGCATCTTGGGGCCAGATTGGTGAGCACCACAAACGCCTGAGTGAACTTCTTTCATGACTTTTTGGGCTTCGGCCAGTGACAGACACCTGAGCCAGAGTTGGTCATATGACCTGCGGTATAGCGTGTCATTTACAAACACGTATCGGAGAGCTCTTTTCTTCAGCTGAATCCTCGCAGATTTTCTTCGGGCAGCTTGTCGTATCGGAGGTACTCTATGAAGGGTTCTCTCCAATCGGGCTCGTCTTGGATGATCGAAGCTTCTTCCGCAGGTCTGCTCTTCTGTTCCGCGCTTTCCTCTTCTCGTAGAGAGACTGGGGGTAGAATTTTCCGGCTCCTGACTGTGATCAGAATTTCGTCCATGTCAGGATCAGCCAGTTCCTTGGCCAGGCGAGCGAGTACATGAGCCTTTCCGTTCAACGCTCTAGGGACTCTCGTTAGTTCAATATGAGTGAACCGTTTCATGAGTTCCACCACTCGGCCTCTGTATCGAGCTAATTCGGGTTTGTATATCTTATAATTGCCGCTTACCTGGTTGACGACAAGCTGGGAGTCACCGTAAACCCGTAGCCGAAGGATTTCCATTTCTATGGCGAGTTCCAAACCAGCTATCAGGGCTTCATACTCAGCTTCATTGTTTGTCCGAGGCTCGGTGAGAGCGAAAGAACGCCGCAGGGTTCCCATTGATGGCGTGGTGAACACCAATCCTATCCCCGCTTTTACCTCCGGGATGCTTGATCTGCCAGAGCTCCTTATCGATGAAGCCCCATCAAAGTAGAGCTCCCAATATGGCTCGTCTTCCTCGAGGTGCAGCACTTGTTCGTCGGGTAACTCACAATTTAGCGGCGATCCTTCTGGTATGGGATGAGCAGCGAGAAAGTCTGCAAGAGCTTGCCCTTTTACTGCTTTCTGGGGAGTATAAACTATGTCAAACTCGAGTAGCATAACAGCCCATCTTGCCATTCTGCCGGCTAGGCTCGCTTTGGTAATCAAGTGTTTGAGCGGGTCGACCTTGGACCGATGAGCAAGCAGATAGTGCCTCAGCTTCTTCACAGCAAATATCAGAGCGAGGCATTGCTTCTCGATTGGGGAATAGTTATGTTCCGCCCCGACTAGAGTTCGACTGAGGTAGTAGAGGGCATTTTCTTTTCCCTCCTCGTTATTCTGGGCAAGGAGCGCACCGAGTGACTCATCCAGCGCAGCAGTGTAGAGAATCAGCGGTTTATTTGGAATGGGAGCGGCCAGCACTGGAGGGTGCAATAAGTACTGTTTGATGCTTTCGAACGCTGCTTGACATTCAGCATCCCAGATAAAAGGAGCTCCTTTCTTCATGAGCTTCGAGAAGGGCCTACATCTCCCCGATAAATTTGAGATAAACCTCCGTATATAAGCAAGCTTGCCTTGAAAAGACCTTAGCTGCGTCAGACTCTTCGGAGGGGGCATCTCCATGATGGCCTTTATCTTTGATGGGTCAACTTCGATCCCTCGATGTCGGACTATGAAGCCCAGGAATTTTCCCGATGACACGCCAAAAGCGCATTTCAGAGGATTCATCTTCAGGTCAAATTCCCTCAGTTTGGTGAGAACGGTCCTAAGATCCTGGATATGATCGGCCTTGGTTTTAGTCTTAACGACCAGATCATCAACATAATATTCGACGACTTTATGAATTAGGTCATCGAAGATATTGGTCATTGCCCTTTGATATGTAGCACCTGCGTTCTTCAATCCGAACGGCATCACCTTGTAGCAATATATTCCGATCGGGGTTCGAAATGCTGTGTGCTTCTCATCCTCAGGCGACATCTTGATCTGATTGTATCCAGACGAGCCATCCATGAAGGTGAACAGCTCGTAATTTGAGGTGTCATCGACCATCATTTCCATGACCGGTAGCGGGAAGTCGTCTTTAGGACATGCCTTGTTGAGGTCCCTGAAGTCGACACAAACTCGGATCTGCCCATTTTTCTTCTTCACTGGGACTATGCATGCGATCCAGTCCGCATATTTCTCTTCCCTGATGAAGCCGGCATCGATGAGCTTCTTGGTTTCCTCGATGACTTTTTCTTCTAGTTCCCTTCTCATTCTTCGAGGAGCTTGTTTGACTGGCTTAGCATCAGGAGATATAGCCAACTTATGTACGACCACTTCAGGGGAAAGGCCAGGCATTTCTTTGTACGTCCACGCGAAGCAGTCGACGAACTCATGCAGCAGGGCAATTATCTGCGCTTTCATTTCCTCTGACAAGAGCGAGCTGATGTAGGTCGGCCTTGGATTATCGGGCGTTCCTAAGTCAATCTCGGTTAGCTCGTCAAAGGTTGCTTGTCCGCCATCTTCGAGCTCTTGAGGAGCTTCTTCTGGCTCGGATATCTCGTCATCATCTTTTGATCTTTCGCTGGCCTCACCAACATGGATCATGTAGCACGCTTTGGAATCAGGTTGAATGTAGCCTATGCCCCGTCTATCTGGAATTCATCCATCGATGAGTGCTCGGACCTGGGGCGGATACCATAGCCCTTCGTAAAACTTTGCTTCGGACTCCGTTTGATATAACCGGCATCCGCACTTCTTAAAATATTCCCGCATCTCGGGTGCATAGTATCTGGGATTGAGGACGGCTCTTATGCCTCTCTCATAGGGAAGGCACGCGACAGAAAGATCGTCCGGGTGCACAACGGGGTTTGACCTGTAAAACAGGATGCCCTTCTGTCCATTTTTCCTCCTGGGTACGTAGAAAGTTTTCAGCTGGTCCACGGTAGAGACTGACAATGCGTCGAGCTCTTTGCACATCCGTTCCGGCACCCTTGTGATGGCCAGGGACCTTTCTGCAACTTCGAAGGTCTCTCTTAGTTTCGCTTGCTGCATAGGGGTCCAATCTGCACAGCTGTTGCACGGCAGGTCCTCTTCTTCTGACTCTTCAGTGTCACTGCCAAGATGAGGGCGGACTTTGCTGCTAGATGGACCTTCAGTAACAGATTCGTCCGTATCGCTGCCGAAACGAGGGCGGGTTTTACGGAAGGACGGGCTTCCAGCGTCGGACTCATCAGTGTCGCTACCGAAATGTGGGCGCACTTGGGCGTTTTTACTTTTGGAAGTGACAACCGGCGCAGATTTGCTTTTGGGTCTTGGGGCTGGTCTATCCTCAGTCAGTTGTGGCTTAGCATTTTGGTGGTTCATAAAGTACCGAGAATCTTCATAGCGGACTTCATGCACACCGAACGGCTGGATGTCTCCGTCAATGCGTCTTTCTTCGCCATTTTTAGTATACTTCATGCATTGATGGAGAGTTGACGGAATGATGCCATAATCGTGGAGCCACGGCCGCCCTAAGAGAATCTTATAAGACGTGTCGGCGTCGATCACGTATATCTTAGCTTCAGTTTGCAGATCCCCGAATTTGATTGGCAGAGCTATGGACCCCAGAACTTGCTGGCAATTTTGGTTGAAGCCCTGAATGACAATCCTTTCCCTTGACAGGTGTCGGACGTCTATTGACAAACTCTTCAGCGTCCGCAAGTTCATGATGTTCACTGAAGACCCCGGATCAATCAGTATGCGATTAATCCGATCTCCGTCGCTGTACCCGGTCACGTAAAGCGGCCGATTATGCTCAGCCGTTCCCAGTAGCAAGTCTTCATCCTTAAATATGACTGCGGTGGCATGCAAAGCGTGCGGAGCTTCTTTCATATTAATTTCCGCAAAGTGAGCCTGATACCGCTCGGGGTTTTGGAGAGCGTGAATAAGAACATTTCTAAGCTCCTTAGATAGGACCAAGGCATCGTAGATGCTCAGGAGAGACGGAAGCCTTCGAAGGTGAGCCAAGACATTATAGTCCACCGAGGAAGGACTTGAGTTTTCATCAGCCGGTTCTCTGCCATCTTCATCATTAGCCACATGTTTTTCCTTCCCTTTTGGGGCGTTGCCCTGATTTGGCGGTAGAGCCCTGCCGCTTCTGAGCTGGATTTGATTGGCCTTTGTGGCGAGCTCCTCATCTTCTTTGGGAAAACAGAGCTCATCCTCGGAGTCACTGCCAAGATGGATAGCATAGCAGGTCACTACTGGGATCTCTTCATTGGAGTCTTTTTCTAACTCCTCCAGAATTTCAGCCGCTTGTACAGGGAAGAACTCCTTCAATTGAATCAATGTTCTTTCCTTTTGTTCATATTCTTCGAGGGAATCGATATATTTTTGAATGGTTGATCTCCCTGCAGACTCTTTTTCGCGCCGAGCTGCACTTTTCTTCTTCTTGAGCTTCTTGGATTTTGAGCCTGATGGAGCCGCATTGGTAGCTGGACCGGTAGGCTTCTTCTGCCCTTCCCATTCCGTCCTGGGTTCTTTCCGAAGTAGCTTTATCATCTTCTTCATCTTATTAGATATATGCGTACTCCACGGAGGCCGCGATGAGTCCGTTTCATTTCTCAGGGCAGCGGGTTCGGCTGTCTGCTCCCAGAAGGCTTCAGTTTCTGTCTGTATAAAGTTGGTGGTTGCAACTTGATTGTTCACCAACACACTTTTGGACAGCTCGATCTCTCCAGCCTTGTACTGCTTCTCGACCCAGTCTTTGAAGATATAGCAATCCTCGATCGCATGGCTCACTACTCAGTGGTACGGGCAATACGGAGGATTGTCGGTCATTTTTGCTTCTTGGGGTCTTTTCGACTCCGGCAATTGTAGGCCGTTGTTCAAGGCATCTTTAAATATTTTGCGGACCTTGTCCCTTCTGAAAGAGTAAACCTTGTTCTTTTTCTCCTCTAAGGAAGGCCCATCTCCTCCCAACAATGGCTTTCGAAACCGGTTAGTTTTGGATTCGGCCGCCCTTCACTTTTCTTCATTGTCGGACGCATTGAAGACATTGGTACTGCTGGAACTCCCGCTTCTACGGCTGTCGTCCCGCTTGCTTTTCCAAGTTTTGTCTCTCTGAGAGTCCGGCGGGGACTCTTGCTTCGAGCGTTCCAGCATTTGGACTTTCTTGGTTAGCTCTTGAAACGTCTTGAGGCCTGCTGTACACAAGAATGGGACCATCCAATTGCCGAGGTTCCCAATGAGAAGGCTGACGGACTGGTCCTGCTCCAGCGGTGGTTCACACTTGACCGTGAGATTACGCCATCGGGCGATAAAGTCAGTGTTGCTTTCATTCTTCCCCGGCTTGGTCCTCACAAGGTCGGCAATGGAGATTTTATCACTGACGCTCATGAACCTCTGCCGGAACAGAGACTCCATTTGGGCAAAGGTAATGATGGATCCGTCTGGTATGCTCGTGTACCAGTCGAAAGCGACACCGGTCAGGCTGTTGACAAACCGACGAAGAAGGAGCGCGTCATTGCCCCCTGTATTTCCGCACGATGCTTTGAAGTGGGCAACGTGCTGATTTGCATTCCCCGTTCCATCAAATCTTCCGAACTTAGGAATGACGTAGCCGCTTGGGAACTCAATCAGATCGTACTGCGCGGGGTATGGCCGCCTACTACTGCCGATTTCTTTCTGAGCTTCAGCTTCGGCCACCAATGTTTTAACCTTGCTGGTGACCAAATCCATTATCCGATCCTGTGTTAGCGGGATAGTGCTATCTGGGGCCAAGGCGTCACCAGAAGTAGAGTGTGGCCGGCTTTCATGTGGCTCGACCAGTCTTGGACCCGAAGGAACAGGCATTGGCTGCCTCGGATTGTCATCACCCGGCTGATTAGTAGCGGCTTGTGCTTGATTAGGAGGCGCTCGAGCAATTTGAGCCGTAAGCTGCATCACAACATTTGTTAGGTCGTCAATTTTCAAATAGAGCTTGGCCATCTCTTTATCCTTGCTCCTGAGCTGTTTTCGAAGCTCTTGAAGCAGCTCTTGCTCTGCGGTCCTGGGGCGGAAAGTGGGCTCTTCCTCGCTGTCTGAGCTTGACTCTGCATAGACCGAGGGGTCTTTCTGCCTATCATCCTCATCGAGAGGGTTTTCTTCATCCAGCGGGGGCGGCTGTTCTTGGGCAGCGGCGACCACATTCAGGCTAGATTGAGCTTGGGATGTGGTGGCCCCATTCTTGCTTTTGCTGCGAAGGTTGTCGCTGGGACGCCCGCCCGCCATATAGACCGTATGGATGATATATCCGGCCGTCTTTCTATCATTGGCAGCTGATTTCACGGATTGCTGTCTTGACCCCTTTGTTTCGGTAGCTGGTAGTCGATTGAAGGCGGCTGGCCTAACCAGTTTCTTGAATGGTGATGGCGCTTCTTTTCTGGGTCTGCCCCGCTGCTTTCGTGCGGCACAGAGTGCTTGATAGACTCTTGAAGAGACAGTGTCATACTTTTTCTGTTGGGGCCGGGACACGTCTCTTTGTAGAATCGTTCGGACAGCTGTCTTCTTGATTCTGGCGGTCATGGAATTTTTCTGAACCCACTTCAGAGTCTCGAAGGGATTGCTGCTTCTTACGTCAGACTCAGCCGTCGTCGCGGGGCGACCCTGCACTTGGAACTTCACAAGATTCCATTTGGCCGAAGCCTTGGCCTTCTTGTTGGCTTGATACCTGAGCCGCTTCTGCCTTAACTTTTCTGTTCTAAGCACCTGGCAGACTTCGGCTCTTTGGGAAGACGCCGCAGACCAGGCGATGGAGGACCTTGGAGATACGCTCAATTGTGCATTTGTTAGAGTCATCGCCTGAGCTCGTCCGCAACATTTGATGTTGCCCTTTGTACCGGAGTTCTTGCCCCCTGCTAGAGTACCAGAGAATCGTTCAGACACCGTCTTAAGTTTCGGTTGTGGTGCCTTGGCGATCACGACATTCGGCCTCTTGCCCCTTGAGACCGGCTTGGCCACCTGTTCCGCCGGGATCTCCGCCAGGTGAGCGCTTCCGGCAGGGTAGATGATGACGGAGCCAAACTGGCGGGGCGGTTCCTCCCACTGTCGACTGAGGCTTGCGGGGAGAACCACACGAGCGTTGATCTTGACCACGTACGGAATCGGGGTCGCTTTGGAAGTTGAATTCGTCTTGGGAGACATTGTCGTTGAAAGTTGATTGCTGCACGAAAAGAAACATCATTTCAGTATAGGCAATCGATATGTATATTGATTGAGTTCGCATGAACGTTTTAACCCGAAATATAGGAGGAGAGATTGGTCCCACCGGGCGTGCCAGAGTCTGTAGGGTGTTTTTCGTCGCCCCATTGAGATGGGAATACGCGCACGCTTGTCAGGCGTACTACAGATTCCCCCTGCCTAGGGTAGGCCAGGGTTTAATGATTATGGGATCCGAATCTCCGGCAGCCGCGGACTAAGCTGCCGTTAATTACCCCTCGCCTTTGGGGCGAGGGAACCTCCGATTGACGGGTTAAACTGGTCATGCGAACTCAATGTGCAGTGTACGTGTGTTTTGTTTTGGAGGGGGGGTTTAAATATATCGGGAGCCACGCAGAGTTTTTACGGGGGTCTCGCTACCCGGATAGCGGGCTGGGGGTCAAGGGGGCTAGCAGCCCCCTTGAGGGGTGCGGGGCAGCGTCCCGTTAGAAATTTTTTTCTAACAGGGACAATGTCGTGGAGTATGTGTGTATGTAAATATGTATACATATGTACAGATATACATGTATATATATAAAAAGGGGAAAAGACATCCAAAGGATGCGTGGGGACAACAACTTGGGCGCTGTGCGCCTAGGTGCTGTGCGCTCAGGCGCTAGAGTGCTACGTGTCGGTACGTGGGCGCTCTACGCTTGAGCGCTGGGCGCTGGAGCGCAAGCACGCCTCGTGTCGGCACGGGGGCGACTTGCGTTCGAGCGCTTGAGCACAAGCGCGCCACGTGTCGACACGGGGGCCACTTGCGCTCGAGCGCTTGCGCTGGAGCGCAAGCGCGCCACGTGTCGGCACGGGGGCGACTTGCGCTCGAGCACTTGCGCGCCACGTGTCGGCACGGGGGCGACTTGCGCTCGAGCACTTACGCGCCACGTGTCGGCACGGGGGCGACTTGCACTCGAGCGCTTGCGCTGGAGCGCAAGCGCGCCACGTGTCGGCACGGGGGCGACTTGCGCTCGAGCGCAAGCACGCCACGTGTCGGCACGCGGGCGCTCTGCGCTTGAGCGCCGGCGAGAAAAAGAGGCTTTTAGCCTAAAAAACATTTCTCAGAAGAGAAATCAGAGAGGAGTTGGACTCCGGAGTGTGTTTTTTTTTTTTTTTTGGTTTAGTGACGATGTTCTTCTTCCTCCTCCTTTGTTAGCTGGATCTTGAAGATCAAAAGATAAGAGATTTCTAAAAATCTCTTCTTTTTGAGATCTAATGGAAGATCTGAGTTCCCCTTTATGGGTCTTGTGGTGAAAAACTAATTTGCTTTATAAAAAGAAGAGTAAAACTCTTGGTTTAATTCAAGAGAAAAAGGAAGGTTTTGGAACCTTGAAGAAGGAGAAAAAGATCTCAGATCTGAAGAAAATTTTTAGAGAGAGAAAAAAGTTGTTGAGATATTTCATTATCTTTGCCTTTATAGGCTATACACTTTACACATAGCCCCTTGGGCTTCACAAAATGGCATTTTGCCTATCCCATGGCTCATGTGCCATTTCTTTTTGCACATAAGCCATGGGCTTTACAAAAAATTGGCTTTATGCCTATTTTTCTTACATTTGTCCAAAAAATAAAAATAAAAGAAATGCAACAAAATTGTTTATTACAAAATTTTTATCTTGGTGCGGTGGGAGGCCGGCCGCTTCATGTTCGGGCTCGACCTGGGCATGGGCCCACTGGATCTGGGCTTGGGCCCACTTGGCTTGGGGTTGACTTTGATTTTGACTTGGTCAACCGGGGTGTAAATTTTTACCCCAACACCTTGCTCTGACCCTCGCCTTTCGACGTATCTATACGTACATGACTCCCGTCGGTATCCCCATGATAACCGCTGAGTCATTGGTAATGTTACCGGATGGTATTCCCCCACTAACTCATCGTATACTCCACGACTCTTGCCCTGGGGTACCTCTGGGCCCCACCATATACCCGCACACGGACCCCTCTGTTTCTTGCGTGGGGTATATATATCCGAACCGATAAATCTCACGGTGGCTGCTGAAATATCATATCAAGGGAAACCGGGTTTTTCAAATAATGCATAATTTCATGAACTCTCTCGGTCCCCAAATCCAGAAAACATCATGAAAAATCCATATCTCAATGCGAAAATCCATGAATATAATATACGCATCATAAATCTGAAATGCGAACATATAAAGGAAAAACAACAATTAACTGTAACAAGTTAATATAATATCATGCGGTTCCTAATCTCTCCAATATTAAAATAATATCAATTAAAGGTAAACATGTAGCTATAACCAGATATATGTGCAACATAAAGGTATAGCAAGATATATATATCTACCTATAAGTAAATGATATAGTATACCCCTGGATATAAGCGAAATAGGTGTGCAAGGTATACCTGTAGCTATGTCGTAAAGTGTGCATGTACCTATCACTAATGGTACAATACTCTATAGGTATACAGGTAACTAGCATGCAAGTATGTCAGAACATATGTGTAAGCATGTAGGTATACAGGTATGCTACAAGTCAATGCGTAAAGAAATATGAATCAAAGTCTCAATATCCCTAACCAAGCAATATTATATCTATAAGTGGGTTATGCGTAACATGGCAATTATTGACGGTGTGTGTAGCATACAATCAGTGCTCGTGCAACATGAATCGTCAATAATATGTGCAGTGTCCTAAGGATACTAGTCCAAGCACAACAATATCGAAGTAATAGGGTAAATGCGCAATTCTAAATATGACATAGAATATGCGACAGAAATAACATCTCTAACCCAGACGCATAACGCCATGCGGGCGATTCCCCTGTAGATGTTAAATCTACTCACCAACGCTCCTGGCTAAGTGAAGCCTACCACCTGTTTTCCCTTGTCGTAGCGTCCGAAGTCCCCGCTTGCGAACCTAAAATTTCACAAACACAACACATAAGCAAATATTCTACATCGACGAAAAGACATCGAAACGCAAGAATGACGCCCTGAAAATTACACTGCGCGCTTAGCGCATCTATCGCGCACGACATCGGCCAAAAAGCCTAATTGGGGTTGCTAAACTACAAAACACAAGTCTAGACCCCGATCGTTCCGATCGCGCAACACAACACAAAAATTACGAGGAATACAATAGATATAACCTCGCAACGACCAATCGAACCCACGTCGGAAAAACCCCGAAATCTAGTAGGCAACCTATCGCAATATTTCGCACTAGTTTCAAGCTAACGCATATCTAGCGATTATAAACACCTTAAAATAGCTTAACTAAGCTATAAAAATCATTTCTATATTTTTAACACATGCTAAATAAATTTTAGCAAAAACCTAGTAAGCAAAATTGCATAATTAAACAAAGTGTTTATTAGCAAAAATTAACATTTTCTACTAGGTTAATCTTCTCCAAAACACAAATTAACACTTCAAATAAATATTAAACACATAAATCAAGTTTTACCCTAACTAGATTATCATAAAAATCAAGTCTTGAATTTCAAACATGAAATGAAAAGCTTAAATAAACAATTAATATACTAATTAGAAATTTAGAAACAACAAAAAGGATTAGGGTTAGGGTTCTATACCTCCACAAAAGATCAAAACCAAGAAACCAAACTCATCATCTTTTCCTCCAAAATGATGTTTTGAATGAAGATCCAAGCTAGCTTTGAGTTCAAGAATGAAGGAAAATGAATAAATTTGAGTTTTTGTGATTTTATTTGGATTTTTCATGATTTATTTGATGCAAAATGAGTTGAAAAAGAGTGGGAATGATAAGGGGTAGCAAGGGGAAGGGAAGGGCCGGCCAAGGGGGTGAGGAGGGTGTTTTTGTGAATTTTTGTGAAGAAAATGGTAGGAAAAAGAGTAATAAATGCTAATAAATGCTATATGCCACCTTTACACATTTTCTTTTCTTTTTAAAATAAAACCTTTTGCACTCCAAAAAATATCTAGATATTTAAAAAGAAGTTTTCAAAATATTCTAGTGACAAAAAAATAATTTATTGTCAAGAGAAGAAATTTCCCGATTTATGTGCACCAAATACCGCTTAAAATAATATTTTATTTGGGAAAAATTCTATCTGAACCAAAACCTCCCAAATACCCCTAAAGTTCGCGCATAAGCTTTATTTTAGCTAAAAAAGGTGCCGACAAGTTTATACGGACGTTTGATCGAAATCGGGTTAAAACGGAAAATACCGACAATTTTGCCCTAAAACGGGAAAATTCGCAAAACGATTTCTGAAACGTTACAATCTCCCCCCTATAAAAATTCGTCCCCGAATTAAAAATTTTTACTAAGCGTACCTTCAAAGAGAGGATTACTAAACTCTCATATCTCGTTCGCAGCCTCCCAAGTGATTACCTCACTATACGGCTACGTCCAAGAAAAACCCTTCACATATGGCAAGACCCTTGACCGAAATTTCTCCACCCACTTAGCCATTAACATAATTGGCTGCTGGTGAACGAAAGATCGCGTCCAAGCTAAATGGTCTGGTACTGAATCATGTGAGAAAGGTCATGAAGGTAATTGTAAAGTATCGACACAAGGAATACGGGGTGAATACTCAATAATCTGGGCGGAAGTGCCAAATTAAAGGCAACGGAACTAACTCGCTTTAAGGATCTCGAAAGGACCTACAATTCTGGTTAAGCTTCCCAAAACTCAACACGTCCTTCATCGGAAAAATTCGTAGGAATACATGATCTCCCACTGCGAACTCGAGCATGCGATCACCATGGTCGGCATAAGACCTCGGTCCGCACAGGACTGTCATCATCCTCACCTGAAACAGCTGGATCATTTCCGAAGTCTCTAGACTAGCTGGGGTCCAAAAATTCTACTACGCAGAGTCAGAAAAACAGACTGGAGATCGACACCACCAAACAAACAAAACTTAAAGGTTGCCAATTGGAATGTCTCCTGATAACTGCTATCAAAGGAGAGTCCTAACAATGGCAAGTGACGATCCCAACTGCCGACAACAATTAGTACGTATGCACGAGTATAACCTCTAGAGTCGGTATAGCCCGCTCTCACAAAACCATCATCCTGCGGATGGAAAGACGGAGCTAAAGCTCAACCAGTACCCAAGGCTTTCTGAAGCTCCTGCCCAAGACGACAAGCGAACAGGGTGCCTTCATTGGATACGACCCATGAAGGAACTCCGTGCAACACAAAACTTAACAAAGCACAACTGAGCAAACTGAGTATAACTGGACAACAAGCATCCGAATGGAGTCACACCCTGACTAAACCTGGGTATACGCCATAACGAATATTCATGGAGATCTGCTGCCATTCCCACTTCGAAACGGTTTAAGGTTGCAACTCTCCAGCCGGTCTCAGATACTCAACCAAAACACACAACAAGACAACACCTTGAAACGAAATCCGAAACTTCTCTTTACATCCTTGCCCACCCGTAACTATCTCACAAGTCACGTCAAATGCTGGTGGAACTTGAATGAGTACAGAGAGTTGACAGATGTGCCTGCTCTAGGATTTCACGTCTCTACCCAATAGTCTCAGGTACACAAACGCATTCCTAAACTCATCACACCCTTGTCACAAATCAAGGACTCCGAATCATTACCCAGCCAGGTATGCTCAAGTATTTCTGACGAACGAGCATCGGTGGGCAGTGTCTCGCGAAAGCGATTAAGGAAAAGTGGTCGGGCGCGGACATGAGCAAGCTGTCCCCTCAGTAGAGACGAACTTAAGCTGTGCTCCACGATCGCACAAGAACTGTGAATCTGCAGAAGACTATCTCTGTAAGTCCATGCTACCTCTCCCGGTACTTTCGGGCATGCGGAATTTGGTGAAAAACAATTTTCTTAGAGGTGGTAACATGGACTCAAAACCGGATCTTTGTTAAACATCTAACTAACAACCTAACTATGAGTTGCTAACTACTCGGTTAGGGGGTTATACCTTTCTTTTTCTCGAACTCCTTCGTCTTCAAGCTTCGATGGTCGTCCGAATCGGCTTCTCCCCGTCGTCTCCTTGCGCCGAAGATAGATCCACCTGAAAGCTTCAACCTTAGGCTCCTTCTTCGAACTTTGAAGAAACTAGTTCACTCGGTTTGCTAAACCTTGTGAACTAGAGTGAGTAGAGAAGAGTTTGTATGGGATTTTATCTATGGTTCTTGGTTATCAACTCATGAGACAAGTGAACCATAGAATCAAGAGAGGGAGAGCAAGAGGAGGAAGATGAGAGCTCAAGAACAAGAGAGAGAATGAGCATGAAAGAATGAGAGAAGACTTTTCTCATTTGGCTCTCATAATCCAAAACCATCATCACAAAAATAATAATCAAGTATTGTGTAAAATGGTTCAAGTCAAAATGGCTAAATCATTTCATGCACTCATTTCTCACAAAAGAAACAAGCAAGTAAAAAGTCTTTGCCATGAAATGAAAGCCATTGTCATCATGATGGTCAACTAGTCCAACCTAGTCAACCGGTCAACAAAGTCAACAAGTCAACAAAGTCAACCCCTCAACAACCATGTCACCATAATACTTAATTAATATAATTGTTAATCACATATCATATTCTCATTAGGGTTGAGCAAAAAGTCAATAGTCAACTGTCAACGGTCAACAACCCTAATGAGAATCCTCTGCCTCTGTCTCTCCGTCAACTGTGCATACACACCCGCATCCGCGTTCCGAGGAACACGAATGCATACTGGATAAATCCAATCCCAAAAGGTATACTAGGATCTAGCTTAAACCAAAGCCCGCTAGTGTAAACTGTCCGGACACTGTACGTGCACAAGTGCACGGATGTGACCGAACCCTGTCGCAAAACCATGCGACCTGTCGCAAAACCATGCGACCTCTACTCTTTTGCCTAAAGGCGAATAGCTTTCTGTGTGGGACTCTAAAGAGTCGACACTACGCTGGCAGTGGGTTTAACCACAGACCGCAAGCGGCACTAGCTGTGCGTAACGGTCCCCAGGTAGATGCCGACAAGAAGACTGACGAGGTGAAACCCATCTGAACTCCTACTGAGCCTGAATGTGACATTCTACATACAGTCCGGTCTGTTCGTCTGATACATCGCATGGCGGGCCTAGGGGGCGGTGAACGTCAGTCCCCCAATAGCGGTACAAGTCGTGTCGGAGTGAAGCCCAAAACACCCTGAGATAACACTGGAAGCCTACCAGTATATCTCGTTTGCCCTGGCCAGGGACTACTCATGTAATGGCTCTCCTACACACAGCGCGATGTCAACCCCCAATACCGGGAGAGACGAATCCTGTCTAACCGTCACTGCCTCCAAGTGCTTCGGGACTGCACCCAACTACCACCTGTTTGCACAACTCCTTTGAGCCGTGGTAGGGTAGTAATCAAAGTACAGTGGGAACACACTCGAGGCGAAGTGACAGTGTCAAGTCAGCGGACTAAGCTGTACTCATGTCACCTGGGAACTGATAACTGACGATAGGCATAATACCAACTAGTCAGTTCCCGACGAGTCCTGTCCAGTGTACTCGTAACCCAATGAGCACCCGCATACTCTCTCAAGTACGACGTACCGACGGCTGTGGGACAGACCGTCTCCCACACTGGGATGAGAAGCGCATGCGCTAGTCTACTCCGGAGTATCGATGCCCTGTCTCGATAGTCCTGTGACCAGGGACCAGCATAAGGATGTGCTTATAGATTACCCAGTCCCACTAGTGTGACTGCCATCACAACGCTAGTAATCAAGCAAAGATCCTAAGGGCTCCACTAATGTGTATAGGCGATATACTAAAATAAACACATGTACACATTGAAGTAGAAACAAACCAAGTAGCATACTACTATTTTGAGCAAGATTGTATATACAAGGTGAATATCCCAAGCTTCCATTAAGTAATATACAAACTAGTATGATACAGTAATGGCCTTTAGGGCATATACACTAACAATCTCCCACTTGCACTAAGGCCATGTACTGGCGTATCGAAGACCTATCATCTCGATCAGCCGCTCGAACTGAGTCTGGGGCAAGGCCTTGGTGAATGGATCTGCAGTGTTATCTTCTGAAGCGACTCTCCGAACCTCGATCTCCTGGCGATCCACGATCTCCCTGATCAGGTGATACCGCCTCAAGATGTGTCTGGATCTCTGATGGGACCTGAGTTCCTTCGCTAAAGCTATAGCCCCGTTGTTGTCGCAATACAGAGGTATTGGATCAACAATGGACGGAACCACCTGAAGTTCTTTCAAGAACTTCCTCATCCAGACAACTTCTTTTGCGGCATCAGATGCAGCGATGTATTCCGCTTCCATCGTCGAGTCTGCAACGGTTTCCTGTTTGGAACTCTTCCAACACACCGCCCCTCCATTGAGGGTAAAGACAAAACCCGACATGGACTTGGAATCATCCTTGTCACTCTAGAAGCTGGAGTCAGCAAAGGCCTCGATCTGGAGGTCTTTTCCGCCATACACCAAGAACATCTCCTTAGTCCTTCTCAGGTACTTGAGAATGTTCTTTACCGCTATCCAGTGTTTCTCCCCAGGGTTTGACTGATACCGGCTTACCACACTCAGTGCATAAGCTACATCCGGTCTGGTACACAACATCGCATACATTATAGAGCCTACCGCAGAAGCGTAGGGTATAATAGACATGCGATCCCTCTCCAAATCAGTCTTGGGAGACATCTCTTTAGAGAGGGTGATCCCGTGACAAGCCGGTAGGTTACCGCGCTTGGAATCTTCCATACTGAATCTCTTCAGTATGGTGTCGATGTACCTGGACTGTGAAAGTCCTAATATCCTCTTGGATCTATCACGATGGATCCGGATCCCCAGGATGTATGAGGCATCATCCAGGTCTTTCATGGAGAACCTGTGTGACAAGAACCCCTTGACAGATTGTAGCATAGGAATGTCATTTCCTATTAAGAGAATGTCATCCACGTACAAAACGAGGAATACTACAGTTCTCGCTACAAATCTACAATAGATGCATGGTTCATCTGGATTTTTGATAAAGCCAAATTCCTTGACCGTCTCATCAAAACAGATGTTCCAACTCCGCGATGCCTGCTTTAGTCCATAGATGGACTTAAGCAACTTGCACACCTTTCCGCTGCTCCCACTCTGAATGAAGCCCTCTGGTTGGTCCATATAGACACACTCCTCTAAATTTCCATTTAGAAAAGCGGTCTTTACGTCCATCTGCCAGATCTCATAATCGTGGAAGGCAGCAATGGCAAGAAGGATCCGAATGGATTTCAGCATAGCCACTGGAGAAAAGGTTTCGTCATAGTCCAAACCAGGTCTTTGACGAAAACCTTTCGCAACAAGTCTAGCTTTATAGGTCTCAACCTGTCCATCTACACCAATATTCCTTTTGAAGATCCACTTGCATCCTACGGGTTTTACCCCGTCTGGAGCAATGTCCAACGTCCATACTTTGTTGGTGTACATGGACTCCATTTCGGTCCGCATTGCATCCAGCCATTTTACTGAGTCAACGCTCTGAACGGCCTGCTGGAAGCTAGTAGGCTCATCATAATCTATGATGCAATCCTTTCTATCCCCGTCTATGAGAAAACCGTAGTATCTCTCGGGCGGATGAGACTGCCTACTACTCCTGCGGAGCGGCGTAGGAATGTCCTGTTCTTTTGAACCCTCTGGTTCCACTAAACTTTCAGTAATAGTCTGTGGTTCTGGAATTTCTTCCAGTTCTACTGCGCTCCCACTTATTTCCTTTTCTAAGAACTGGTGTTCTAGAAAGTGGGCATGACGAGAAACAATAACTTTTTGTTCCTCTTCGCAGTAGAAGAAATATCCCTTGGAGTTCTTTGGATATCCCACAAACTTACACTGTACTGAGCGTGCCTCGAGCTTGTCCGCATGCTGCTTTTTGACAAAAGCTGGACTTCCCCATGTCTTAATGTGATTAAGATGGGGCCTCTTCCCACACCACATCTCATATGGTGTGGTAGGCACAGTCTTAGTGGGAACTCGGTTCAAAAGGTACGCAACTGATTCTAGCGCATACCCCCAGAATGATCGCGGTAACTCAGCGTTACTCATCATGGACCGTACCATATCCAATAGGGTGCGGTTCCATCTCTCCGATACACCGTTATGTTGCGGAGTGTATGGAGGAGTAAGCTGAGAGAGAATTCCATTCTCTTTTAAATAGTCCAGGAACTCGGCACTCAAGTATTCACCACCTCGATCCGATCTTAGAATCTTGATACTTTTGCCGGTCTGTTTTTCTACTTCATTCTTATATTCCTGGAATTTTCCAAAGGCTTCGGACTTATGTTTCATTAAGAAGACATAACCGTACCTTGAAAAGTCATTCGTAAAAGTAATGAAGTAAGAAAAACCGCTTCGCGCATGTGTAGACATTGGACCGCACACGTCGCTGTGTACGAGTCCCAAGGGCTCGCTCGCTCTTACTCCGTGTCCAGTGAACGGAGACTTTGTCATCTTTCCTTTGAGACAGGATTGACAAGTGGCATACGATTGATATTCGAACGCATTCAAATATCCTTCTGTATGTAACTTCGTCAACCTTCTCTCATTGATGTGACCCAGTCTACAATGCAATAAGAAAGTCTGATTTATTTCCGGAGACTTTCTTTTGTGTGTATTCTGGACATTGAAAATCTGTGGTTGGTTTAATACGTATATACCATTGCTCAATGTACCTGACCCAATCAGAACTTGATTAAGGTGAATGTTTACAACATTGCTTACAAACGCAAATTCATAACCTTCTTTAGAAACTAAAGATACAGAAATGATATTACAAGTTGCGTTGGGTACAAAAAAGCAATTGCGCAAAACCAAAACATGTCCATCTGACATTCCCAGGTGATAGTCCCCCACGGCTTTAGCATCCATGCTAGCTCCGTTCGCAACTCTGAGGGTCATGTCACCTGCTTTCAAAACACTACGGTTTCTCAACGCCTGCAAAGAATTACAGATATGAGATCCTGATCCGGTATCCAATACCCAGGAAGTAGAGTTTATTGAAAGACAGCTTTCAATAACATACACACCTGAAGCTGAAGCTGCAACTTGCTTCAATTCCTGTGTTCTGGCCTTCCAGGCCCTGTAATCATTCTTCTAGTGTCCTTTCTTATGACAATAGAAGCATTCTTCCTTATCCACAAGCTTCCCCGCTTTCTTTGTTGCTTTAGCTTTTCCCTTCGTATCCACTTTACTAACACCGCCCCTTGGTTTGGCGGGGGCTTTCTTCTTCTTTCCCTTGGCTTTCGCCTTGGAGCTAGAAGAAGATGATCCTCCTACAAACAAAGTGGATGTTTCCCTACCTTTCTGTAGGGTGCCCTCTGCGCTCCTCAGCATGTTGAGGAGCTCTGAAAGTTCAACTTCTTTTTCTTGTAAGTTGAAGTTCAGTATAAACTGGGCGTAAGTGGAAGGAAGGGACTGGAGAACTAAGTCCATATAGAGCTCACTCTCCAATATGGTCCCTAGGTCCGCGAGCTCCTCAATGTAGCCGATCATCTTAAGCACGTGTTCTGCTACTGATGATCCGACGGCCATCCTTGCCGAAAATAACTTTTTCGACGCTTCGTATCTTGCGATACGAGATTGCTCTCCATACAGCTCTTTTGTATGAAGAAATATGGATTCCAAGTCCATATTCTCGTGCCTCCTCTGATGTTCATTGTCCATAGAGGCAAGCACGAGGCACTTGGCCTTCGCGCTATCAATCTCCAAGTCTTACGGATTTCCTTATCCGCGACGCTGGAAGTGGGACCAGGGGCAGGGGGAGCTTTGGTGGTAAGAAGATACCCCAGCTTGTCGTAAGTGATTGCCATCTTGACATTCCTGAGCCAATCTTTGTAGTTTGGCCCTGTCAGTATGTTTTTATCTAGAAGTAACTTAAGTCCAGTCATGTCGATTGGTCGCTGCAATTAGGAGAGAGAAGAAGAAACACTCAGCATGATGATCTTGCAAGTTTAGAGTGGTTTTTAGTTTGTCTAAACAGGATGGCTCCCACTGTTTCTCGAATCCCTCCTCAAACCAAAAAGGAAGAATTAGTCGGGATCAATCCCACCGCACAATACTTGCTTAACCGTTCAGCCAGGCCAGTGTCGGTACTTCGAGGGAGGTTTTCCAACGCTTTCGCGAAGTTCCTTAATTAAATAACCTCTTTTCCCTGGGGGCGTAGCCCCGCTAACACCTTTCTAGACACCACTAAGTTTATAGCATTGATCGTTTAGTGAGAAATTTCCCGAGGAGTAGCATATACTCACAGTAGGATCGGGATCCAAATATCATCGCGTGACGAAACTGAAGGAATCCTACCAGAATCATCACACTCCAAGTGGTATGCAAATCTAGCAAGTTTCAGTACTTATGAAACTCCCGATGTGGATTTTTGCCCCATGCTCTTATGACCTTGACTTTAGCCAAAATATCATAAGTCACATGTCAAGTTCTACCCGTCATTCTCCAGGTTAATTTGGATCCATCCGTACCTACCCTTGACTTTGGCCAAAATGGCAGTACGACTGTCCCAAACCAACGTATCTATCTATGCTAGACATGAATACCCAATAGCTACCAATCACTATGCCTTGACTTTGGCCAACATACACAGCTTGAATACTATTGACTATTCATGTGAAACGACGGAGGGCTACGAATGGTTTTGGCAAAACCGTGAACGTAGTGAACTTGATATAATCGATGGAACGAGATAGCTTTTAAAAGGAGTGGCTCAAGCTCCGCATTTAAAAGTTAGTTTTGAAAAGAACCGAGTGGTTTTCCGAAAGTGTTCCAACGATTTTAACTTGGTTTATTTTCTTGCATTAGTTCTTTTAATGCGTGATATTCTTGCATTAGTTCTTTTAATGCGTCCCATCATTTAATCCTACCATTGCAGAAAACAACCAAAATATAACGTACGCTTATGCCATTCGCATTCGCCACGGGGCCCCGTCATTACCCGTTAGGTTACTTAACTAACGACAGAGCGGGGGCTGGGCTAGCGCGGCTGTAAAACATAAGCAACGCCTAAATAATATCATATATAGATATATTGCAATGATAGCCATTTCAGATCACAGATGAACACATTGGATATACTAGGAATCCGTAATTCGTACGAGCCTGTAACGAAAAGCAGATTACACGGTCGCGGTGAATAGCCAAAACCCCACCCAAGACCCCTACGGGTGCGGCAAACTACCCGCCAAGTACCCGAAACGAAGCAACCTCCCTCAACTCCGTGAGTAGGCCACTCGGCACTTCGGCATACCCGGTAGTTTGTGCACCCCCTCCATGGGTCTATCCTAGGAGCAAAAACAGTAAAAAGAAATTATACAATGACGGCTACAACCCCGACCCGGTTGTGCGGCCATACAAATAAATATTACATCAATTTACAAATTTACATGAATTGAAAGAAAAGAAAACTCTCGTCTCACAACCCCCCGGCTATTCACCCGCGACAATCCAACATATTCATATACACATTCCAGCAACATTACAGATCACAGATTTGTATAACCCCCACTAATCGACATATAGCGATTAGCAGACGTTCAATACAAATATCACATCACAGAAAAACCCGTCAGCTTAAGTCTTTTAGAAGTTCGATCATAAATACGGATTTTCAGGACCCCAAAAATAAAATTTTCGTTCTGGAAAATCTGGGCAGAAAATATATATTCCAAAAATCCCAAAACAACCCCAGAAAAACACTGCGCCAAACTTGGACCTCGGCCGAGTCAACTCGGCCGCGGATCCGCGGCGGGAGCGTGCTCCCGCCGCGTTTCCGCGACGCTTTGACTCGATCGTTGGACCAAATTTGGTGGGTGATCACACAAAAGCCTGAGCCAATTTTTAAGATAAAATTTATCAACTTTTGAACAGAATAAAAATCGGCAGAAACTTGAAAATCTCGGGTTCGTTTCGTGACTTTTCTTTGATCGATCTTCTAGCTACTTTGTTAACATGTTAGATAGAGTTTAACTAGTCTCTGATACCACTGTAAGTCCATGCTACCTCTCCCGGTACTTTCGGGCATGCGGAATTTGGTGAAAAACAATTTTCTTAGAGGTGGTAACATGGACTCAAAACCAGATCTTTGTTAAACATCTAACTAACAACCTAACTACGAGTTGCTAACTACTCGGTTAGGGGGTTATACCTTTCTTTTTCTCGAACTCCTTCGTCTTCAAGCTTCGATGGTCGTCCGAATCGGCTTCTCCCCGTCGTCTCCTTGCGCCGAAGATAGATCCACCTGAAAGCTTCAACCTTAGGCTCCTTCTTCGAACTTTGAAGAAACTAGTTCACTCGGTTTGCTAAACCTTGTGAACTAGAGTGAGTAGAGAAGAGTTTGTATAGGATTTTATCTATGGTTCTTGGTTCTCAACTCATGAGACAAGTGAACCATAGAATCAAGAGAGGGAGAGCAAGAGGAGGAAGATGAGAGCTCAAGAACAAGAGAGAGAATGAGCATGAAAGAATGAGAGAAGACTTTTCTCATTTGGCTCTCATAATCCAAAACCATCATCACAAAAATAATAATCAAGTATTGTGTAAAATGGTTCAAGTCAAAATGGCTAAATCATTTCATGCACTCATTTCTCACAAAAGAAACAAGCAAGTAAAAAGTCTTTGCCATGAAATGATAGCCATTGTCATCATGATGGTCAACTAGTCCAACCTAGTCAACCGGTCAACAAAGTCAACAAGTCAACAAAGTCAACCCCTCAACAACCATGTCACCATAATACTTAATTAATATAATTGTTAATCACATATCATATTCTCATTAGGGTTGAGCAAAAAGTCAATAGTCAACTGTCAACGGTCAACAACCCTAATGAGAATCCTCTGCCTCTGTCTCTCCGTCAACTGTGCATACACACCCGCATCCGCGTTCCGAGGAACACGAATGCATACTGGATAAATCCAATCCCAAAAGGTACACTAGGATCTGGCTTAAACCAAAGCCCGCTAGTGTAAACTGTCCGGACACTGTACGTGCACAAGTGCACGGATGTGACCGAACCCTGTCGCAAAACCATGCGACCTGTCGCAAAACCATGCGACCTCTACTCTTTTGCCTAAAGGCGAATAGCTTTCTGTGTGGGACTCTAAAGAGTCGACACTACGCTGGCAGTGGGTTTAACCACAGACCGCAAGCGGCACTAGCTGTGCGTAACGGTCCCCAGGTAGATGCCGATAAGAAGACTGACGAGGTGAAACCCATCTGAACTCCTACTGAGCCTGAATGTGACATTCTACGTACAGTCCGGTCTGTTCGTCTGATACATCGCATGGCGGGCCTAGGGGGCGGTGAACGTCAGTCCCCCAATAGCGGTACAAGTCGTGTCGGAGTGAAGCCCAAAACACCCTGAGATAACACTGGAAGCCTACCAGTATATCTCGTTTGCCCTGGCCAGGGACTACTCATGTAATGGCTCTCCTAGACACAGCGCGATGTCAACCCCCAATACCGGGAGAGACGAATCCTGTCTAACCATCACTGCCTCCAAGTGCTTCGGGACTGCACCCAACTACCACCTGTTTGCACGACTCCTTTAAGCCGTGGTAGGGTAGTAATCAAAGTACAGTGGGAACACACTCGAGGCGAAGTGACAGTGTCAAGTCAGCGGACTAAGCTGTACTCATGTCACCTGGGAACTGATAACTGACGATAGGCATAATACCAACTAGTCAGTTCCCGACGAGTCCTGTCCAGTGTACTCGTAACCTAACGAGCACCCGCATACTCTCTCAAGTACGATGTACCGACGGCTGTGGGACAGACCGTCTCCCACACTGGGATGAGAAGCGCATGCGCTAGTCTACTCCGGAGTATCGATGCCCTGTCTCGATTGTCCTGCGATCAGGGACCAGCATAAGGATGTGCTTATAGATTACCCAGCCCCACTAGTGTGACTGCCATCACAACGCTGGTAATCAAGCAAAGATCCTAAGGGCTCCACTAATGTGTATAGGCGATATACTAAAATAAACACATGTACACATTGAAGTAGAAACAAACCAAGTAGCATACTACTATTTTGAGCAAGATTGTATATACAAGGTGAATATCCCAAGCTTCCATTAAGTAATATACAAACTAGTATGATACAGTAATGTCCTCTAGGGCATATACACTAACAATCTCAACAATCAAAATCTGCTGCAGGAAGGTGTACATTAAGTTCTGATAGTCCGTGAAAATCTGACACGACTCTCGAACAAGTAGTGTCTCCAAATCTCCAACGCAAGACCACCGCGGCTATCTCCAGATCGTGAGTGGAATATCCTGCTAGTACTTCCTCCAAATGTAGGGAAGCAAAAGCGATAACTCTATAGTGTCACCTCAGTACACAATCGAGCCCCACTCGCGAAACATCACAGTTAAAACAACAAAGTCGCCCGAACCAAAAAGCAAGAGGAACTGGTGCAGTTGTTAACCGAATCTCCAACTGCTGAAAAACTCCTCACGCATGCCTCAGTCCAAAGAAAAAGAAACCTCCTTTCAGGTCAGTCCAATCAACGGTGCAGCACTATACCAGCAATCCTGCATGAAACGGCGGTAAAAACCTGCTAAGCCCAAAATCTGCGGACTTCCGTCCTGTATACAAGTCTGGGCCAAAGCTGTATGGCCTCGATCTTCCTCGGAACCATACGAAAACCGTCTCCCGTAACTACAAGACCTAGGAGTCAACCCAACAAGCCTGAAGGAACACTCCGAGAATCTAGCAAACCGCTGGGGCTCTCCCATTATCTGCAAATCAAATCCTCAAGTGCTGCTCCTGTCCCTCAAGACACATTAAATAGACTAGAATGTCGTAAATAACACCACAATAACTGGTCGAGGAACGGCTTGAAGAAATTCGGTTCATCACATCTACGAATGCTGCTAGGGCATTGGTGAGTCCATTGACACACCAGCACACACAAAGCCCGTAGCACATACAAGGCAGTCTTCGGAATGTCATCACTCCGAACCCGCAACAATGATGACTTGATCCCCAAACAAACCTAGAAAAAAAATGTCTCGCACTTAGGAGCTGATCGAAGAAATAGTCAATGCGAGGTAAAGGATACCTGTTCGCACCATAAGCCAGTTCAATTGACGATCCATCAGACACAACCTCAAACTGTCGTCTTCCTCCTTGACGAACAGAAATAGGAGCTCCCTAATGCGAAACGCTCAGACGCATAATCCCCCCAACAAACAACTCTGCAGCTGATCCTTAAGCTCCCTAAGCTCCGCCGGCTCATCTGGAACAACGTCGGATAACTCTCGCACGATAAGAACCCGGTCCAACAAACCCACTGTGGCTCCGGTATCATGAATGAACGCCAAGAATCCTCGACATCCTCTCCTCAAAAGCCGACTAGCGAAAAAGGCCTAATTCGAGCTGTGAGAGGCGGCACCACTGTCCCCCTACACAACAAGAACTGACTTGCCGGAAAAACAAACCTGACTGTTTCCTCGCGGTAGTCCACAGAAGCCTAGCATGTAACTAACCAGTCCATGCCCAGGAGAACGTCAAATCCAACATCTCTAGAAGGATCAAGTGACGGATGAATCTTCTAACCGATTGACATACGACTGAAATACGTGTCGCGCAACAAAAGAATCGCTGACAGAAGTTAACACTACAAACGACTGATGTAGCTAACACGAATCCCCTCGTCCCAAACCTATGCTACTCCCGCAACGGTCACGAAACCTATCTCGACGACTAGTCCGCTGTCTCTGGGTTGGTACACCGGTACGAGTCCTCCACTTTTCCGGAACTCTAAGAGTCTCTGGAATACGTGTCTTGTAAACTGGGGCTGCATCCACTGGTGCTATGTAGGTGACGGAATACTGTGTGCTGATCGCAAGGAACAACTGGGTAGCAGGGTTGAAAACCTCCTGTCGCTGCGCTCGAATGGCCTCAGCCAATGAACTCATCGTCTGGCGCATGTCCCGCATCTCTGCCACAAGCCTAGCGATACTATTTGTCGAAGGCGGATCCGTCTACACCTGTGCAACGAGCATGCCATCCTGGTCAGTCCTTGACCCACCCGAGTCAACTCTGACCTCGGCCCCCGCTGCACCTCACTGAGTCCCCATAGTCGTCGGCGGCAAAGGCTATAAATAGGGATAGGATTCTATATGAACACGGAAATCGAATCACAAGGATATGAATCATCAAGGAAGGAATTTCAAATAATTGTACTTAGGTCACATTAGGCGCAGTACTGCATCGTGAGTATGCTGCAGACATACAGACACTACGTTACTCTGCTTAAGGTACCTACTCCATCATATCAAGGTCATCCTACACTCCGTAAGGTAAAAACCTAGCGCTCTGATACCAACTTTGTCATGACCCGAAATTGGCTCGTGACGGCCCTAATACTACGCAACGTCTACAGGCGTAACGCAGTAAAAGAAAGCCAAAACCCAGAAATCTAAACCAGTAAAAGACAAGAAAAGATAAGAAACATTGTTTAAAAGTCTTTGAAACCACAACCCAAATTCTTTAAAAGTCCAACTTTATTTCCTTTAAAATTTTGGCAGCACCTCCTTTGTAAAAGCAAGCCCCAAAAATGGGTACAACATAAATATAAAGTAAAGCATCCCCAACGGGAGCAAATCCATGCCCAAAGACGGAAAACAACCACCACAACAAATATACGACGCCGTAGCGAAGAAATAAAAGACGGTAGAAAGGAAACTGTATAAAAGAAAACAAGTCATAAATAATATACAACATCGTCCTCACCAAGTCTCTAAGTCAACAAGAAAATATTAGATGGAGAGTACAGGGATACAACGAATATACAATACAACGAATAACCACAAAACCCACCTAAGCAAACTGCACACTGTGAGCTGATGCGGTATCTGTAGAAAAAGATGATAAGATGTGTGATAATAGCCTGCCTCTGACTATCCTGAGGAACACCTGCAAACACTGTGGCACAACGGGGGTGAGTTGCCAACTCGTGAATAGAAAATAACATATGCAGGTAATCGCGAGTATGCACGTACAGCGTGAATCTAACATGTGCAATTAATAGCAATAAAAAGTCATATGAATGCAATAATCATGAAAGGTACACTAGCAGGTACAACTAATACATGAAGCAATGCATATGAATAAAGGTATGTAAATGCAACAGTCATGAAAGGTACTCAAACATGTACTACTAATACATGAAGAAATGATATGAATAAAGGTATGTAAACGCAACAGTCATGGAAGGTACTCTAACAGGTACACTAATGCATGAAGCAGTGCATAAACAATAAATGTAGAGTATGGAATGAAATATGTCATTTCCACGGAATTCTGACATCGTGGTAGGATCAAAATCCATCAAGACAATCCAAATCCCAATTTCCTCAAATCAGCCCCCAATTTGGCTATCATATCAAATAAGTCTCACATATCCTTAATGTACAATATCAAGTAGATCTCACATATCCCGTATGTACAATATCAAGTATATCTCACATACCCTGAATGTACAATATCAAGTAGATCTCACATATATCCTGTAATCAATATCAAATAAATTCTAAAATGTCCTAAATCCAATGTCAATGAGTCCTTTACATTCTAGGTATATTTGCATGAATAAATATGATGATGTATATAATTTAATGTCAATACACATATATTAGCGTCCCATTCCACCAATATTGGTGTAAGGGCATATATAACAGCGGCCTAAACCCCTGTTATATATACAAAGGAGTAAAAAGAAATATCATGAAACCAATGTGTCAAGCATCGACACAGAAATGCAGGTCTATCAGGTGCTGTCACCACGACTGGCACCCTGATAGGTACGTATCATACGCTATCCCGAAAGCTCGAGTGCCTGGCTCTGACCCTCGCCTCTCGACGTATCTATACGTACATGACTCCTGTTGGTATCCCTATGATAACCGCTGAGTCATTGGTAATGTCACCGGATGGTATGGTTCCCCCACTAACTCATCGTCTACTCCACGACTCTTGCCTCGGGGTACCTCCGGGCCCCACCATGTACCCGCACACGGACCCCTCCGTTCCTCGCGTGGGGTATATATATCCGAACCGATAAATCTCATGGTGGCTGCTGAAATATCATATCAAGGGAAACTGGGTTTTTCAAATAATGCATAACTTCATGAACTCCCTCGGTCCCCAAATCCAGAAAACATCATGAAAAAACTATATCTTAACGCGAAAATCCATGAATATAATATACGCATCATAAATCTGAAAAGCGAACATATAAAGGAAAAGCAGCAATTAACTGTAACAAGTTAATATAATATCATACGGTTCCTAATCTCTCCAATTCTAAAATAACATCAAGTAAAGGTAAACATGTAGCTATAACCAGATATATGTGCAACATAAAGGTATAGCAAGATATATTTATCTACTTATAAGTAAATGATGTAGTATACCCCCTGGGTATAAGCGAAATAGGTGTGCAAGGTATACCTATAGCTATGTCGTAAAGTGTGCATGTACCTATCACAAATGGTACAATACTCTATATGTGTACAGGTAACTAGCATGTAAGTATGTCAGAACATATGTGTAAGCATGTAGGTATACAGGTATGCTATAAGTCAATGCGTAAAGAAATATGAATCAAAGTCTCAATGTCCCTAACCAAGCAATATTATATCTATAAGTGGGTTATGTGTGACATGGCAATTATTGACGGTGTGTGTAGCATACAATCAGTGCTCGTGCAACATGAATCGTCAATAATATGTGCAGTGTCCTAAGGATACTAGTCCAAGCACAACAATATCTAAGTAATAGGATAATTGCGCAATTCTAATATGACATAGAATATGCAACAGAAATAACATCTCTAGCCCAGACGCATAACGCCATGCGGGCGATTTCACTGTAGATGTTAAATCTACTCACCAACGCTCCTGGCTAAGTGAAGCCTACCACCTGTTTTCCCTTGTCGTAGCGTCCGAAGTCCCCGCTTGTGAACCTAAAATTTCACAAACACAACACATAAGCAAATATCCTACATTGACGAAAAGACATCGAAACGCAAGAATGATGCCCTGAAAATTACACTGCGCGCTTAGCGCATCTATCGCGCACGACATCGGCCAAAAACCCTAATTGGGGTCGCTAAACTACAAAACACAAGTCTAGACCCTGATCGTCCCGATCGCGCAACACAACACAAAAATTACGAGGAATACAATAGATATAATCTCGCAACGACCAATCGAACCCACGTCGGAAAACCCCCGAAATCTAGTAAGCAACCTATCGCAATATTTCGCACTAGTTTCAAGCTAACACATATCTAGCGATTATAAACACCTTAAAATAGCTTAACTAAGCTATAAAAACCATTTCTATATTTTTAACACTTGCTAAATAAATTTTAGCAAAAACCTAGTAAGCAAAATTGCATAATTAAACAAAGTGTTCATTAGCAAAAATTAACATTTTCTACTAGGTTAATCTTCTCCAAAACACAAATTAACATTTCAAATAAACATTAAACACATAAATCAAGTTTTACCCTAACTAGATTATCATAAAAATCAAGTCCTGAATTTCAAACATGAAATTAAAAGCTTAAATAAACAATTAATATACTAATTAGAAATTTAGAAACAACAAAAAAGATTAGGGTTAGGGTTTTATACCTCCACAAAAGATCAAAACCAAGAAACCAAACTCATCATCTTTTCCTCCAAAATGATGTTTTGAATGAAGATCCAAGCTAGCTTTGAGTTCAAGAATGAAGGAAAATGAATAAATTTGAGTTTTTGTGATTTTATTTGGATTTTTCATGATTTATTTGATGCAAAATGAGTTGAAAATGAGTGGGAATGATAAGGGGCAGCAAGGGGAAGGGAAGGGCCAGCCAAGGGGATGAAGAGGGTATTTTTGTGAATTTTTGTGAAGAAAATGCTAGGAAAAAGAGTAAAAATGCTAATAAATGCTATATGCCACCTTTACACATTTTCTTTTCTTTTTAAAATAAAACCTTTTGCACTCCAAAAAAATCTAGATATTTAAAAAGAAGTTTCCAAAATATTCTAGTGACAAAAAAATAATTTATTCTCAAGAGAAGAAATTTCCCGATTTACGTGCACCAAATACCGCTTAAAACAATATTTTATTTGGGAAAAATTCTATCTGAACCAAAACCTCCCAAATACCCCTAAAGTTCGCACACAAGCTTTATTTTAGCTAAAAAAGGTGCCGGCAAGCTTATACGGACGTTTGATCGAAATCGGGTTAAAACGGAAAATACCAACAATTTTGCCCTAAAACGGGAAAATTCGCAAAATGATTTCTGAAACGTTACACCAGTTCAGGAGAAATTGAATAGGATTATTCAGTTGTCTTTTTCTTTTACCTTCTCTCAGGTTGCGAGAGCTCCTGGTATAAGGAGAGTACACCTATTACGCTTATTGGATAGTCTTCTTCCAAACCTTAGGCTGGCGCCGAAGGGTATGGAAGGAAGAAAACCAATTAGCCTAAAAAAGATGTAAAGAAGGTAATAAGTAAAGACATAATAAAGAGATTGGAGCGAGGGCATGTAAGTATATGGAATCAGGAAAGTGGAAGAGGCATTACTAGGAATACCAGTTAACCCTTTTGAAACATTTTCATATTTCAGTTTCATTGTGCGATATTAATTGAAAACTGTTTCCTAATTGGAATCTAACTCCAGGGTATGTATTTACCAGATCAGTTTCTCACATCTGTATGGTGTTACATATGGTGAGTGGGAGTAAGATATTGAGAATTGGATGATTAGATCCTCATTATATCGGAATTCGTTGTAATTGGTGATATTTGAGGAAATCATCCGGTTTTTTCCGGATGGCAAATATTTAGTTTTGAATATCCGTTGTTATGTACCAATTTCAAACTGATATATCTGTACGTTTATTTTATAAAGTGAGATATAACTTTTTGAAATTATATGTCTATGATATTTACCTATATCAGTTGGTGATTAGGTAAGGTGCATTCAACAACGGTGTAATTATTCTTAACCATAGTACAGTTTTCAACCTACGATGCACAGGGTTTGAGTTATTAAACTCAGTGGACTTATACAAAGTATTTCATGTTGTCCGGACTCCATTAGGACAAAGAGGTTGGTACTTGTACTATATTCTGTTTACTTATGACTTCTCCAATTCTAGACAAGTATTTCATTGAAATGCAATATCCAGATATTGAGAAGTTATAGGTATAAGAATAAAGTAGAGAACCATTTGTTAGAAGTATCAGGATTCTTCGAGGTAGTCGAAGATGTAGATACCTGTGTTTGGTATTCCGTTGATAGTAATGGTTTTTGAGAACTTGCTTCTCTTTCAGGTTACTCATATATGGATGCACTCCTTGATGAGTAATGCTGATATGCCTCATTCCATTTGTTCATATGCACTGGAGACAGCTGCATTATTTTGAATTTGGTTCTAATTAAATTAGTGCTTTTGTTTCTATATTGGATATATATAGAATCAATTTATATCTTAACGATGTTAAGGTATAGGGAGTTGTCCGGATGATGCTTAAAATCAGAATCCGGATAAACTCGAGGCACATTTCAGTAATTGCGGTTTGTGGGTTATCTCCGGCTTTGAAGAGGGTTAACTTTCTACCATTAGGAAGATCAATAGTGATATTGTTCTTGACTCGCCACAGTTTTAGTAAAATGGATTTTTTCAGAAAACAAAAGTGGGAGTATGGTAGAACTGGAAGTGATTCCAGAACCACAAACGATCACTGAAGATTTAATAGAACCTGAGGATTCAATTGGATTTGACATTCCATTAGCCACTCCGCAGATTTGGTGGGTAGCCTCAGGCACCCGAGAGGTACTTCGGTCTTCTCAAAGACGGTGACTGGGAGGTTCTTGTTTACCCAGACTTGCCATTGCTACTGTTCTAGACTATGAGACCCGACAGGAGGATGAGTATAACGTCGTTCTAAACTAGCTTTAGAAGTGTACGTGTATATGACTCTGCCAGAGGGTTGTTGTAGTCAGTGGGAGCAGCGGAAGCATAGAGGGCAAGTAGCTTATGTTTATTAATAGACTAAAGCAGGTATGGCGGAAATATAGCATTTATTTTTGATGTGACAGTCATAGGCTTTGATTTCATCAGAATAGGAGATGGGTCTGGTAAGAAGGTAGTAGGGTGTGATGTCCTGGTATTTGGGATGACATACATTTTATAGGAAGTGAAATTCCTATACTACGATCGGTTATACTTTGGTTGTCACACAGTTGTTTCTCCACATAGGGCATGGATATAATATCAAGGTTTCTGGTTACTAGATCTATGGTTTTAGATCTAGATTTGGGAAGTGTCCCAATTTGGGTACTTTAACACTATTCTAAAGTGTTTTAGAATGGACGACTCCTGGCGAGGTGGTGTACCTGTAGTGTAAGTTCACGGCGGCGCCCCGGCCGTCAATCCGACGGCCAAATGCGGAAGCGGTGATAAACTTTAAATTTTCTAAAACTGGCAAACCGCCGCGCACTAATACCCGGATCGAACCACTAACTAGTCCTAGCTAACTACAAGAAAGGGAATAGAGATATACCGACGATCCAAGTCCTCCGGTCTTCTCGTCATCGTCCCGATCTCCTGCGGAATGTCCCGTCTCCTCCTCGTCGCCGGAAGTGCACCACATCGCCTACTTCTTTTACGGGCTCCCACCTCAATGCCGAGGCAACTCGGGCACGAAGCCGGCTACTCGACGTGCCCAAGATTTGCTGTAGAATATGTAGTACTCAAGTCTCACTTTGGGGTAGTGGAGGTTGCCTTTTGGTGGAGGGATGATACAAGGAGTTTTTCTTGGGAATTTTGGTGAAGAAAATGATATGATATCAACCAAAATCACCCCATCAAAAATTGGGACAGCCCCCTTCAAGCTTTGGCCGGCCATGACATGTGAATGGAGAGAATGGAGTGAGTGGGAGAGTGAATCAAATGGGAGCCATTCTCATCTAATACCAAAGAGAGAGAGAGGAAAGTTATCATGCAAAAGAAATGATAGTAAGGAAAATCCAACACTCAAAGCAACAATCATCACTCCAAAAGTCATGCCATCATCAACAACCATGATGATAAAGAAAGTCAAGCAATCATGAGTTTATGAAGTCAAATGATGGGACAAGTATCATGACATGATAATATGCAAAGACCCCCTCCACAAATGCTTATTTGCAACAATGCAAATAAGCCCTCCTCCACCAATCTTCGGCCAATGAACGGAACAATGGAAATTGGCCGAAACGGAAAGCAAACTGGCAACTCCAGAAAACTGGTCCCGTAATAAATTACAGGAAAACCTCGATACTGTGCATACACACCCGCATCTGTATTTCGACCGAAATACAAATGCAAAGAGACAAAATCTACACTGTACTATACTAGGATCCGGCTTATACCAAAGCCGGCTAGCATTATCTGTTCGATCCTGATCCGTGCAATACCGCACGTATCTGATCGAACCCTGCCATATAACCATACGGCCTATAGTACAAACTGTCCGATCCTGATCCGTGCAATACCGCACGTATCTGATCGGACCTTGCCATATCTCCATACGGCCTCTACAACCTTTCGCCCGAAAGCTTGAGTAACTGAATGTGGGGGACTCTAAAGACTCGTCAACACCTTGGTTGTGGATTTAACCACTAGCACGTCAGAGGTATAAGCCAATACGTAACGGGCTACCAGGTATTGACTAAAAGGGACGTCTGTGAGCGAACTCAGCCTGACAACCCTACTGAGCCTGTCAGTGACAATATCCGTACAGTCCGGTCCGTTCGTCTATGAGCATCGCATGGCGGGCCTAGGGGGTTGGTAAAAGTCAGACCCCCAAAAGCGGTACAAGTCGTGTCGGAGTGTAGCCCAGAACACCCTGAGATACTACTGGAATACCTACCAGTAAATCTCCTTGCCTCGGCCGAGGGCTTTGTGTAATGGCTCTCCTAGACACAGCACGACCTCACCCCCAATACCGGGAGAGACGAACCCCTGAAGATACGCTCACTGCCTCCATGTGGCTCGGGACTGTACCCAACTAAAACCTGTTTGCACGACTCCTTTGAGCCGTGGTAGGGTAGTAATCAAAGTACAGTGGGAACTCACACGAGACAAATGACGATCCCCAGGTCGATGAACTAACCTGTACACATGTCACCAGGGAACTGCCATCTGACGTCTGGTATATGACCAACTAGCATGTTCCCGGCGAGTCCTGTCCGGTGTACTCATAACCCAATGAGCACCTGTATACATCTTAGGTGATCCAACTGACACCAGTGGCTTGTGAGACCGGCCACCGCCCCTCGTCGGGGTCTCGACTGTATACACTAGTCTACTATGGAGAATCGATGCCCTGTCTCGAAACTCTCACGACTAGGGACCTTTTAAGGATATGCTTATAGACCCCCAGCTCCCACTTATATGATCGCCCTCATACTGCTGGTGGTCAAGCAAGAATCCTAGGGGCTCTATCAACGTGTAATAGCGACGTGTCAGGTCACTTAAAACAGTACACGATGATAAAGGTAAACCAGATAGCATACTATCATCTCGAGTAAGACTGTCCTACCGGGATAGGTCCTCCATCAATCATTACAATCACGTACCTGTGACCTAATAATTGACTCTGAGGGCACTATCTCCAACAATCTCCCACTTGCACTCAAGGCTAATTATTGCGATGTCGCATACTCACAGCCCGTGTGATACCGAACACCCAACTCCTCTACTAGTCAGTCTCACAAAGCTCGTTTGCGAAACTATTGCGTTCGAGGAATAGCCTCAATGAGTGGATCCGCTTTGTTGTTTCTTTCTATGTCTCTCTAAATCTCAAGTTCGCGGAGAAAACCCATCTCCCGAAATGAGCAATACCTGTCTTAGAATGTGTCTGGATGTCTGATGGGACATAGCTCATAAATGAACTCCAAATCCAAACTTCTTAGACTGTATCGTCAACTGAACTTAATCAGTATCCTGCGCCATGCCTCCCTCAGTATTGCCTTGGACCACCTGTCCAAAATACTGCCCCTCGTCAGAAGGAAAACTATAACTCTGACAACCTCCCTGTCGTCCAGGTCACCTTGGAAGCCTGGAATGATAACTGTCTCCTCAACAAGGCTGTCGTTATCATATCCCTAGAATATCCACTTATGTTCTAAAACTGCTTCCGACTGTTTCTCCAGGATAGGATCAATATCTACTTATTGCATCTAGTGCAAGAACAACATCTGGTGTGGTACTTGACATCTCATGATTGAGTTAATTGCCTAAGCAAGTGATCTGCCAATCATGCACGTCCCTCTCTCCTTTAGTCTGTAAGACACCTTTAGAGAGGGTGACTCCATCACCTGCAGGTACACTACCGTGCCAGGAGTCGTCCATCCTAAATACTCTTAGAATGCTGCCAAGTACCCTGATTGGGAAACCACCCAAATCTAGATCTAATACCATAGATCCAGTAACCAGTATGTCTGATATAATATCCAAGTCCTGTGTGGAGAAAACACTGTGTGACGACCAAAGTATAACCGGTTGTAGTATAGGAGTTTCCTTTCCTACTCTGTGTATGTCATCCAAATACCAGGATATCACACCCTACTACCTTCTCAACAGATCCATCCCCTATTCTGATGAAGTCAAACCTATGACTGTCACGTCAGAAATAGATGATCTATCTCCGCTACTGGTGCTTCAGTCTAGACATAAGCCACCTGTCCACCAATGCTTCCGCTGCTCCCACTGACTACGACAACCCTCTGGCAGAGTCATATAGACGTCCACTTCTAAAACTAGTTTAGAACGACGCTATACTCATTCTCCCACCGGGTCTCGCAGCCTGGAACAACAGCAATAGTAATTGTGGGTAAACAAGAACTTCCCTGTCACCGTCCTTGAGGCTACCGTAGTACCTCTCGGGTGCCTGAAGTTACCCACCGTATCTGCGGAGTGGCCAATGGAATGTCAAATCAGATTGAATCTTTAGGTTCCTTATCAAATCTTCAGTAATCGTTTGTGGTTCTGGAATCACTTCCAGTTCTACCATACTCCCACTACTGTTTTCTGAAAAAATCCATTTTTATTAAAACTGTGGCGAGTCTAGAACAATATTGCTATTGTTCATCCAGATGGTAGAAAATCAACCCGCGTCATAGCCTGGGTCAACCCACAAACAGCCATTACAGAAACGTGCCTTGAGTTGTCCAGTGTCTGGTTTTAAGCATAAGCCGGACAACTCCCCGTACCTTAACATCGTTAAGATACGAACTGTTCTAAATCCAATATAGGACCAGAGGCACTGATTTAATTGAACCAGATTCAAATCATGCAGCTGTCTCCAGTGCATGTCAACTAAATGGAAGGAGGCCGATCAGCGTTACTCAACTTAGGAATGCTTCCAAATATGAGTAACCTGAAAGAGAAGCAAGTTCTCTTTATCATTACTATCAACTGAATACCATATACAAGTATCTACATCTTCGATCACTTTGAAGAATCCCGATACTTGCTACACCTAGTTCTCTACTCTATTCAAATACCTATAACTTCTCAAAATTCAGACCCTGTGTTTCCACGAAACACCTGTCTAAAAAGTAGAGAAGTCATAAGTAAACCGAATATAGTACGAGGACCAACCCCTCTGTCCTGATGGACCCTGGACAACATACAATACTCTGTATAAGTCCCTTGAGTCTGATAACTCATTCACTGTGTGTCGTAGGTTGAAAACTGTACTTATGGTTAAGAAGAATTACACCGCTGTTCAATGCTCCTTACCTAACCATCCACTGATATAGGTAAATGTCATAGACATAATTTCAAAAAGGTACATCTCACTCTATGAAAATAGACGTACAGATATATCAATTTGAAATTGGTGCATAACAGCGGATATTCAAAACCAAATATTTGCCGACCGGCAAACAACCCAGGTGATTTCCTCAAATATCACCGATTACAACGAATCCCGATATAATGAGGATGATCACCCAATTCCCAATAACCTACTCCCACTCATCATCTGTAAAACCATACAGATGTGAGAATCAAACCTGGTAAATACATACCCTGGAGTAAGTATCTAATCGGGAAATCAGTTTTCTTTTAATACTACACAGTGAAACTGAAACATTGAAATATTTCGATGGGGTATCCCGGTATTCCTAGTAATGCCTTTTCCAGATTCACGACTGTAACCATATAATTCTTTGCCACCTTTCCAAATCCCTTCTTATGTCTTTAGTTATCACCTTCTGCACACCCCTTATGCCAAATGGTTTTCTTCCTTCCCTACCGTTCGGCACCAGCCTATGGTTTGGAAGAAGACTATCTAATAAGCATAATGGGTGTACTGTCCCAATCCTAGGAACACTCGCAATGAGAGAGGGTGAAGATAAAAGACAACCGAATAAACCTTATTCCTATTTCTCCTGGACCAGAATCCATCCCCGAACTGGAACAAGTTCCATTCGAGTTCGTATATAACCATACGATGGAGTATCCAATAAACTGTGGATCTTCGTAGTGATACGGAGTGTCCTGGAGAAATACAAAGGTGATTTAGGATTGGCGAAGGAATACTTGGTTTGGTCGTGAATATCTGTTGCAATTTACTTTGCCCTCTTACTAATCCCTTTCTTTGTCTGAACTTAATACTTTCTGTACACCATCGTTAGGCTAATTGGTTTTCTTCATTCCCTACCGGTCGGCACCAGCCTAAGGTTTGGAAGAAGACTATCCAATTTGCGTAATAGGAGTACTCACAACCTGAGAGAAGGAAAAAGGAAAAGACAACTGAATAATCCTATCCGTTTTCTCCAGAACCGGAAACCATCCTCGAATAAATCCCTTCGAGTTCGTATATAACCATACGATGGTTTTGTCCAATGGAAGTGGACGTTCGTAGTAATACGGGGTGTCCTGGAGAAAAGGGTAAAAGTAGGAGTGGCAATGAGGTTTGCAACTCTGACAATCTAAAAGTCGGTGTTAAGAAGGTTCGGTCAACTTGGTCACTGAGTCATAGTCTTAGGGTCGGGTCAATGGTCGCTGCCAGAGAGAGAGAAAAGAAACACTCAGCGTGCACTCTAACCTAGATCAGAATGGTTACCAATTTATCTAATCTGGAATCCTCCCACTGTACCTCAAATTCTCCTCCAAACCTGAAAGAAGAATTAGTCGGGATCACCCGAGGAGTAAACCAACTCATCAGTGGGAATCGGGATCCAACTATCATCGCATGATAACGTGACGGAATCCGCTCACGGTGTCACACTCCAGAAGGTATGCGCATATCTGGCAAGTTTCAGTTCTTTTGAAACTCCCGATGAGATTTCTGCCCCATGCTCTTATGACCTTGGCGTGAGGTCAAAATATCATAAGTCACATGTCAAGTTCAGCCCATCATTATCCAGGTTAATTTGAACCCACCCGTACATACCCTTGACGTAGGCCAAAATAGTAGTACGACTGTCCCAAACCAACGCATCTATCTATGCAACAGATAAATACCCGGTAGCTACCAAACACTATGCCTTGGCGTGAGGTCAAAATACATAGCTTGAATACTACCGAATATTTAACTGAAATGATGGAGGGCTACGAATGGTTTCTGGCGAAAACCTTTAACGTAATGAACTTGATATCGTTGAAGGAACGGATAGCTTTTATAAAAATATAGTGACGAAAACCGTCGCTAAAGAGGTCACTCCCGGTGAAGGGATCTCGGCTCTTTCCCCGTAGAATGGGGTGCAGGATATTCCAAATGAATACCACGGTGCAAAGCAAAAGTAATCGGCTATAGTGAAGTCATTGCCCTGACGCAAACTTTTGTCCAAGGGGTCACTCCCGGTGAAGGGATCTCGGCCCTTGCCTCGTCGACTGAGGAGCAGGATATTCCAGCTGAATACCACGATGCAAAACAAAAGTGAACGTCCTTGCAATAACAGCTTTTTTTTGAAAAAGTGTTCCAACAACATCAGATTAGGTTTGTTTTTAACTTGCATTGATCCGAATCAATGCAGTCCCATCAATTGATCACACCACAAAGAACGAAAATATACTGATGTACGTATATGCCATCCGCATTCGCCACTGGGTCCCGTCATTACCCGTTAGGTTAGCTAACTAACGACAGAGCGGGGACTGGACTAGCGCGGATGCAAAACATATACAACATCTACTAATATATATACCAATATATTATATTCGCTCAAGGCGTGAATAAAATGCAACATCACAGAGAATGAACAGCATCACAGAAACAATACAGATATCTGGGATCCCCGGGTTTCACAGAGCCACTGCTGAAACCCGACGTTCCCCTGGTCGTGTGGATAGCCTGTGCAATGAAATCCTAGACCCCTACGGGCGCGGCAAGTCACCCGCCAAAACCTGAAGCGAGGCAGCCCCCTTCAGCACCGTGAATGGACCACCCAGCACTTCACGGAATCCGGTAACTCGGGCACCCCTCCTGGGTCAACCTGTACCCCCTACGAGTGCGGCGAATAGCCTGCCAATCCTAGAGTGAAGCCCCCCCCGTCCCAATGCCATGAGATGCGGGCTTGTTGCCCTCCAGAATCCGGCTATCCGTGCACCCCTCCGCGGGGTAATCCTAGTACAGAAAGTAAAATATACATACAACGGGTACATCGACCGCAACCAGGTCGTGCCCCAAAATAATAATACAAACAGGCAGTGACGGCAGTCCACATGTCGGACGCTCGCCCCGCAATATCAAATGTACATAATACAACCACAACTGTACTAGCATTGCATCCAGGCTATCCCCCACGACCGATCCGCAACATCACAGCAAAAACAAAACATCAACGTGAAAGTCACGTTCGCAAATCCGTCTAACCGGGCTATAGCAGTTAGACCGAATTTACCGATCAAGTGACATTCACGGTCGCAGATATAATGTAAATACTGTGAAAAATGTGTTTAAAATATCCGATCGATCAAACAATTAACAAGTGGGCCCCCAAGTAAAACTGTAGCAGTCACAGAGATTCTGGGCCCAAATTTAATATTCCAAAGCCCACAAAATAAGTCCAGAAGACCACTGTACAAATTGGACACACTGAAGAGACCAATGTGCGGCGGAACCGCGGCCCAAGGGGGGGTTTGGCCGCGGTTCCGCGCTACAGTCAACGACTGAGTGTGTCGAATTTTTACAGATGTCTTAGAATGTCTTGTACAGCAGTTTTCTACAACCTGAAAAAATTTTTGACACCAAAAAATTCCAACAGAAAACTGATGCAAAGGAAAATATGGTTTTTGGGATTTTGGTCGATCGGAAATGCAAAACACATTAGAACAAGCTAGGCTAAGTTAATGGCGAGGCTCTGATACCACTGTAAGTTCACGGCGGCGCCCCGGCCGTCAATCCGACGGCCAAATGCGGAAGCGGTGATAAACTTTAAATTTTCTAAAACTGGCAAACCGCCGCGCACTAATACCCGGATCGAACCACTAACTAGTCCTAGCTAACTACAAGAAAGGGAATAGAGATATACCGACGATCCAAGTCCTCCGGTCTTCTCGTCATCGTCCCGATCTTCTGCGGAATGTCCCGTCTCCTCCTCGTCGCCGGAAGTGCACCACATCGCCTACTTCTTTTACGGGCTCCCACCTCAATGCCGAGGCAACTCGGGCATGAAGCCGGCTACTCGACGTGCCCAAGATTTGCTGTAGAATATGTAGTACTCAAGTCTCACTTTGGGGTAGTGGAGGTTGCCTTTTGGTGGAGGGATGATACAAGGAGTTTTTCTTGGGAATTTTGGTGAAGAAAATGATATGATATCAACCAAAATCACCCCATCAAAAATTGGGACAGCCCCCTTCAAGCTTTGGCCGGCCATGACATGTGAATGGAGAGAATGGAGTGAGTGGGAGAGTGAATCAAATGGGAGCCATTCTCATCTAATACCAAAGAGAGAGAGAGGAAAGTTATCATGCAAAAGAAATGATAGTAAGGAAAATCCAACACTCAAAGCAACAATCATCACTCCAAAAGTCATGCCATCATCAACAACCATGATGATAAAGAAAGTCAAGCAATCATGAGTTTATGAAGTCAAATGATGGGACAAGTATCATGACATGATAATATGCAAAGACCCCCTCCACAAATGCTTATTTGCAACAATGCAAATAAGCCCTCCTCCACCAATCTTCGGCCAATGAACGGAACAATGGAAATTGGCCGAAACGGAAAGCAAACTGGCAACTCCAGAAAACTGGTCCCGTAATAAATTACAGGAAAACCCCGATACTGTGCATACACACCCGCATCTGTATTTCGACCGAAATACAAATGCAAAGAGACAAAATCTACACTGTACTATACTAGGATCCGGCTTATACCAAAGCCGGCTAGCATTATCTGTTCGATCCTGATCCGTGCAATACCGCACGTATCTGATCGAACCCTGCCATATAACCATACGGCCTATAGTACAAACTGTCCGATCCTGATCCGTGCAATACCGCACGTATCTGATCGGACCTTGCCATATCTCCATACGGCCTCTACAACCTTTCGCCCAAAAGCTTGAGTAACTGAATGTGGGGGACTCTAAAGACTCATCAACACCTTGGTTGTGGATTTAACCACTAGCACGTCAGAGGTATAAGCCAATACGTAACGGGCTACCAGGTATTGACTAAAAGGGACGTCTGTGAGCGAACTCAGCCTGACAACCCTACTGAGCCTGTCAGTGACAATATCCGTACAGTCCGGTCCGTTCGTCTATGAGCATCGCATGGCGGGCCTAGGGGGTTGGTAAAAGTCAGACCCCTAAAAGCGGTACAAGTCGTGTCGGAGTGTAGCCCAGAACACCCTGAGATACTACTGGAATACCTACCAGTAAATCTCCTTGCCTCGGCCGAGGGCTTTGTGTAATGGCTCTCCTAGACACAGCACGACCTCATCCCCAATACCGGGAGAGACGAACCCCTGAAGATACGCTCACTGCCTCCATGTGGCTCGGGACTGTACCCAACTAAAACCTGTTTGCACGACTCCTTTGAGCCGTGGTAGGGTAGTAATCAAAGTACAGTGGGAACTCACACGAGACAAATGACGATCCCCAGGTCGATGAACTAACCTGTACACATGTCACCAGGGAACTGCCATCTGACGTCTGGTATATGACCAACTAGCATGTTCCCGGCGAGTCCTGTTCGGTGTACTCATAACCCAATGAGCACCTGTATACATCTTAGGTGATCCAACTGACACCAGTGGCTTGTGAGACCGGCCACCGCCCCTCGTCGGGGTCTCGACTGTATACACTAGTCTACTATGGAGAATCGATGCCCTGTCTCGAAACTCTCACGACTAGGGACCTTTTAAGGATATGCTTATAGACCCCCAGCTCCCACTTATATGATCGCCCTCATACTGCTGGTGGTCAAGCAAGAATCCTAGGGGCTCTATCAACGTGTAATAGCGACGTGTCAGGTCACTTAAAACAGTACACGATGATAAAGGTAAACCAGATAGCATACTATCATCTCGAGTAAGACTGTCCTACCGGGATAGGTCCTCCATCAATCATTACAATCACGTACCTGTGACCTAATAATTGACTCTGAGGGCACTATCTCCAACACGTAGGTGATGGAGTCACCCTCTCTAAAGAGACGTCTTCTAGACTGATGAAGAGAGCGATTTGCATGATTGGCATATCACTTGCATAGGCAATTGAGTCAATCATGAAATATCAAGTACAACACCAGATATTGTTTTTGCACTAGCTGCAATAAACATATATTAATCCAATCCTGAAGAATCATTGGGAAGCAGTTATGAACATAAGTGGATGTTCATGGGATATGGTAATGCCAGCCTCCTTCAGGAGACAGTTATCATTTCAGTCTTCCAAGGTGACCTGGATGACACAGTGACTGCCAGAGTTATAGTTTTCCCTCTTCTGAGGGGCAGCATGTTGGACGGGTGGTCCAAGAGGATACTGAGGCAGGCATGGCGCAGGATACTGATTAAATTCACTGGAAGATACAGTCTAAAAAGTTTGTTGGATTTGGAGTTCATTTGTGAACTGGGTCCCATCAGATATCTAGACAAATTCTAAGACATGTATTGCTCATTTCGGGAGATGGTATTCTCCGCGAAGTTGAGATATAGAGAGATACAGAAAGAAACATTGGAGCGGATCCACTCACTGAGTCTATTTCTCGAACACAATAGTTTCACAAACGAGCTTTGCGAAACTGATTAGTAGAGAAGTTGGGTGCTCGGTATCACACGGGCTATGAGTATGCGACACTGTAATTATTAGCCTTAAGTGCTAGTGGGAGATTGTTGGTTATAGTGCCCTCAAGTCAATTATTGAATCGCAGGCTTGTGATGATTGAGGGAGGACCTATACCGGTAGAACAATCTTACTCAAGATGATAGTATGCTATCTGGTTTGTCTTTATCATCATGTACATGCTTCAGGTGCTATTACAGATCACTATTACATGTTGATAGAGCCCATAGGATTCTTGCTTGACTACCAGCATTATGATGGTGATCATATACGTGGGAGCTGGGTGGTCTATAACCACATCCTTAAATGTCCCTAGTCATAGGAGTATTGAGACTGGGCATCAGTACTCCGGAGTAGACTAGTGTGTACTGATCGAGACCCCGACTTAGTGTTAGTTTGTTCACCTAAGATAGTATACAGGTGCTCATTTGGTTATGAGTACACTGGACGGACTCGCCGGGAACCTGCTAGTTGGTATTATACCTTTTGTCAGATAGCAGTTCCCAGGTGACATGTGTACATGTTAGTCTGTCGACCTGAGATCGTCATTTGTCTCATGTGAGTTCCCACTGTTCTTTGATTACTACCCTACCACGGCTCAAAGGAGTCGTGCAAATAGGTTTTAGTTGGGTACAGTCCCGAGCCACATGGAGACAGTGAACGGATCGTCGGGGATTCGTCTCTCCCGGTATTGGGGGTTGATGTCGCGTTGTGCATGGGTGTCCATCACCATAAATCCTCGGCCGGGGTAGACGAGAATTACCGATCTAGGATCGATAGTTTCTCAGGTGGTGATGGGTTTTATACCGACACTAAATGTCGCGTTATTAGGGGGCTGACTTTATCCACCTCTTAGACTCTATATGCGATACTCTTATATGAACAAACCGGACTGTACGGATATTGTCAATGTCAGGCTCAGTAGGGGTTTGGATGAGTTTTCTCGTCGGCCTTCCCTTCGCTCAATAGCTGGGTAGCCGTTACGTACAGCTAGTGCCGCTGACGTGCTTGTGGTTAAACCCACTGTCAGCGTATTGACGAGTCTTTAGAGTCCCACACAGAGGTTTTTCACGGTTCAGGCGATATGGTGTAGATGACGTATGTTGGTACATACATGTGTCCGATTAAATATGTGTACAAGCTGCACAGACTTTAATCGGACGGTTGATAATACTAGCGGCTTAGGATTAAGCCGGATTATTAAATCAGGTTTTGATTTAATAATTTATATATATGTATTCTAGTATTATTGTTCACTATTCATTTTCTTTCTTTGTTATTCGTATTTTTGTATAAATACGCGTATATGTATTTCGATACGTATACCAGGTTGTATTCCGTATTTATACGGAATAGCTTCTAAAAGATTTGACACCTCATTATTTGATTTTTCTTTTTGGAAAATCATTTTGAGAAATGAAGTGGAAGGGGTGAGGTGGCATGAACATTGTTTAGCATGTAGAGAGGTATGGCACACATTTGTTTATTTGGAAAATGAAATGAGATATTTTGGTGTGTGCATGATTGAGAGAGAGGGGGCAGCCACTTTCTTTGGGTGAGCCTTGCTCATTTCTTTTCTTCACTTGATTGATCAATTTCTTGATTGCTCACTTTCATTCTTATTCTCACTTGGAGAAAACACTTAGCCATTTTCTTTAGTTGCTCATGCCACATATTTCCTCACCTCCTCTTGATCTTCTATGGTTGCTCATGGAGCATTTGTGATGATAGAAAAATTATAGTGACACATTCCTACACCTCCACTCTCCATTGCTAGCAACCTTGGAGCGTCGGTTGCCTCACTTGGCGAGGGTGAAGCTTGCGTCGTTTCCTTCCGGTGGATCATCGTAGATGGAGGAAGACCATCAACCAAACTCAATCCGCAACCACTAGGAGCTTGGGATGATAGTTGAAGACCCGTAGGACTTGGTTCATTCGGTGTAACCATCTAACTCCTCTTTATATGTTTGCTAGTATAGGGTTTAGGGTAGATCCAGCTATCGGGTCATGGTAGCGCCAGTTTAGAAAATTTTTGTTCCGTATTTGGCCACGGTTTGATGGTCGGGGCGCTGCCGTAACCCAACAGAGCCTAGGCTTCATTTGTGATCAAATGATCAATATAGAACAATATTCTCAAGATATGACTAAATCGTCTAAGTTCGATCTTAGTTCTCAAATGAGACCAATGATCCTTAGACAGAGCTTATGTTCTCCTCTGAATTGATGGACCTCACAAATGTGAGAAATGCGACCTAAGTTCATTCCCGTTGTCAAGCCACGCTACCAGTGTGGATCCTGTCAAGAAAATGCTTGACCAAAATCATGAAAATATAAGTACGGATTTGGACTAATCTGCGCCTTACAGGCGACGACGAAATTGGTCTCTGTATACAATCTGAGGGCAACCCAAAATTAAAAATCAAAAGACACGACACGCGAAGCAAAGAACCTGGAGTGCAGAAAGTTGTTGTCATACGCCACAACGTAATTAACTACAGAGGCTTGTGCTTGTAGGAAAAATATGTCCCTATAATTAATAAACCTCTCACACTAAGAGGGAATCTGAAGTCGGCTACATCGGTCACATCCTTCCAAACAACCGATATACTGCTATAAATAAACTTAGTGTCTTCAGAGAGGTAGATAGATCAAACCTATGCATCTGCCCCCAAATTCAGACGAGACGTTCTACTCTAGTTCGTCTCAGTCCGATCTTTGGTGGTAAACATATTCTGGTACGCCCGGTGGGACCTATATTTTTCTCTTTCCACTCCACACTTTGTGTGTCGTATTTAACAAAATCGCGGTGGTTTATGGCTGCTCTTAGATTTCGGGGTATACTGAAGATGGTGCTATTTCTCCTATGAGGGTCTCAATGGTATTTTGCAACAACTGCTACTCAAGCACCATCCCGTCCCAGCTGATCTTCTTTGGGAAGATTATGGCCCAACTGATCGGCATCCCAACAGCCCTACTCATTCAAGAATGGAATGGGCTCCAATTCGAAAAAATGCCTCTACTTCTCCTTACCATTGGTGCCACAACGTCAAAGAAGGAGGCCTCAAAGAAGAAAATCTTCGATAGACTGGCAACAAGCTCCGTAGGCCTTTCCGAGTAGCCTGCAAAATAAGAAAGCTCAATCTTTAACTGTTTGAATCCGAGCTCTGCAGGCCCATCAAGGAAGCCTGCAAAACCAAAAGGATCAGTCTTTAAGAGGCTGGCATCAAGCTCCATAGGCCCAGCAAAGAAGTCTGTGAATTCCAAAAGCTCATTCTTTAAAAGGCTGGTTCATGCTGCTCCCAAAGCGCCAAAAGATGCTTCATATCCAAGAAATTCTGTCTTGCACATACTGGCGCCAAATACTCTTACTCGGCCTAAGACGTCATTCTTCAAACGACTGACACCTGCTGAACCTCCAAAATCACACAGGAGGCATGACTATGAGGCTCCCAAAGCTGAAGAGGTTCCGGCTTCAAGATGCTCTCGACATCACTATTGGCGCCGATAGGGACAGGCTAGGGGTATCATAACTCCATCGATGCCCACTATCAATGCGGCTATTCCGACAAAGAACATATTTGAACTGCTGAAGAGGGTAAGGCGAAACTCGTCTATCACTAGCTTGAAAAAGTCTCCATCACCTGTGGGGGCATCAAATGAGCAAAAGTCAATGCTAAAGACAAAACTTTCCTCGAAAATATATAAGGTCTTGAAGAAGTGTCACGCCCCGCTTCTCGGTGTACGGTGAAGGGGACGCGACTGGTCCGCTACGTATTTACTCTGAAGTAAATACGCTAAACGTATCTAAGCAATATAAAGTAAAATCACAAGAGACAAAATATAAGATAACAACAACTTTATTTATTCACATTCTTTTGTACAATGCATGAAAAGGAAATACAACTGAAATAAAAGCGATGCCTAAATAATGGCATAACAGGAAATGAAAGTACTGAATGGAAAATGTACAATGAAACTAGAGCTCTGGTTCTTCAGCAAACTGATCCAAGTCTTTTGCAGATAGCTCGATTTCTGACGGGTCCAAACCACCTGACGACATTCAAAGAAGAAAGAAATAGAATGTCGTCAGCGAACAGGTCGCTCGGTAAGTCCCAAAGATAAGAGGAGAAATAGAATGGACAGAGAGTAAGAGAGAGAGAGAGAGTAGCTTTTACAGTTGTATTATATTGTTATATTGTTGTATTTAGCGTTAACGCTGTTGTTTGTAGCTTGGTACAGAAGAATGCCAGTGTATACGAGAGGAGTCTCACTTGCCCCGGAGACTAAGGTAAATGTAAGTACAAGGCTCTGTTGGAAGGCCCGGAACAACGACAATTGGATTCATGTTAGGTGTCTTAATCTTACCGTCTCGTGCCACTTTTAACACCTTCCGTACCAGTCTACCCCTTAAACTCCGTAGTGTTTTATTTGTATTGTTTTGTATTGTATTGAGTGTATAATTAAAAGACCGACCGAAACCATGATATGAGTAAACGGATGTAACCGTAGAATCATGTAAATGGATGTAAACTGGAGTTCATGTAAATGGAATGTATATCCATGGTTCGGTTCAGTCAAGTTGTATAGATTGATAATTGGATTCATGGATTCATGTTGAATTGTAATATTGAAGCTTGTAGATTATAGATTGTAAACTGTAGATTGTAGATTGTACTCGAATCATATTCAAGTCAGATTATACAGAGACTCAAACTGAGTCAGACAATTAGCAAGGTAAATTGAAGTCCTGATTGTTTTTATTACTTTGTCTATGGTAGATAGGCAAGCACCCAATTCTCCGGCTCCCTGGGGCTCAAGAGATTGGTTCTGCTTAAACCTATGTTTACTAGGGTCCTTAGGGTGATTTATAGAACTTGAGGGGGTTTTATGTAAAAATACTTTTATATACTTTTCAAAATACACCTTAAGTATTTATTATTCGTCTTTAGAGTTGTAATGAATGTGGATTTTATATTGTGATATTTCTAGTGAAAATATCCTAGTTTCATAAATAAAGGTATTTATTTGTAATATTGATTTGTATGGAATTCATGGTATTTTAGTGTAAAAGTGATTCTTGTGATTTTTAGAAAAAAAGGTGGAATATTTATATCATAACAAAATAGGTATTTTAATGATAAATATACATATATTTATACAAAAATAATTTTAATATATTTTTTATATTATAAAAATCTCATTTTCTTAAGATGTCGTTTTTTAAATCTTTCGAGACCGAATGCTCCTTGCGGAGGTCTGAATCTCGCACTACTAAGCCCGAGGATGTGCGATGATCCGCACCATCCCGAACGGGTTCCCTAAAATGGGTTGTAGCGGCGCTTTGCAAAGATTGTAAAATACTAAATCCTTTAGAAAACAGTTTTATGAAGTAAATGTTATTTATTTGTAAAGATGTAAATTTTCCGTATTGTATGTTCTAGATTCTCCTAAGTCAACTAGTCTATTCCTAACTGGTCCAAACGACAAATTGTGAGATGCCTCAAATTTCCTCTTCACCGCCAATTGTGGCCACGTAAGTACAAGTGAAGAAAGGAGGGATCCGCTCACGACTCACCGTGAGACGGGCCTTTTAAAGTTACCTTTCTCACTTGCCTAGCCTAGACACCACAAAATCAGGTTTACATAAACGACCGATGTCTACAATCTTGTCCTATTTTCCTAATAAGTAGTATTTATTTAAAAGTGTATCAATACTAAATCTTTTAGAAATAGTTTTCTTAAGTAAAGGGTATTTAAATGAAAATGTTTGTTTTCTCGTATTCTAAGTTTTCGATGGTATCGTGTTAGGTTGTATATGAGTGTGCGAGGAGGTAGGTCGTTACCTCGTGCTCTACTTTAAAGGTATAGCAAGTTTAATGGGGTTAAATGTAGAATTGAAACAATGTGGTATTTAAGTGAAAAATGCAATAAATTGAAATAGCCATCATTTTATGAATTGAAACTTGATCAATTTGGTTGATTAGTGTTTAATAGTCATCATGAGGGAGTTTAAGCATAATTGTATTAACGAGAAGTGGAGTTTTATGAAGAAACCAAATCGGAAATCAGATTTGTTCCTATTCCGTCGGGTTTTGTAAATCCGTATTTTTAGATAGAAGAGATAGGTAGAAATTGGGACTTACGGGATTTAGGTCACACAAGAGAGTGAAATGGAAGCAGTGGAATCACCGATGTGTTGTGCCGTCCCCGGGAGTTCCTAGGATGATCGTCGGAAGTTCGCCGGGAAATTCGCCGTAGCTTCGCCTTGAGCTCACTTCGATTGCACACTAGGGTTCTAAGGATTTTTCTTGAGAGTTGGCTCAGAAATGTGACTGAGAGGGTAGAGGGTAGGGTGGTATTTATAGGGTTAGGCTAGGGTTAGGGTAGATGAAGGGTTTTTAAATAAAAAAATGTAAAAATGTATAAAAATCATTAAAAATTTGAGTAAATAGGGTATTTCAAAGGTTTCTGGAACCGATCCATTTAATTAGAGTGTGCATGGGAGTTTAGAAGGTGAAAAGACAAAACTTTCCAGTTGACGAGTCGGCCGTCGGCGGCGCCGGCCCGAGTCGGGCCGAGTCGGGGGTTGGGTAGGTGGGGGTCATCAGGTATAGGCTCTGGTACTTTTAGTTTTTCAGGTTCGGTTCAAAGTTTGGGAGTTATCTCAGGTGGACTGTTGGGCTTCCATAAAATTTAAAACAAAATAAATATTAAAAATAATGTGGGGCATGTGATTTGAACTCTGGTGGCTTGGTTCAGCAATGCAAGGTATTACCAATGAGCTACAAGCTCCTTCTTGTAATTAAATTGCTAATTAATTACTTAAGTCTTGTGCTCAGGCAATAAATACCCCTTTATAGATTTTTGAAAAAATATTTGAAAAATTTGTATAGGAAAAAGTGTATAAGAAAATTAGGGTTGTTACAAGAAGGTTCGTGGCTCCGTTGTCAACGACAAACTATCTCAGAAGCTTAGGAATCCGCCAAAGGCTGACTCAGCTTCCAATTTCAAAGTGGCCTATCCTAAACAGCAAAGGCCAGAAAGATCCCCGTCGCCTAGGGTAAATCTCAAGAGGTGAATTGTCAAAAGCTCTACGCATAAAGCTGAAGTAGTTCACACTGTGCGGATGATACACCTTAGCGGAAGTGAAAATAACATTTCCACCAGTCATAGACCCCATACTCAGTCTCTTAGTGCAGCCCAAAGGCAGCAAGAGCTGCAGGAATTAGCCACTCAAGCAGCAACGCTTGTCAGTACTCCGCCCAAAGTTCGCCCGAAAGACGAACAAGATGGTCTTGCAGGTCAAGGGTCTGATGTTGACTCCTTGAAACGTGCTCTTGACAAGTTTTAAAATCCATACAAGTCCAATTCTATCTATCAAAAAATTTTCAGGTTACATTTTGTAAAAAGGACAGAGGGGGTTAAACTCGAAAATCGGAAACGGAAAATTTTATTGATCCGAACTATAACTTCATTTAAAGCAAGTTAATGTCTTAGGGCCAGCTCTGATACCATGTAATGAAGTATTGCTCGCTTAGAAACATTTAAAACAAGGCGGAATGAACAATTATTTAAACAAAACAAGGGAGAAAGACATCCAAAACCCTAAATCATACCCATAAACACAAACTTGCAAACAAAGAGAGCAAAAAAGAGACTAAAGCTAGGGTTTTAGTGCTACAACCTTTTTAGCATTTCCATCTAATTGTGGAAGACCCTCTCTAGACTTTGAGTGCTCCGAGAACACGCTTGCTCGCCGATCAACCATGCCGATGATGATCTATATGAGGGTTCCTAGCTCTAGCTCCAACTCCACTAAAAAAAACTCCTTTGTGAAGTTACCTGCTTCCTTCTCATGCTAAGATGAGGAAACTAGAGATGTAGTGTGTTATCTCTTTTGATCTATATTTCTCTTTCTCTTTTCTTTTTCTTTTTTTTTGGAGTTCAAACAGAGAGGAGAGGAGAAGAGAGGGAATATGAGAATGGAAATGAACTAGCATAATTAGAGATGAGATGAATCTCTACTTTAATATGCCTTCCTTTTCTCTCCCCTCTACTTGTCCATCAAATTGGGGTGGGTATGCACCCCACCCCCAAGTGCCATCACATGGCTAAGCATTGCTCCTAAAAGAATATGAAATAAAATGAAAAAGAAAAGGGAAAATTGATATGTAAACAGATCAATTTTCATTTGCATCAAAATGCAAATTCATTAAAAGAGAGGAGAGAGGGTAATATATATATATATTATCATATTAAATTAAAACTTGATTTAATATTCCGTCTTTCTAAAAGGCCGGCTAGCATATCAAACGTTCGATTAAATTCAGTGTATCCAATACACGTATTTAATCAAACTCCTGCACGTATAACCATACAACCACTATATCGTTTCGCTTGAGCTGGGAAACCCTCTGTGTGGAACTCTAAAGACTCGACAATACGCTGGTAGTAGGTTAGGATCATATTCGATTGATTTGAAACACTTTCAGATCAATCCCCTCATGGGTTAACCCACAAGCACGTCAGTAGTACTAGCTGCATGTAACGGCTACCCATGTATTGAACGGAAGGCTGGTCGACAAGCAAGCTCATCCGTACCCTGCAGAGCCTATCAGTGACACTCACCGTACAGTTTGGTCTCTTCGTCTGAGAGTGTCGCATACCGGGTCTGGGGGGTGGAATCTGTCAGATCCCCAATAACTTGATAGGTCATGCCGATATCTTGCTCATAACCAACTGAGAAACCACAGATAACACTTATCAGTAAATCTCATCTGTCATGGTCAAGGACTTATGGTTATAGCTAATCGAGCACTATGCGACATCAACTCCCTATACCGGGAGAGACGAACCCCTTTCGATCGCTCACTGCCTCCATATGGTTCGGGACTGTACCCAACGAAAATCTATTTGCATGGCTCTTTAAAGCCGTGGTAGGGTAGTAATCAAAGCACAGTGGGAACCATACAAGACACTATGATGATCTCAGGTCTACAGACTACCCTATACTCATGTCACCAGAGAACTGCTATCTGACGATTGGTATAATACCATCTAGGAATTCTCGGTGAGTCCGTTCGGTGTACTCATTCTCCAATGAGCATCTGTATACAATATTTGGTGTCAAATACCGATGGTTGTGGGACCAACCATCGTCCCGGTCGGGGTTAAAAAACGTATACACTAGTTTATATCGGAATATTGATGCCCAGTCTTAATACTTCCACGACTAGGAACATTTAAGAATGTGCTTATGGACTATTCAGGCCCCACTAATATGATCGACATCATAATCCTGATAGTCAAGAAAGATCCTATGGGCATTATCAATATGCATTAGCAATATATAATAACAAATAAAACATATACACATGTTAAGAAAAAGACAAACCAAATAGCATACTATCATATCAGGCAAGACTGTCTTGTACATACATATGTCCAAGTATCCACTATAATATATAATAATGGCCTCTAGGGCATACATATCCAACACGCTTAGGTGCCCGTTTAAGCGGGTTAAATGGCTTAAGCGCTTATTAAACGCTTAGACTGCTTAATTAAACTGCCTAGGGCTAAGTCGGAGTGGCCTAGCACCTCTTCCGTCTAAGTGGCTATCTAGACCCCTTTTTAGAACACTGCATTGTGCATAGGAAAGGAGTCATCTAGTTGCCGATATTTCCTATAAGAAGGCTGATGGATTGGTCTTGCTCTAACAGCGGTTCGCACTTGACGATGAGATTATGCCATCGGGCTATAAATTCAATGTTGCTTTTGTTGTCCTCTGGTTTGGTCCTCATAAGGTCGTCAATAGTGATTTCATCGCTAACACTCATAAATCTTTGCTTGAACAGAAATTCCATTTGAGCGAATGTCGTGAACGAGCCGTTCGGTACGCTTGCGTACCAGTCGAAGGCAATATCGGTCAAGCTGTTAACGAACTACCGGAGGAGAAGCGCATCATTGCCTCCGGTATTCCCTCACGATACTTTAAAGTGGGTAATGTGCTGGTTTGCATTTCCCATCTTGTTAAACCTTCTGAATTTGGGGACGGCGTAGCTGCTGGGAAACTTTACAAGATCAAATTGTGCATGTATACCGCCGGAAACCGGGTCTGAGGTGCGGGGAGTGCGTCCAGCCCAAATACTGGGGTAGATGCTATATGGAACATATCTATCCACCTCTCCAAACATGCCAAGTTGATTTATGGCACTGTATATCGAAGGTTTGAATGGATGCGACCGTTGTAGCAGACTTATCAGATTCCCTCTCATATATGTGATTTTTTTTATTGTAGGGACGCATTTTCCTACAGGTGCAAGTTCCTGCAGTTAATTATGTTATCTCCAAGCGATAACAATTTTCTCTACTCCATGAATCATAGTGTGTCATGTTATGGTTTGTTTATTTTAGGGTTGCCCTTAGATTGTATACGGAGAATAATTTATATCGTCGCCAGTAGGGCGTGGATTAGTCTAAATCCATATATTAGATTTAGGGTATGAACATGGATAGCATTTCTCATATGAATGAGGTCCATCAGTTCAAGGGGATTTTTTTTTTCATCTAAGCAACATTAGCCTTGTTGTAGACTAAGATGAAATTAAGTTTTGGCTAGGACTGTTAGTCGTATATGAGACTAAGATCAACTTAGAAAGGTTCTTTTAAGGATTGTTAGTCTTATTGTAGACTAAGATCAACTTAATTAGTCATATATATGAAGCATAAGCTTCTATACTTAATGTATATTGACTAAGTATCAAAGTTATGACTTGCTGGTCAGGTGCGCATGTGCTACTTAGAGTGCGCACGTGCTTCGTATGGAACATTCATGCTTTCCCTTTTATAGGGGCATACATGAGTATGAGATGCGCATCCAGGTTAGATGCAAATCTGTATAGGATGCGAATCAGAATAGGATGCACACTTATATGGGGTGCACATGAATATGGCATATGAATTCATATATCATGTGATGCGTACTTCATTGGGTTCAAGTAGTGCGCATGTGCATGATGGACAAGTTGATGTGGACAACATCTTTTACATGCACTCATGTGTATATCACGTGATGCGCAGATCAATAGTTACACCCTAATCCAGGGTGCGCACTATGATGTAGAAAGCTTTGACTTTCAAAGAGATTGAGATCTTTGTTATTTGGTTTAAAGTGCATTCATATAGCACATTTAAAGTTGATGAAAGTAAAAACTTTCCGGCGAAGCACTAGCTTCGGTTTGTATGTTTGCGATTATCCTTTAATATGGTTTTGTCCAAAATATTAGACCTTAGAATAGACCTCTCATGAAAATCAATGGCTTTTTGTAAGAGAGAGATAAACTCTAAGATCGTTTGATCTATATTTTAGAGAAGCACTAGTTTCGTTATGAAAAAGCAATAGATTTTATTAAAAGAGAAGATCTTCTTTTCTTTTTGATTACCTAGTTAACTAGGGTTTTCTTCAAAGAGAGCTTCGGTTTTGCAGAGCTTCGATGGAGAGAGCAAAAAGATCAGAATTCTTGAATTTCCAAAAAAAATCAATCATCTTTTTTATTGTGAGGGGGTCTCTATTTACAAGAGAAGAATTGTTAGGGTTTGTTCCCAACAATCAGGGTGAGTTTTTATCTCAATTTAATTTTGATTGATCTATATTAATTTCTGGATGCATGTGCACTATTGGATCATTGATCCACAGATCAATTTTGTTTGATTTGTCACGTTTGTTATGAATAAACAGATTTAAATTGATTTATATCAATTTAGGGTGCTTGCGTACCATTGGATCATTGATCTAAAGATCAATTTTGTTTGATTTGTCTGTCTGTTAATTGATAGAAGATTTTCTTCTAAAAATAGTTTAATTAAGTACATGTGCACTGATAATGCATGCACATGTTCTTTGCCTGTATTTGCATCGCATACGATGGCCTTTGCCATGCGCACATATTTTGCACGTGTCACATTGCATGCGATGGCCTTAAGCCATGCGCATGTGTTTTGCATGTCATCGCATCACATGCGATGGCCTTAAGGCATGCGCATGTGCCTTTCACGTGTCGCATCGTATGATAGGTGCACATTTATTGGGTGAATCCTAAAACGGGTGCGAACAAATATCCCCACCAACTGTGCGCACGTGGTTTGCACGTGTGTATAGTGGCGTCAAGCTACGAACCGTCATATCTACTCCGAGATCTACGAGATGTCAAACTGACTTCCGAACCTTATAAATAGGGGCTTCCTCCTTTAAACGAGGTTGCGCTTCCTTTCTTTTCTTTCTTAAAATTTTAAGAACTTGTGTTCTTCTTGAGAGCTAGTTCTCTTCAACGAAGCTTTTGCTTCCCCTTTTCCTTTGATTTGATAACTAAAACCCATCCCATCAAAGCAAAATGCGCACCCAAAGCTTTTACTTCTTTTAAATAGTGCACATCTATTACTTCAGAAAATATTTTGATTTTCATGGGACGTGCGCACCTCTTTGGGCTGTGCGTCTTTTACTTAGAGAAATCCTTTGAATTTTTGTAGTGTATGCACCCCTTGGTGAGTTGCGCATCCCATACTTGGAAAAATCTTTAGATTTTTCATAAGATGCATATTCTAAGTCTTGACCCATCTCATGATAGTTTTTGTTTTGTGAACTAATGCTTCTTGGTTTTTTTCTTCTCAGGTACGATGTTTTCTCCAGCTGACTTCAAGTATGATTGCCCAACAAATTCGCAGCCAAATGAGCCTGTCGATAAGGAGGTTATTTAGATGATTAGAACTCGTGATTCTATACGGCAATATCTTCAAATCTGGGCCGGTTGGTATAATTAAATCATCCGAGGTCGTATCAGTTTACAGTGTGAGGCGCCGTCTGATCCGCTCGGGCCTTTCAGCTACACCGATGCTGTACCGACTGCCTTTATAGTGGAGATGAATGATTGGACAGCCTGCAATCGGTTACAACCCTCTTCAGATGGATTTACAAAAAATATGGTCGTGGATCTTCTTGGACGTCATATAAATCAATAAGAAGCATGACAGGATATAGCTGAGTATGGAACAAACATGAGTCTTGATCCTTTAGAGGCAAGAATTGAGGAATCCGTCGATCTTGTGATGGCTATGGTGGAATCAGTGGCAGAGGATGATGATGCCAATCTTCAGAAATCCATATTCGCCTCTGAACGAACAACCCAAAAGGAAGTGGCGATAAAAGATGTTGCGGTAATCGGTATATTCCATTCGCCTTTATTTACGTGCTTTCCAATAAATAATCTCATATATATCTTAATAATCCATTTTTAAAGCAATTTCCACTGAGGAGGCCATCCAAGCCTCATACGATAAGCTTAAGGAGGAGGAAGAAGCAAGGCGAAGGATTATTAGAGGTCCTGGTATGATTCACCTTTTCTTAAGTTTTGCATTTGTAATACACGATTTAACTTGTACATTTTCTAACGCTTTTTTACTACAGGGACTTCTATAGCCGGGATTCGTATAGTAGATGTTTCCTCTTCTCCTACCGCTGCATAATCTTTTAGGCCAGTAGCCCTTGTTGATGCCCCTGCTATATTATCTCAAGAAAAAGTGTTGAAACGTCCGATGTCATCTGTTTCCGACTCCTAATATTCTGGTGATGAGGAGGCCAACTTATCGGCTACTCACAGGAGGTCTGTACGGACGACTTGAGCAGAGGAACCACGTCATCTCTATGAGGAGGCCGAGCGTCGGGCTTCTTTAGGTGTAAGGGACTTGTTTGTTTTCTTTTCTATTTCGACCTGAATGATCATTTTATCGCTCTCTTAACGTATGTTTTTACCGCTGTTTTTTTTATAGCTAGCGCTAGTTCCAGCGATCAGATCCCCCCAGACGTTTCTGAAGAAGGTGAGATTTCGCCAGTCGAGACCATGAAGCCAGCGATTATCAACGGGGGTGAATCTGAGTATTCCAATTCTGAAACCCATGATCCTGCTGCTGACTTGCCAGAACACATGGATATTACACTACTATTTTAATAGGTGGATCCCAGATATCTACCGGGGAACCAACATGGCGACATCGGTCATCGTTTCGAAGGATGTGGATCCTGCTATCGATTATGTCTCTTCCAAAGAAATGGAGATAGACGTGAGCGGCTCTGTCGAGACGGGTGTCAAAGTTAGCAACCCTATAAAGATGGTTACGGTCCTACTTTACCGATTCCCATAGGACACACTGGTATATTACATCTCATCATGAATTTTGCATTTTCTTTAATTTCCATCAAGCAAGCTTGCAAACATCTTCTCTATTTCAGACGTATCCGTGACGGCTATTCTTTAGGCCGTGACGTTAATAACAATTGCCCCTATAGGTGCTGGAAACCTTCCATTCGGTAGGTCTACTTCAACTAGCATCATGACCTTGGCCATTCCTCCTACGTCTCCCGAACTTCCACGGATCCTCCTAGGCTTGATGAAGGAAGGTAACTTTTTCCTATTGACTTTACCATCTCTCGTTTTCTATATTGATCTAACTCTTATTTTGATCATCTGGAATCTTAGAGACGAGCCAGATAATTTCACGGCTCGCCGGGTTATTCTTGAAAGGATGGCTGATGGTCCAATGATGCGCCCGGTATCTGAGTCCAGCGTTGGTAAGTTCATCTCTTACTCATTCTTTTTAGTTCTTCTTAGAAGAGTGATATTCATGGGCGAAATGATTTATGATTGCAGTACCGCAACTTATAGAAAATGAGGATTTAGAGGAGCTTCCCGCACTTCCTGACCTGTTGCTTATAGCACCCTCGGTAGATCTAATTCCCTTCAAGTCTCGAATACTCATGCTAGCGGGGCCCTATGCTCAATATGTGTCTCCCAGATTGACAGTGAGTGGTTAACAATCTCTTTATGCTGGGGTTTCCTATTACGCAGGAGAATTTTCCAAAGGGGTCAACCTCGTGCTATCTACCTTCAGTATTTATCATGAAGAAACCTTGGTTCGTGCTTTGGTGGATTATTTCCGGAAGCTCGAAACCTTTCTCCATGAACTTGAATCTCAATGCCCCATCCCGGAAGCATCATCATTAAGGGCTTGGATAGGTGAGCGGGTTAAGCGATGCGTTGCCTTTATTCAATATGACGAGCAAACGCTGGCTCGAAAGAAGTCAAAAGATCTCACAGCTGCTAAAGAACTTGACCACTTGAGAAGGGAGCGGTTAACCAATGCTAATCGGGTTTGCATACTCCAAAAAGCCCTCACCCATACTATGGCCTAAGTATTGTCTTTGGAGAAAGAAATCACAGCTATGGAGACAATGGTGGAGAGCCATAGAGCTGACAAGTGTGGAATTGACAACAGACTCGACGACCGCTGCCGGCAGAAGGAAGAGGCCGAAGCCCTATTAGCTGCCGTAGGAGAGCGAGAAAAGGAACTTCAATGAAATAATAACACATGGTTGATTTGTTGAGGGCTCCACCTTCTTAGTTGCTTTATTATATCCCCCCCTTTTGTTTTGCATGAATCGTATCTTTCATCTGACTTGTGAATGAAAGATACTCCCCTTTTTTAGTATAAGATGTATCCTTATTTTTGATGATATAAATAAAAGAATGATGTTCTTTTAGGTCACACTTTTTATCACTGTATTGAAATGACCTGGCTCAGTTTAAGAACTCATCCCGGAGCGTTAGTTTATTCTCCTTTGATGAATAAACTTGGACCAACGTTAAACATACATAATCCTTGTTAATACAAGAGTCCGTTAGGTTTATGGTACTGGGTGTAGTCCATCGCACCATTACGTTAGATGATTTCTTCTCAGCTCAAGTCCACTCAGGTCACTGATTCGAGTAGTTATGTACATGTCGTATCTCCCATCCATTAAGATGCGGGGATACAACGTCTCAAGTAATCTTCTTAGGCGAATGTATAGATATCCATCAGACGATTCAACATTAGGCGTTACCATGGCGCTTTACCTTGAGGTTAGGCTCTGTTTGGAGCCCCCAGGAAGTCATTACTTCACCCTTCCGAGATGAGATGACGTCCAATAGTCTTTGAGCATACATGTATAGCCGTTGAGAACTGTTTCTTCTTTTAACAAAACATGGAAAAACACGCTGCTCTTTTTCATATATTTATGCTCGTGGATTGTCTACAAGAGTCGATACTGACATACCTGTAGGGCAGAATTTTTTTATTTCATATCATTTTTTATTCTCCATGATACTCTATCATTTCAGCTTTTCATATCGCGAAAGTCGCGACTGCCCAACCATTTTAGTTATTTATTCACGGTGTCCAATCATTTCGGCTATTTCTTTTCATCTGTTCATCATTTTTTTTAAAAACGAATTAGGGGTCTAGAATTTAGAATATGGGGTTTTTGGTGTAGTTCGGCATCAGTATCGCTAACACTAAAGCGTAATGCTAGGAGCGACTCATCATTTTCCATTGCCCATTTGGAAAAAGATGGCTTAGAAAACAGGTTTAGATCCCTGCCAACTAAGTATTTTTTCATCTTCATAAGCCGTAAGGGTCCCATGAAGGTATTTCTCCCATGAGTCAAAATGACTCACAGGTGTATTTTCTCCTTAGGAGTCGTAAGGACTCCTAAGCGGGTTTCCCTTGCGAGTCGTAAAGATCTCATAAGTGTTAGTGTGATATGCCTTATATGCCATTATTGTATAGTACTAGTTTGTATATTACATTTTGGAAGCTTAGGATATATACACGGATTGACATTCTTGCTCAATATGGTAGTATGCTACTTGGTTTGTATCTATCTTAATATGTGTATGTGTTTTCTTTTGACATATTGCTAATACATATTGATAGAGCCCTTAGGATATTTTGCTTGACTAGCCTCGATTCTTTTGCATAGTCCGGAGGCCGGCCGCTGCCAGCGTTGTGATGGTAGTCACACTAGTGGAGGCTGGATAGTCTATAAGCACATCCTTATACAGGTCCCTGGTTGTAGGATTATCGAGACAGGGCATCGATAACCTAGTGTATACGTTTCTCATCCCAGGAGGGGAGATGGTCTGTCCCACAGCCATCAGTACGTCGTACTGGAGATAGTATGCAGGTGCTCGTTAGGTTACGAGTATACTGGACGGGACTCACTGGGAACTGTTGGTTGGTATTATACCTATCATCAGTTATCAGTTCCCAGGTGACATGAGTACAACTTAGTCCGTTGACTTGACACTGTCACTTCGCCTCGAGTGTGTTCCCATTATTTTTAGATTACTACCCTACCACGGCTCTATTGAGGCGTGCAAACAGGTAGTAGTTGGGTGCAGTCCCGAAGCACTTGGAGGCAGTGACGGTTAGACAGGATTCGTCTCTCCCGGTATTAGGAGTTGATATCGCGCTGTGTCTAGGAGAGCCATTACACAAAGTCCCTGGCCAGGGCAAGCGAGATTTACTGGTAGTGTTTCCAGCATTTTCTCAGGGTGTTCTGGGCTACACTCTAACACGACTTGTACCACTATTAGGGGACTGACGTTTACCGCCCCCCAGGCCCGACATGCGATACTCTCAGACGAACAGACCGGACTGTACGGAGATTGTCACATTCAGGCTCAGTAGGAGTTCGGATAGGTTCACCTCATCGGTCTTCTTATCGGCATCTACCTGGGGACCGTTACGTACAGCTAGTACCGCTTGCGGCCTGTGGTTAAACCCATTTCCAGCGTAGTGTCGAGTCTTTAGAGTCCCATACAGAGGGTTGTTCACCTTTGGGAAAAACAGAGTAGAGGTCGTATGGTTCTATGACGGGGTTCGTTCACATATGCGCACTTGTGCACGTTTGGTGTCCGGGCAGTTATTACTAGTGGGCTTTGGTTTAAGCCAGATCCTAGTATTTATTTTGGGATTGGTCTTGTCTCATTATATTCGTGTTTCTTCGGAACACGAATGCAGGTACGTACGTACAGTTGACAGAGGCGGAGAGGGAGAAACCTCATTAGGGTTTTTGACCATTGACTTTTTCAAAACCCTAATGAGAATGAGAAATATGATTAATAATATTAATTAAGGATAATTGTGTCATGGTTAGGGTTGGGTTGACCATTTGACTTGTTGACTTTCATTGACCTTGATATTTTCTTTTGTTAAGCAAAAGATGCTTCTTGAAGCTTGCTTAGCATTAAATGTGAAATGATAATGGTCAAATCAACTAACTATCACAATTTTCTTAATTATTATTATTATCATCATATATCTCTAATATGAGAGCAAGGTTCATTCTTCACTCTCATTCTCTCATAAGTTTTCTCTCTTATGGTTTGCTCTCCCTCTTCCTCTCTCTCAAAAGCTTAAGTGTTTCATGTGTTGAAAATCCAAGGTTTGAGACTAAACCATCAAAACACCTCTCTACTCATTCTAGGGTTCTTAGTCTAGCAAGCCAAGCACTCTAGTTACTTCTTGGTTGAGGTAGGAGCTCAAGGTAGAGGCCTTCGGGTAGATCTTTCTTTGGCAAAGAGAAGACGAAGAGGAGGAGCCGTCTACACCACTCAAAAGAGTACACGAGAAAAGAAAGCAACACAAGAAGAGAAGGAGTTCAAGATTTTGGTATAACCTTCTTAACCTAGTAGATAAAGCTTCTTGTATGTTTGTTAGTTTTTGTTTAGCAAAGATCCTTCATAGTATGTCTATGTTTTCTTGTGATAAAAATTCGATTTTTACTCTTTCCGCCTCCCCGTAGGTACCGGGATGGGTAACATAGACTTACAATAAGAGTGTTTTCTCCCTGAAAGTTGAGAGGACTCACAAGTGTCCACCATATAGGGATATTTCTCGCCATTGGTAGGACTTCGCTAAAACATATTTGTTTGTGCCCGTAGATTGTATACAAGAGTCGATATCGAACTACTTGTATGGCAGTTTAGAGGATATGAGGTGTTAAGAAACAGGTTTAGATCCTTGTAACCTAAGGCTTTTGAATTCTATGAACTATTAGGGTCTCATAGGAGTATTTTCTCCTTACGAGTCAAGAGGATCTCGTAAGCATATCATATGGATTCCTAAATATGCTTATCCTTTGTGAGTCGTAAGGATCTCATGCAGGTATTTTCTCCTTACAAAGTCGAGAGGACATTGCAAGTGTACATTTTTTTTACTAGTTTGCGCCCTTTCAGGTTTTCATATGCTCGCCAATAGTCCTGTTGTTTTTACTCATGGAGCCTTTTCGGGTTTTCATTTGTGCCCTTTTTTCTTGTGGACATACCATTTTTTTATGACTGCATCGTTGGTGGAGCTTCTTCACCGGTGGGACTTAGGAGAGATATGGATCGTTTGTGCCCATGGATTATATATGCTGATCAATATGGAAATCTACTGTAGGGTAAGACATTAGTTTAAGGACATTATGGTCCATGGCGAACATAAATTGTTCATGCCCATGGATTGTATACGGTTGGTTATATGATCCATACCATAGGGCGAGGTGTATTTGAGGTACCATCATCCGGTAGGTCTTTCAGAGTTTTGATCTTGGGAAGATAGCGAGCGGACACAAGCGTCGTCATCTTTCATTGACCCAATTCGCAACTTTTTAAGCATAGTATTTCTTAAAGATTCGGCCGTTTATTGGTCGAAGAGGTCTTTCTCCATGCATGTCTATCAGCATATAGGCTTCACCTTGATAGACATGTTCTATAATGTAGGGGCCCTTATAGTTAGGCTTGAACTTCTCACGTTTTGCATGGCTGGGAATCATCGGTCTTTTGACTACCAATACGAGTTCACCATGATGAAATGTTCTCGGTCTGGCTAGTCTTCCATATGCTTGGGTCATCCTTGCTCTGTAGGCTTCGAGGCTTTGTTGTGCTATAAGATGGGTTTCATCCAACGCGTCAAGTTCTTCAAGCCGAAAGTGAGCATTTTCCTTGTCAGTGAGCTCCTGTTGAATTTCCATTCGCAGAGAGGGGAGTTCAATCTCTAATGGGAGCATTGCTTCAGCTCTGAACACTAATGCATAGGGTGTTATTTTTGTGGCCGTCTTGAACGTTGTTCGGTAGGCCCATAGCGCTTCTTGTAGTATTTTGTGCCAATCTTTTTATTCTTGGACACCGTCTTCCTTATGATTTTAGTCAAGGTCTTGTTGAAAGCCTCAGCTAGGCCGTTGGTTTGGGGGTTATAGATGGAGGATTTTCTCCAGTCTATCTTGTATTGTTGGACGAAGCAACTTATCTTGTGGCTTTGATATGCTGGTCTATTGTCTGAGACTATTTGTCACGGGACTTTGAACCGGTATATTACATGAGTCTTGAAGAAGTGCATGATGTTCTTTGTCTTTACTTCCCTGAGCGATACTGCCTCCACCCACTTGGAGAAGTAATCGGTTGTTGCGAGAATAAACCGATTCCCTTTAGATGATGCTGGTTCGATGGGGCCAACTATATCCGTTCCTCACATTTCGAATGACCGGCTGACTATAGTTGGATGCAGCATATTGCGATGCTGATATATTAAATCCATGTGTATTTGGCAAGAATGGCATCGCCTTGCATATTCGATGCAATCTTCAATCATCGTGGGCCAATAGTAGCCCATTCTTTTAATATTAACTTCATCTTCGGACTGGCTTGATGGGATCGGCAGAGTCTGTCATGGATTTCTTGGATGACCTTTTTAGCTTCCTTTGGTCCTAACCATCTTAACCATAGGTGATCGAAGGACCTTTTATAGAGAGTTTCGTTGACGAAGGCAAATGACAGAGCCTGTTTAGTGAGTTGATGCTTCTGTGATGCATCTTCAGGAACTTATTGGGATTTGAAGTAGTCTATAAAGACTTGGCGCCAATCCACGCTTTCTTCTTCTTTGGCTTGGAGAACTTCACCCTCAAGTGTTTCATCTTTTTCAAGTGCTTTTGTTAGATACACTAAGGGGAGTTCTGCTGGTGCTAGGACCTTACGGCTTTAGAGGCGATCCTCACGTCATCGAGGCTTTCATTTTCCATTTCTTTGGCCAGCTTGGCTAATGCATCCGCCTTACTGTTTTCCGCTCACGGCACATTTCCAATATGTATGATGGAATATGTGTTAATAGCTGCTATACTCTTTCACCGTACCTTATCAGCTCTGGCTTACGCATCTTGTAGTTACCGTTTACTTGACTGAATATCAATTGAGAATCTCCATATATGAGGAGATCCTCAATGCCCATATCTATTGCGATTTCGAGACCGGCAATGAGAGCTTCATATTCTGCCTCGTTGTTGGTCCTTGGTTCCGTAGCGAGAAGGCATAGCGAAGTATTCCGTCTTGAGGAGTCACGAAGATAAGAACCACCCCAGCTTTGACTATTGGGGTGTTCTTCCGCACTTTCATTGAAGATGCCCCATCGAAGTAGAGCTCCAAACGGGCCTTTACTTTATATTCTTGTTCACTGTCGGTCGCATTGAACGTGTGCTCATCCGGCAACTCACAATTTAATGGGGAATTCGTTGAGATTGGATGCTTAGTGAGAAAGTCAGCAATAGCCTGCCCTTTTATCGCTTTGAGGGGGCGATAAATTATCGAGAACTCCATGAGCAAAAGGGTCCATTTTGCGAGTCTTCCTATCAATATAGCTTTAGTCATGAGGTACTTAAGCATATCTATGTTAGTTATATATATGCCCTAGAGGCCATTGTTGTACATATGATGTATATTATATTGGATGCTTGGATATATATAGAGAGAACTTTCTTGCTCGATATGATAGTATGCTATCTGGTTTCACTTTATCTTAACATGTTAACAAATACTGTTTTGTGATCACATGTTGATAAAGCCCTTAGGATATGTACTCGACTACTAGGACTATGATGAGATCATACTAGTAGGGCCAAGGTAGTCGACGAGTACATCCTATAACTGTTCCAAGTCGAGGGTGTATCGAGACAGGGCATCGATCCTCCAGAGTAGACTAGCGTACACGCATCTTGACCTATATGATGGGCGATGGATGATCCCATATCCATTGGTGTTGGACATCAAAGAATGTGTACGGGTGCTCAGTGGAGACTGGGTACACTGAACGGACTCGCCAAGAACTCCTGGATGGTATTATACCTATCGTCAGATAGCAGTTCTCCGGTGACACTGGTACAGGTTAGTCTGTAGACCCGAGATCTTCATAGAGTCTTGTATGATTCCCACCGTGCTTTGATTTCCACCTTACCATGTCCAAGAGGGCGCGCAAAATAGTGGCTTTTGGGTACAACCCCGAATCACATGGAGGCAATGAGCGATAGGAGGGGTTTCGTCTCTCCCGGTATAGAGAGTTGATGTTGTGCTGCGTTCGATTGGCTATAACTGGAAGTCCCTGGCTAGGGCTAATATGGAGATTTACTGGTAAGAGTTATCAGTAGTTTCTCGACCCGTTATGAGCCTTACATCGACACGAATTATCGGTTACTGGGGTCTGACGTTTACCACCTCTAGACTAGATATGTAACATATCAGATGAAGAGATCGGTCTGTACGGGAGTGTTACTGATTGGATTTGCAGGAGAATGTACAGGCTTGCTTGTTGATCTTCTGATTGCTCAATACACGGGTGACTGTTACGTTTAGCTGACCGCTTGCAGCTTGTGGGTGTTTGATATGATCATCACCTGTTGCCGGCGTATTGACGATTCTTTAGAGTCCTACACAGAGATTTCCTGGCTCAGGCAAAATGAAGTAGGGGCACATATGCGATATGTGCGGGACCGAGAATAATACGATATGAGATACCGTATTCTATTCTCGCGATATGAGATATCGGCCGGGTATATGTGATATAGCCGGGTCATCGGATTAAGTGTTTATTCGATGAAATGGTACATGTTATATTAGTCGGTTATATGTACTATAGCCGGATTGTCGGATCAAGTGTTGATTCGATAATTTAATGTATAATTATATATGTGATATATTACATTACGTTAACTAATATAAGCTCGTTTTATTGATTCATTTTCTCACTGGATAATACATTGATGTATATGCAATATATGTTAATTGTATTATTTTCTTTCGTTACAAAATATATTGTATATGTGATATATAATATTGTAACAAGTTAGGGTTACAAATGCAACATGGTTGTTAAGTTTAAACAAAGTTAGGTTTTGGATTTGGGTTAGCTTTTGGGTTAGTTTTTTCATGAAGCTTCATGAAGCTTTCCATTTTTGTTTTCTAGCTTGATATTTTGTTAATCCAACCCAAACCCTTAACTCTAGTTTATTCTCTACATGAGTTAAGGCCTTCATTTATTAACTCATGGTTTTCATTTTGTAACCATAACAATAATTCATTATTCAACACAAAAGTTTTCTTCTTCTTCTTCCTCTTTGAAAAAGCTTTCTAGCTTTTAGTGTTTTGATGATTAAAAGTGAGAAATTGAAAAAAAAAGAGAGCAAAATTCCTATTTCATCATCCTCATCTATTCTAACCACTTAGATTAGGGTGTTCACTTCACTAATACTTGATTAGAGAAGTGAGAGCTTGAGTTTGAGATTCTTCAAGGTAGATCATCTTCGAAAAGGAAGACTTTAAGCAAGCATGGATCATTCGACTTGTGAAGCCTCTCTTGAGTCCGGAAGTTCATGGATCGTGGAGAAGGGACTACTACTCGGAGCTTATGAAGTGAAGGAACGGACTACAAAGGTTGTAATCCCTCTCTCATAGATGTAAAGTTGTTTACATGCTAGTTAACCCTAATCCTCTAGTTAAGATCTTGGTTAGGGTTTGTTTAGCACCCTAAAAATTTCAATATGGCATGTATGATTCCTTCCTAAACCTTGCTAAGGTGCTATGCTAACCCTACAGTGGTATCAGAGCCAAGTTAGAGCATTAGGCGTTGTCTAGACGAAGTTAGAAGTTCGATCGAACCCCGAAACACTGAGAATTGACCCCTTGCTGGAAATTTTTTCAAAAGTTGAAAATTTTCATATTAAAAATATTCAGAAAATCTTGCAGGGAATTTTATGGACCCACCTGAAGAAAGAGTCCCTAACTCGCTACAGTGACCGCGTAACCGCGGCCAAAACTTGGTTTTGGCGGCGGTTCCGCGGCGCCACCGTGGAGGCTTAGGACGGGCACTTCATGTAAGTCTACGGTAGCGCCCCGGACGTCTTTCAGACGCCAAATACGGAACAAAAACTTTTTGAGGGCGCTATCACATACTATATCCCAGGATCTGCCATTAAAGCTAAACTAACAAACTACAAAGTAGGTAGAAATGTTATACCGAACGATCCGAGTCCTTCGGTCTTCAACCATCATCCCATGCTTTGTTGCGGCTGCTCCGATCTCCTGAATCTCCAGTCTTCTCATCCAGGTGGCACCACGTCGACGGATCTTTAAACGGGCTCCCGCCTCTGAACCGAGGCAACTCGATCATCAAGTTTGCTAAAAGAGATGACCAAGATTGATGTAGAGAATGAGTAGAACACTTTGTCTCGTTACGTCTAAAGCTATGGACGAACGGTTAATGAAGTTGCCTTTTTGGAATCGGGAAATGGTAAATCAACCTATGAAATTTCCATGAAGCAAATTTCATATACTTTTTTCAAATCAATCTCTCTTTCTCTCTCTCATAAGGGGCCGGCCATATAAGAGGAGGGGGGAGGTGAGTGTAGGAGCTAAGGAGGTGACCACAAGAAGAAACCTTATCATAACACTTAATGAAAAACATTGAGTCACTAATGACACCTTGAATTCATTTAATGCATACAATGAACCATGAAAACACATCATCATATCATTAAATGCTAACAATGAATCATCAAGCCTTGTCACCAAATCTAGAACCTTCTAAAACCATGACTCACCCATATGATGAAAAGATAAATCCCCATTTAACCGAATGTTAAATACGAGTGATAGAAAACTGCAAACTGGCAACTTCCAAAAGCGATCCTGAAACGAATTTCAGGACAACCCCGTAACAGTATAAACATACCCGCATTTGTATTACGACCGAATAAAATGCAACTGAGACAAAGATATTATATCTACACAGTATAATACTCGGATCCGGCTTAAACCAAAGCCCACCAGTATTATCTGCCCGAAATATGACACGTGCGTAAACGCACGTGCATTTTCCGAACCCTGCCATAAAACCATACGGCCTCTACAACGTTTCGCCCGAACTTGGGAAAATGTCTGTGGGGGGCTCTAATGACTCATCAACACACTGGCACTGGGTATAACCACTAGCATGTCAGAGGTACAAGCTGTACGTAACGGTTGCCTATGTATTGATCGAAAGGGAAGCTGACGAGCGAACTCATCCAGAAACCCTACTGAGCCTGACAGTGACAATATCTGTACAGTCCGGTCCGTTCGTATAAGAGTATCGCATATCGAGTCTAGGGGGTGGATAAAGTCAGACCCCTAATAACGCGATAATTCGTGTCGGTGTGAAGCCCATCACCTCCTGAGAAACTACTGATCCAAATCAGTAATTCTCCACTACCCCGGCCGAGAATTTCTAGTGATGGCCACCCGTGCACTGTGCGACATTAACCCATAATACTGGGAGAGACGAATCCCCGACGATCCGCTCACTGCCTCTATGTGGCTCGGGACTGTACCCAACTAAAACCTGTTTACACGTCTCCTTTGAGCGTGCAAGGGTAGTAATCTAAGCACAGTAGGAACTCACACGAGACAAATGACGATCTCAGGTCGACAAACTAACCTGTACAAATGTCACCAGGGAACTGCTATCTGACGATATGTATAATACCAACTAGCATGTTCCCGGCGAGTCCTGTCAGGTGTACTCATAACCTAATGAGCACCTGTATACATCTTAGGTGATCCAACTGACACCAGTGGCTTGTGAGACCGGCCACCGTCCCTTGTCGGGGTCTCGACTGTATATACTAGTCTACTCTGGAGTATCGATGCCCTGTCTCGAAACTCCCACGACTAGGGACACTTTAAGGATGTTCTTACAGACCCCAGCTCCCATGTATATGATCGCCATCATGCTGCTGGCAGTCAAGCAAGAATCCTATGGGCTCTATCATTATACAATAGTGAACTAAAGCATATATACGATGATAAAGGCAAACCAGATAGCATACTATCATCTCGAGCAAGACTGTCATATCGGTATAGGTCCTCCCTCAATCATTGCAATCACGTGCTTGCGATACAATAATTGACTTTGAGGGCACTATATCCAACAATCTCCCACTTGCACTTAAGGCTAATTATAGCGATGTCGCATACTCACAGCCCGTGTGATACCGAACATCCAACTCCTCTACTAATCAGTTTCACAAAGCTCGTTTGTAAAACTATTGTGTTCGAGAAATAGCCTCAGTGAGTGGATCCGCCCTGATGTTTCTTTCTATGTCTCTCTTAATCTTAAGTTCGCGGAGAAAACCATCTCCCGAATCGAGTAATACCTGTCTTAGAATATGTCTGGATATCTGATGGGACCTAGTTCATAAATGAACTTCAAATCCAAACTTCTTAGACTGTATCGATAACTGAACCTAATCAGTATCCAGCACCAACCCTCCCACAGTATCCTCTTGGATCACCTGTCCATAATACTGTCCCTCATCATAGGGAAAACTATAACTCTGACAATCACTCTGTTATCGATGTCACCTTTGAAGCCTGGAATGATAACCGTCTCCTAAAGGAGGCTGCCGTCATCAAATCCATAGAACATGCACTTATGTTCTAAAACTGCTTCCTTATATTTCTTCAGGATTGGATTAATACAAACTTGTTGCATCTAGTGCAAAAACAACATCTGGTGTGGTACTTGACATCTCACAATTGACTCAATTGCCTAAGCAAGTGATCTGTCAATCATGCACATCCCTCTCCCCTTTAGTCTGTAAGACACCTTTAGAGAGGGTGACTCCATCATCTGCAGGTACACCACCATGCCAGGAGTCATCTATTCTAAATACTTTTAGAATACTGTCTAAGTACCCACATTGGGAAACTTCCCAAATCTAGATCTAGAAACCAGAATGTATAATATTATATCCATATCCTGTGTGAACAAACAACTGTGTGAGAACCACAGTATAACCGATTGTAGTATAGGAATTTTACTTCCTACTCTGTGTATGTCATCCAAATACAAGGACATCACACCCTACTACCTTCTTAACATATCCATCCCCTATTCTGATGAAGTCAAACCCATGACTTGTCACATCAAAACTAGATGATCTATCTCCGCTATAACTGCTTAAGTCTATAAATAGACATAAGCTACTTGCCCACTATGCTTCTGCTGCTCCAACTGACTACAACAACCCTTTGGCAGAATAATATATACGTACACTTCTAAAGCTAGTGTAGAACGACGCTATACTTATCCTCCTGCCGGGTCTCATAGTCTGGAATAACAGTAGTGTCAAGTCTGGGTAAACAAGAACCTCCCTGTCACCGTCTTTGAGGCTACCGGAGTACTTCTCGTGTGTCTGAGGTTACCTACCATATCTGCGGAGTGGCTATTGGAATGTCAAACCTGATTGAATATATAGGTCCTATTAAATTTTCCGTAATCATTTGTGGTTCTGGAATCACTTCCAGTTCTACCATACTCCCACTACTGTTTTCTGAAAAAATCCATTTTACTAAAACTGTGGCGAGTCAAGAACAATATCACTATTGATCTTCCAGATGGTAGAAAGTCAACCCTTGTCAAAGCCAGGGTCAACCCACAAACTGCCATTACAGAAACGTGCCTTGAGTTATCCAGAGTCTGGTTTCAAGCATAAGCTGGACAACTCACCGTACCTTAACATCGTTAAGATATGAACCATTCTATATCCAATATAGAAACTTTGGCACATATTTAATTGGAACCAGATTCTAATCATGCAACTATCTCCAGTGCATATCATTTTAATGGAGAGAGGCTAATCAGCATTACTCAACTTAGGAATCCATCCAATTATGAGTAACCTGAAAGAGAAACAAGTTTCTCAAAACCATTAACTGAATACCAATCACAAGAATCTACATTTTCGATTTCTTTGATGAATTCCGATACTTGCGACACCTGGTTTTCTACTTTATTCCTATACCCACAACTTCTCAAAACTTAGACATTGTATTTCTACGAAACACTTGTCTAAAAACTAGAGAAGTTACAATTAAACAGAACAGAGTACGAGGACCAACCCCTTTGTCCTGATGGACACTGGACAACATACAATACTCTGTATAAGTCCGCTGAGTTGAATAATTCAAAACCTGTGCGTCGTAGGTTGAAAACTGTACCCAGGCGATTTCCTCAAATATCACCAATTACAAAGAATTCCGATATAATGAGGATGGTCACCTAATTTCCAATAGCTTACTCCCACTCATCATCTGTAAAACTATACGGATGTGAGAAGCATACCTGGTAAATACATACCCGGGAGTAAGCATGTAATCGGGAAATTAGTTTTTAATTAACAATGCACAGTGTAACTGAAACATGAAAATGTTTCGAAGGGGTATCCTGGTATTCTTAGTAATGCCTCTTCCATAATCCAATTCATGACTTTAACCGTATATTTATTTGCCATCTCTTCAAATCCCTTTATTTGTCTTTATTCATTACCTTCTGTACACCATCGTTAGGCTAAGTGGTTTTCTTCTTTCCCTACTATTCGGCACCAGCCTATGGTTTGGAAGAAAACTATCCAGTAAGCATAATAGGTGTACTCTCCTAATCCTAGGAGTACTCGCAACTTGAGAGAAGGTGATGATAAAAGACAACTGAATAATACCTTATTCTATTTCTCCCGAACTGGGAAAAAAGAAAAAGTGAAATAGGAGTGGCGATGAAGTATGCGGTTTGGTCGTGAATGATAACAGTCGCAATTTACTTTTCCCTCTTTCTAATTTCTTTATTTTGTCTTTAGTTATTACCTTCTGTACACCCTACTTAGGCCAATTGGTTTTCTTCATTCCCTACCTTTCGGCACCAGCCTATGGTTTGGAATAAGACTATCCAATAAGCGTAATAGGTGTACTCTCCTAAACTAAGGAGCCCTCACAACCTGGGAGAAGGTGATAATAAAAGACAACTGAATAAACCAATTCTATTTCTCCTGAACCAGGATCCATCCTCGAAGAAGCCCCTTCGAGTTCATATATAACCATACGATGGATCTATCCAATGGAAGTGGATGTCCGTAGTAATACGGGGTGTTCTGAGAAATACAAAGGGTAAAAGAAGGAGCGGTAATGACTTATGCAACTCGGACAATCCAAAAGCCAGTATTTTAAGAAGGTTCGGTCAACTTGGTCACTGAGTCATAGTCTAGGGTCGGTCAAAGGTTGCTGCTAAAAAGAGAGAGAAAAGAAACACTCTGCGTGCACTCTAACCTAGATCAGAATGGTTATCACTTTATCTAATCAGGAAACCTCCCACTGTAATATCAAATTCTCCTCCAAACCTGAAAGAAGAATTAGTCGGGATCACCCGAAAAGTAAACCAACTCATCAGTGAAAATCGGGATCCAACTCTCATCGCATGATAACGTGACCGTATCCACTCACGTTATCACACTCCAGAAGGTATGCGCATGATTGGCAAGTTTCCTGTATGTTTGAAACTCCCGATGTAATTTTTATCCCATGCTCTTATGACCTTAAAGTAGGCCAACAAATCATAAGCCATATGTCAAGTTCTACCCGTCATTATCCAGGTTAATTTGGAACACCTTTACAAGCCCTTGACGTAAGCTAACAAGGCTATACGTCTGTCCCAAACCAACGCATCTATCTATGCAACAAATGAATACCCAGCAGCTACCAAACACTATGCCTTGACGTAGGCCAACAAACATAGCTTGAATACTACTGACCATCCATAAGAAATGACAGAGGATTACGGTTGGTTTTTGGCGAAAAACCTTTAACGTAATGAACTTGATCTCGTTGAAGGAACCTGATAGCTTTTTACAAAAAATATAGTGGCGAAAATCTTTTGCTAAAGAGGTCACTCCCGGTGAAGGGATCTCGGCTCTTGCCTCATGGAATGAGGTGCAGGATATTCTAACTGAGTACCGCGATGCAAAGCAACTTGTAATCGACTATATTGAAATTATTACCCTGACGTAAACTTCTGCCCAAGGGGTCACTCCCGGTGAAGGGATCTCGGCCCTTGCCTCGTCGAATGAGGTGCATGATATTCTAACTGAATACCATTATGCAAAACAAAAGGAAACGTTTTTGTAATAACACTTTTAAAATTGGTTCCAACAACATCAAATATAGCTTTGTTTTATCCTTGCCTTGATAAGAATCAACACAGTCCCATCAAATAATCACACCAGAAAAGAACGAAAAATAAAATGTACGTATATGCCATCCGCATTCGTCACTGGGTCCCGTCATCACTCGTTAGGTTACTTAACTAACGACAGAGCGGGGACTGGGCTAGCACGGGTGCAAAACATATACAACATCTATTAGTATATATAAATATATAATAATCGCTTCAGGCATGATAATATGCAACATTACAGAAAAGTAATAACCATCACAGAACAATACAGATAATCTGGGTCCCCGGGTTTCACAGAGCCGCTACTGAAAACCGACGTTCCCTGGTCGTGTGGATAGCCTGTGTAACGAAACCTAGACCCCTACGGGTGCGGCAAGTTACCCGCCAAAACCTGAAGCGAGGCAGCCCCCTACAGCAAAGTGAATGGACCACCCATCACTTCATGGAATCCGGTAACTTGAGCACCCCTCCTTGGGTCAACCTGTACCCCCTACGAGTGCGGCGAATAGCCCGCCAATTCTAGAGTGAGGCCCCTTTGCCTCTCAAAGCCATGAGATACGGACCCGTTGCCCTCCAGAACCCGGCTATCCGTGCACCCCACCGCGGGGTAATCCTAGTACAGAAAAGAAAATATATACAACCGGTACATCGACCTCAGCCAGGTCGTGCCCCAAAAGAATAATATACAAACAGGCAGTGACGACAGTCCACATGTTGGACGCTCGCCCCGCAATATCAAATGTACAAATAAATCCAAACAGCACTACCATTGCACACTGCTATCCATCACGACATATCCGCAACATCACAGCACAACACAGAACATCAACGCGAATGTCACGTTCGCAAACCCGTCTAAAAGAACTATAGCAATTAGACGCGGTTTACCGCTCAAATGACATTCCCGGTCGGAGATATAATATAAGTACTGCATACTAACAAGTTTAAAATTTCGATCGACAAAACTTCCCAAAGTGGGCCCCACGTACATCTGGTGTACAGTAATAAAATCTGGGCCCAAAAGAACAGTACCAAAAACCACAATTCACTGTGTAAAGCTTACTGGAAAAATTTAGTGCACTGTTCCCACAGTACTACCGCGGTTCCGCGGTCAAACCCTAGCTTTGACCGCGGATCCATGGCAGTACTGTGGGATCACGTGCCCAAATTTCACCAGAATGCTTCAAAAAGCCTGCTTAATTTTCTGTGATATGCAAAATAATTTTTAGACCCTTTTAAAAATCGACAGAAACTTTTGCACTGAAAATTGTGATTTTCGAAATTCCGTTCGATTAATGTTTTAAACGTGTTAGCACAAGTTAGTAAAGCTTAATGGTGAGGCTCTGATACCACTGTAAGTTTACGATAGCGCCCCGGCCGTCTTTTAGACGCCAAATGCGAAACAAAAACTTTTTGACTGGCGCTATCGCATACTATATCCCAGGATCTGCCATTAAAGCTAAACTAACAAACTACAAAGTGGGTAGAAATGTTATACTGAACGATCCGAGTCCTTCGGTCTTCAACCATCATCCCACGCTTTGTTGCGGCTGCTCCGATCTCCTGAATCTCCAGTCTTCTCGTCCAGGTGGCACCACGTCGACGGATCTTTAAACGGGCACCCGCCTCTGAACCGAGGCAACTCGATCATCAAGTTTGCTAAAAGAGATGACCAAGATTGATGTAGAGAATGAGTAGAACACTTTGTCTCGTTACGTCCAAAAGTATGGACGAACGGTTAATGAAGTTGCCTTTTTTAGAATCGGGAAATGGTAAATCAACCTATGAAATTTCCATGAAGCAAATTTCATATACTTTTTTCAAATCAATCTCTCTCTCTCTCTCACAAGGGGCCGGCCATATAAGAGGAGGGGGGAGGTGAGTGTAGGAGCTAAGGAGGTGACCATAAGAAGAAACCTTATCATAACACTTAATGAAAACCAATGAGTCACTAATGACACCTTGAATTCATTTAATGCATACAATGAACCATGAAAACACATCATCATATCATTAAATGCTAACAATGAATCATCAAGCCTTGTCACCAAATCTAGAACCTTCTAGAACCACGACTCACCCATATGACGAAAAAATAAATCCGCATTTAACTGAATGTTAAATACGGGTGATAGAAAACTGGAAACTGGCAACTTCCAAAAGCGATCCTGAAACGAATTTCAGGACAACCCTATAACAGTATAAACATACCCGCATTTGTATTACGACCGAATAAAAATGCAACTGAGACAAAGATATTATATCTACACAGTATAATACTCGGATCCGGCTTAAACGAAAGCCCACCAGTATTATCTGCCCGAAATATGACACGTGCGTAAACGCACGTGCATTTTCCGAACCCTGCCATAAAACCATACGGCCTCTACAACGTTTCGCCCGAACTTGGGAAAATGTCTGTGGGGGACTCTAATGACTCATCAACACACTGGCACTGGGTATAACCACTAGCACGTCAGAGGTACAAGCTGTACGTAACGGTTGCCTATGTATTGATCGAAAGGGAAGCTGACGAGCGAACTCATCCAGAAACCCTACTGAGCCTGACAGTGATAATATCTGTACAGTCCGGTCCGTTCGTCTAAGAGTATCGCATATCGAGTCTAGGGGGTGGATAAAGTCAGACCCCTAATAACGCGATAATTCGTGTCGGTGTGAAGCCCATCACCTCCTGAGAAACTACTGATCTAAATCAGTAATTCTCCACTACCCCGGCCGAAGATTTCTAGTGATGGCCACCCCTGCACTGTGCGACATCAACCCCCAATACCGGGAGAGACGAATCCCCGACGATCCGCTCACTGCCTCCATGTGGCTAAGGACTGTACCCAACTAAAACCTGTTTGCACGTCTCCTTTGAGCGTGGTAGGGTAGTAATCTAAGCGCAGTGGGAACTCACATGAGACAAATGACGATCTCAGGTCGACAAACTAACCTGTACACATGTCACCAGGGAACTGCTATCTGACGATATGTATAATACCAACTTGTATGTTCCCGGCGAGTCCTGTCCGGTGTACTCATAACCTAATGAGCACCTGTATACATCTTAGGTGATCCAACTGACACCATTGGCTTGTGAGACCGGCCACTGCCCCTCGTCGGGGTCTCGACTGTATACACTAGTCTACTCTGGAGTATCGATGCCCTGTCTCGAAACTCCCACGACTAGGGACACTTTAAGGATGTGCTTACAGACCCCAGCTCCCATGTATATGATCGCCATCATACTGCTGGCAGTCAAGCAAGAATCCTATGGGCTCTATCATCATGCAATAGTGAACTAAAGCATATATACGATGATAAAGGCAAACCAGATAGCATACTATCATCTCGAGCAAGACTGTCATATCGGTATAGGTCCTCCCTCAATCATTGCAATCACGTGCCTGCGATCCAATAATTGACTTTGAGGGCACTATATCCAACACTTCAGCGACGGTCCATAGGTGCTGGGGCATGCTACTGGGAATTTTTATTTACTGCTCAAGTATTGAGCTCACTGGGGTATTTTGGGAATTTGTTGTGTCTGTCGAATTATCTAACTTCGCCTAGTTATCTGTGATGTTTATGTGTTGCTGTGATATGTTATATTGGATCGTCGTGTATTGAATAGCCGGGGGTTTTATGTGAGATGAGAGTTTTCTTTTTCATTCATGTAAAATTCATTTGTATGTAATATTCTTTTATTGGGACACTTTCGGGTTGAGGATGATGTCACCGTTGTATATTAATTACTTTTCCGCATTAGGATAGACCCATGTCGGAGAGCACAAGTAACCGGGTTCTAGGGTCCACTGGGAGGCCATCTCGAGGAGTCGAGATCGGGTCTCCTAACCCTAGAATTGGCAGGGTTACTTGCTGCTCTCGTAGGGGTCTAGGGATATGGGTTTGGCTATTCATCGCGACTGTGGAATCCATGTTTTATAAAGGCTCAAAATAAAACACGGATGTCCTAGTATATCCAATATTTCATATGTTGACTTCTGCTGCAATATTCTGTGATGAGATCATATTACTGCCTGAGACGAATGCTTATACTATATGTTGATATATAAATATTGCTGCTTTCGTTTCTTCTGTGATGCTTAGGAAGCTTAAATGATGGGTTTTATTAATGAGATTAATAAAAGAAAAGAAACCTAAAACATGTTGTAGAATCAAATTTTCAAAAAGGGTAGCTACAGTTCTTGCTTTGCACAGCGGTATTCCTTGTAGAATATACAGCACCTTATTCGATAAGGAAAGAGCTGCGATTCCTTCACCGGGAGTGACCTCTTTAGCAAAACTGGCAGATGCTACAAACTCACGGTTTAGTTTTTGATTGCTTCTATAGTTCTTGCTTTGCACAGCGGTATTTATGAAATATCATGCACCTTAATCGATGAGGAAAGAGTCGAGATCCTTTCACCGGGAGTGACCTCTTTAGCGAAACTAGAAAAGCCTAAAAAACACTCCTTTTCAAAATCACTTGTTTCTACAACGAAATCAAGTACATTATGCTCATGGTTTTCGGAAAAACTTGCGTAGCCCTCCGTTATTTCAGATAAGTATTATTTAGTATTCGTGCTACGGTAGTTTGGCATGCGTCGAGGCGTAGTGTACGGTAGCTGATTAGTACTTATCTGCCACATAAGATGTGATTGGATTAAGGTATTCGTACGGCGTTGTTTGGCATGCGTCAAGGGTCGTACGGGTGGATTTAATTCAATCAGGAAATACACGGGTTGAACTTGACTAGCGGACTATGGGTTGTTTGGCATGCGTCAAGATCATAGCACGTTAGGGGTAAAAGATATTATCGGGAATTTCAAGTGTTGAAATTTGCAATGAGATTGCATACCTTCTATGAGATAGTTGGATCCCGATACCCACTGCGAGTAAGAGTTACTCCTGGGAGAGTTTTACACATTGCAATTAGCTGATCGAGTAGGTGTCTAGAAAGGTGTCAACGGGGTTACGCCTCTGGGAAAACGAGGTTTACATTAATTAGGTTCGTGCGAAAGCACGGGGGACCTCCCTCAAAGTACCGACACTGGCCTGGCTGAAAGATTGGCGAACTTGTAGTATGTAATTAATCCCGGCTAGTCTTTCCTTTTAGGGTTTGAAGGAAGATTTGATAAAAACCAGTGGGAGCCATCCTGATTAGATAAGATAATAACCAATCTGATCTTGCAAGAGCATACGCTAAAGTGTTTTCTTCTCTCTCTCCAGGTAGCGACCATGTCAGGCCTTAATCAAGATAATAATATGGATGTATTAACCGAACCCGCTTATTATACTGAGCAGGGGAACGTTAGTCCCGTTCTTTCTTATAAATGTTATATGACTGAACAGGGAATAGAAAGATATCCGGATACTCACGCCGCCCAAACGAAGAATGAGCATTCCGATGCATCTTCTTCGGGTGTATTAGTTATCGAGAACTGTTTCTCAGTTCACTCTATATCCTGGGTATTAGATACCGGATCAGGATCCCACATATGTAATATGTTACATGGGCTAAAGAAAGGTAGAGAACAGGGAATGGGTGATCATTCCGTAAGAGTAGGGGAATGGTGCAAATGTTGCAGCCAAAGCAGTTGGCGAATATCACCTTGTATTACCAAGTGATAATACATTGATTCTGAACGAATGCTATTACATACCGAGCATGATATGCAACATTATATCAGTTTCTTTATTAAGTAAAGAAGGATATAATTTTGTAGTACAGGATAATGTTATGAACATCTTCCTAAATCAAAAGTTGATTGGATCATGCTCGTCAAATAATGACATATACGTTCTAAATCAAAACACGGTTCTTAATATACAGAACACACACAAGAGGAAAAGTTCAGAAATGAACGAATCCTTCTTGTGGCATTGTAGACTTGGTCATATAAGTGCGACACGACTTGCTAAGTTACATAAAGATGGTTATTTAAATACGTTCGAATTATCATCTTATGAAACTTGCCATTCGTGTCTCAAAGGAAAAATGACCAAAACTCCATTTAGTAGACACGGAGAAAGAGTTACAGAACTCTTGGGACTGATACATAGTGATGTAAGCGGTCCCATGTCTACACATGCCAGGAATGGTTCCTCGTACTTCATTACGTTCACTGACGATCTCTCAAGATACGGACATGTGTTATTGTTGAAACACAAGTCTGAAGCTTTTGAGAAATTCAGGGAATATAAACACGAAGTCGAGAACCAAATGGGTAAAAGTATTAAAATCCTTCGATCTGATCGAGGAGGAGAATACTTGAACAATGAGTTTCTGGACTATTTAAAAGAGAATGGGTTTCTCTTTCAGCTTACTCCTCCTTATACACCACAGCACAACGGTGTATCAGAGAGAAGGAATCGCACCCTATTGGATATGGTGCGCTCTATGATGAGCACTGCTGAGTTGCCTATTTCCTTCTGGGGATATGCGCTTGAGACAGCCATAGACCTATTGAATAGGGTTCCCACCAAATCCGTGCCAATCACTCCATATGAGATATGGAAAGGAAAGAGACCACATCTTAATTACATTAAGATATGGGGTTGTCCGGCATATGTGAAAACACAAAATATGAACAAGCTCGAGACAAGATCAGTTCTGTGCAAGTGTTCATATCAGATTTTTGCATTTTTATACCGCCCATTTTTGATCACATTGCTTATAGGTAGGTACTCTTGATCCGTGTTTGCTAGATAATTGCAGGTTACAGGTTCTCGGCTCTAAGCAGTGAAATTCATGGAAAAGCGCGACAAATTCCGGATTACTGCCAACCACAGATAAAATACGGGTCTCCACTCTCTATCCGTATGTTGCCGCACACCAGTTTAAAGGACAAAATGGCAAATCAGTGGTCATTTTCATGCACAATGCACAATGTCAACACAAGATCTAAGATTTCTACGCGGAGCTCAAGAAAATCATGGCAAAAGATCCATACCAAATCACCTTTTGATCTGCTGAAAATCTGGAAGAAATATGAAAAGTTTCTGAGAAACCAAGTATACCACACTGAAGGGAAGAGCAAAACAGGGAAACCCAAAAAATATGACATCATAACTCCTCAACATGGCCGCGGATCCGCGGCCAACATGGCGACTCGGCCGCGGATCCGCGACCGAGTTAACTCGGTGGCAGATGCTTTTTTGTGGGCAGTTTGGTAATATCATTCAGGGCCAGATTGTTGCCCTAGGGTTTCAGTTTCCTGCCTATAAATAGCCCAGAACAATGCCAACTGATGGGTGCTTATTCTTATATGAGATTTTAGGATAGATTTTGTAGTTCTTCTTCCTCTTTTCATCTTTCTCCATTAAAAACTTGTAGTGAGCTTTTATGAGTGAAGTGATGAATAAAAGAGTTCTTTTCTTTATCATGCTTGTCTTGTTATTTTGTTAATTATAGTTGCTTGTAATTTTCATTTGCTAATCTAGTTGTTGTTATTTGTTGTTTGTTTCTTTCTTCTTCTATTTTTCTTTATCCTTAACAACAATAATGCTTAAGCTTGATCCTTTCCAAAGTGAGGTCTCAAATAGCTAGTTGTAATCTTCTAACCTCTTTCTTTCTATCTTCCTTCTTTTGTTGTATTTTCCTTTTTTTTGTAATGGGTGAGTAGTTTCTCACTTGTTAGGGTAGGATAAGGAAAGTTTGAGAGAAGGAAATCTCTCTCACTCTTTTCTTGCCTAACATCTTAATTCGGACTCCCGTTAATTGAACCACAATCCGCTCCCTATGACACCCTATCCTACATGATAGCGGTGTTTCCTTTGTGAGACCGGTTGTGGTTGAATTAACTGGAGGTTAAGGTTAAGAGCCAAGAGCGGGCGGACAAGGACCAAAAGGAAGAAACTAAGCGTTGGAAAGCCTAGCTTATACTCGCAAGTTCCTTCCTAGTCGTGCTAATCCCCGTTGTTGCCGATTACCATAACACCGATATTAAGAGTGGCAACGAAAGAAGTGAGCGACTCCTATCTCAAACTAACCTAATCCTAACCCTAACAAGCTCTCTTTATATACATTTTAGCACATAGTTAATCTCAAACAAACCTGAACATTTGGACTTAACTCGTTAAAGCACATAGAAAAAGATTCCCATCTCCCTGCGGACGACCCGTACTCAACCGGCTAGCTACCAAGCGAAACCGTCTTGATTGTGGTAATTAACTAAGCACGCAAAATCTCTAACAATCAAATGGCGCCGTTGCCGGGAAGACGGTAGTTTATTTCTTTGTGTAATTTCGGGTTAATTTGTGAATATAAATATAACCGAAAAACAAAACAAAAAAAATATATTGTAAAAATCATCTTGTTATTTTTGATTAGTTTTTGTGCAAGTGTGCAGGATAAAAAGAAGGTCGAGTTCAGTGCCAAAGACGTGGGAAGTTAGACCCATAACTCGCGGCTATACCGCGAGTGATCAAGACGGAAACAACGGTCTACTGTAAAATTCTGGAGCAAACCCAGTGAGCAAATCAAGATTCATGGGCTCCAAACAAGAAGAGGACAACCAACCCAGAAAAGGCAAGAAATCTTAAGGTCCAACTCCTCATTTTAGCCGTGGAACCACGGCATAAGGGCTTGTTTGGCCGCGGAACCGCGGCTATTTGCTGACATCAGCAACCAAAAATCCCTGTGAGTGTTCCAACCCTTTTCCCCACTCCTCTGAACTCCACTGAACTCTTTTTTCTGCAGCATTCTTTGCGCAAACTCTCTTTCCCTCTCCAATAAAATTGATTTTGTGCAGGATTCTTTGTGCCGTGCTAAAAAATAAAAAAATTGATTGCAATTGATTGTTACTGCTTTGCATATTTTTAATCGGACTTTAAGGGGCTTGAGACCAATCCAGATTGGGTGGGGATTTCATCACCCTTTCCAGGACCCCAGAAATCACATAAGGCATATGCATTGACCATTATTTAATTAAAAAATACTAGACTCAGCCCTAAGGACGTCGCGCTCAATTGGACAAAGGACTAGTTGTAGGCATCGGCCGTTGATCCTAACCCGACTTTACGGTGTCTAGGCAAGTGTGTCTAAAGCGAGTGGTTACTTAATTAGGTCCACTACTTATAGTGGAGAGCCTCCCACTCACTTGGCACTTACCTGGCCGCAATTGGCAGTGAAGAGGCGGTTTGAGGTCCTATTTCTAGCCCTTTGGAACAGTTAGGAGCTGTCTAGCTGACCTAGGTGACCTTAGATCTAGGTGTGATTGTGCATATTTTGTCTGTGATTGTTTGAAGTTAAGCCGTAAGTCCGTACATATATCTGCAAAACTCTTTCTAAAAAAAAAAACAAAAAAAAACACAAAACAAAAACTTTTATAAAAACTTGCCCTTTGTCGCTGGAATCCCATTTTTTTTCACCCACCTCTCATCGTATTTCTCCATTGACGTTTTCTTACCCTCACTAAACTCGTTTAGTGTATGTCCGCTTGGACTAGGGACCCTAGTGCCCGTTTAGTCCGCGTTTCGTTAGTCCCTACGGACTACGCGATCGACACCGCAGTCGAAACTCCTTCCACCCCTTTATCAACCCTACCCTTACTGGCCAACTCCGACGTTGACCGGGATTCTGTTCATACATCCTCATCTTCACTATCACCAACCTCTTCTTCTGCGATGTCAGGATTTAATCCAAACATCCCTTTAACTCCCCCGGGATTAATTCCACCTCCTATGGATGCGAATAACCCACAACCACCGCTTGTTGTAGCGCCACAGCGAATCGCGCTCCAGGATCGTTTCTATCCCACCCGCTCTGCACTTCCTATCCGTCTTTCACTTCCACCGGCCAATGGGGATAATTTCGAAATTAAGCCCCACTTCATTAACATGCTTCCGAAATTTCATGGGCTTGAATCTGAAGATGCCTATATCTTCATCAACAAGTTCCAGAATGTTTGTGCGATGATGAAAATGACCCAGCTGTCAGGCGATGCTATACGGCTACAGGTCATTCCGTTCACTTTGTGCGATCTTGCTGAAAAGTGGCTGTATAGCACTGCTTCCCACTCCATAACCAGTTGGGACGAGTTTGTGAAAGCGTTTCTCAAGAAATTCTATCCAAATCATAAAATCGCGAGGATCCATAACGAAATCAACCAATTTTCCCAGCTTCCTGCTGAACCTTTTTGGAAGTGCTTTGACCGATATAAAGACATTCTTGTTTCATCACGGTATTGAGAAATGGCAACTTTGCCAAACTTTATACGAGGGCCTGAATCCAGCAACCAAGCAGTTGTTGGAAACCATTTGTCAAGGCCACTTCCTATCCAAATCTGACGAGGAAGCATGGCAATTCTTTGATGACCTTGTGGAACAAACGCTTCAATGGGAAAGCACCAGACCAAGTACTTCTTCTTCTTCCTCTACTTCTACTGGTCAGTCTAGGGTAGGCATTCACCAACTCGATGTCTCTATTGCAATGAAAGCAGAAATGGCTGCAATAACGAGAAAAGTTGAAGCGATAGAGAGCAAATTTTCATCTCCTGCTCCTGCCCCTGTTCTTCCCCTTCGTACCATTTGTGCTTGTTGTTCCGATCCATCTCACCTAACCGAAGAGTGTCCTTACAATCCACCATCTCAAGAACAGGATCGGGTTAATGCTGCATTTCAGCAAAGACCAAGAAACGATCCATACTCTTCCACCTACAATCCCGGCCGGAGGAACCACCCCAACTTCGCCTGGAATCAGAACCAGCATCAATTCCAAGTCAACAATTTCCAGAGGCCCCCTCCTCCGCAACAACAAGCTCAACAACAAACTCAACATCAATTTCAGCAACCCTTCCAACCCCAACCTTTTCAAAATCAGACAAACAATTTTGCACTCAACAATTCTTTTCCCCAAAACAACTTTGTTCCGTCAAACAACGATAAGGTTTCCTCGCTAGAACGAAGTCTGGAGGCGTTTGTAAAGCAATCGACTCAATCCACCGCCAACATCCAGTCTTCCATTCAGTCTTTGGTGCAACACACTGCTGCACACGGGCAAAGCATCAAGACCATCGAAGCCCAGATTGCACAGCTGAATGCGGCGTTAAGCGAGCGAGAAAATGGGAAGCTTCCGTCCCAACCACTCCCAAATCCTGGTCACCCACATAATGTACATGTTGCTCTAGAACAACAGAACCATAATGTGAGTGCCGTGACTACATTGAGATCTGGAAGGATGCTGCAAAACAACATTGGGACACGGATAGATGATGACATCCCGGCCGCTTCTTCTTCTTCTTCGTCTTCTGAGCCTATTCTCCATTCTTCAAAAGGCTCTTCCTCTTCTTCTGCTCTAAATGGACCCACTTCTCACTCCACGAAAACTCCAGCTCTGGGATCCGTTCCAACTCCACAATCTCCTCCACAAGCATTGGACTTAACCAATTTTAAAAACGTTCCATTTCCAAACCGGTTGAGGCCCAATAAACAAAATTCACAAATGGAGAAGATTCTGGAGTTGTTTAAGCAGGTTAACATTAACATTCCCCTTTTAGATGCTGTCCAACAAATCCCTTCCTACGCAAAAATCTTAAAGGACTTGTGCACGAAAAAGAGGAAATCTCAGGTACCCAAGAAAGTTTTCTTAGCTAGTGCTGTGAGTGATACTCTTACCCAATCTTTACCTCAAAAACGGAAGGACCCTGGCTGTCCTACGATTTCATAAGAACATCAACCGCGCACTTTTGGATCTTGGTGCCAGTGTTAACCTGCTTCCGTACTCAGTATATAAGCAACTAGGTGTAGGAGAGCTGAAACCCACACACTGTACTCTCCAAATGGCCGACCGATCGATCACCCATCCTAGGGGTGAGCTAGAGGATGTGTTAATCAAGGCTGGGGACTTCATATTCCCCATTGACTTCATTGTTTTAGACACACAGCCTGTAGCTAACCCCCGAAATCAAATTCCGGTGATACTCGGTCGCCTATTCCTTACAACCTCAAATGCTGTGATCAATTGTCGAAATGGTTCGATGAACCTATCTTTTGGAAACATGACAATTGAACTCAACATTTTTAGGTTGGGGAATCAGCCCTCCGAACCTAATGCTCATATACTAGACGTTTGTTCAATCCAGGAGATCACCCTGGAGGACTGTGAATTCGAGGAGTTTTTTTTCGATCACGACAACCTTAACGCCACTAGTGCGTTCCTCTTCGAACCGGCTGCTGCTTCTGCGCCCGACAATGACTACGAGTGTTTCACTTTCTCGAACGAACTTAGCCAGTCACCACCCGAGTTTGAATCCTTTGTTTTTCCGGATGCGTTAGCTGAACCATCCAATTCGGTCGCTTACACTCGTTTTGAACCTCTGCTGGAATCCTTTGAGTTCGAGACCTTTACACCAATCTTGCCTTCAATCGTTTCACCTGCAACGCTCGAACTCAAGCCATTGCCGTCTCACCTTAAGTACGCTTACTTGGGTGAGAACTAGACCCTTCCTGTTATCATCTCGGCTTCTCTATCTCCAGAGCAAGAGAAAACCCTTCTTACGGTCTTGCACAACAATAGGCAAGCCTTTGGCTGGTCAATGGCGGACATCAAGGGGATTAGTCCCCTGATCGTTGAACATCACATTCATCTGATGGATGATATCAAACCAGCCAGGGATCCACAAAGGTGACTCAACCCAGTCATGAAGGAGGCTGTAAAAAAGGAGATCGTAAAGTGTCTGGATAGTGGTATCATTTACCCTATCTCTGATAGCCAGTGGGTTAGCCCAATTCATGTTGTCCCCAAGAAGTCAGGCATAACGGTCATAACCAATGAGGCGAACGAGTTAATCCCTACTCGCACCCAGACTGGGTGGTGAGTATGCATCGATTATAGAAAACTCAACGCCGCAACGCGGAAAGACCACTTTCCGCTACCTTTCATTGATCAAATGCTTGAACGATTGGCTGGACACGAGTACTACTGCTTTCTAGATGGCTACTCCGGCTATAATCAGATTCCCATCGCCGAAAAAGACCAGGACAAGACCACATTCACCTGTCCTTTCGGCACGTTTGCATATCGTCGCATGCCCTTTGGGTTATGCAATGCGCCCGCTACCTTCCAGCGGTGTATGATGGGAATCTTCTCAGACATGGTGGAAAAATTCTTGGAGATCTTCATGGATGATTTCTCCATTTTCGGCGATTCCTTTGATGAGTGTTTGCTGCATCTCGACGCTGTCCTTACCCGGTGTAAGGACAAGAACCTCATTTTAAATTGGGAGAAGTGCCACTTCATGGTGCGTGAAGGTATTGTCTTAGGATATATCATCAAGCAAAATGGCATTGAGGTAGATAAAGCAAAGATTGAAGTCATTTCCAATCTCCCTCCTCCCAGATGCGTCAGAGACATCCGAGCCTTCCTTGGCCATGCCGGTTTCTATAGACAGTTCATCAAGGACTTTAGCAAGATTGCTAGGCCCTTGACTCTTTTGCTGGCCAAGGACACGACATTCGACTTCAACTCGAGCTGTGTGACTGCGTTCGAGTCATTAAAAAGCTCACTCACTTCTGCTCCCGTTCTTTCTTCTCCTGACTGGACGCACCCATTTAAGATTATGTGCGATGCATCCGACTTTGCCATCGGTGCTGTCCTTGGACAACACATCAACAAGATGCCGCACGTAATCTATTATGCTAGCCGAACCCTGAACGACGCCCAACTGAACTATACAACAACCGAGAAGGAATTCTTAGCTGTTGTATTTGCTTTAGAAAAGTTTAGGCCCTACCTCATCGGCTCTCCAGTCATCGTCTACACGGACCATTCTGCTCTACGCCATCTTTTTGCGAAGAAGGATGCAAAATCTCGGCTGATACGTTAGATCCTGTTGCTTCAAGAGTTTGACCTTGTCATCAAGGACAAAAGAGGATGTGAAAACGTAGTCGCCGACCATTTCTCATGACTTCCTTCTTCGCCGTCGCTTCAAATTCCGATCAACGATGTTTTTCTGGATGAACAGCTCTTGACGGTATCTTGCGAACCCTGGTTCGCAGATATTGTGAACTATTTGGCCACAGGATTACTACCGACTGAATGGTCAAGTCAGGACAGACTTCGATTCTCATCCCAAGTAAAACACTTTTACTGGGATGAACCCTATCTGTTCAAGTACTGTCCCGACCAGATTATTCGTCGGTGTGTCCCTGACAATGAATTCAAGAGTGTGCTGTCATTTTGCCACGATCAAGCATGTGGCGGGCATTTTGGCCCCAGAAAGACAGCCGAGAAGATCTTGCAGTGTGGTTTCTACTGGCCACAACTCTTCAAAGACGCTCATGACTACTGTAAGACTTGCTCCCGGTGCCAACACTTGGGCCGGATATCCAGGAGAAACGAGATGCCGCTCCAACCAATCTTGGTTGTGGAGATTTTCGATGTTTAGGGGATTAATTTTATGGGGCCGTTTCCCAGCTCTTTTGGGAACTTGTACATTCTTCTCGCTGTTGATTATGTCTCTAAGTGGGTCGAGGCTGTGCCCGGCCGGACTAACGACAACAAGGTTGTCGTTAGATTTCTTAAGGAAAACATTTTCTCCCGGTTTGGGCACCCCCGAGCGATCATTAGCGACAATGGAACTCATTTCTGTAATAAGACTTTCGAGGCCTTGATGCGGAAATATTCCATTAATCATAAGCTATCTACGCCCTACCACCCCCAAACATGTGGGCAAACCGAAGTTTCAAATCGGCAAATCAAGCAGATATTGGAGAAGACGATTTCCAAGAACCGTAAGGATTGGTCTTTAAAAATCACTGATGCTCTTTGGGCATTTCGAACTGCTTATAAGACCGATCGTGGCATGTCACCTTATCAGCTTGTTTATGGAAAGGCTTGCCACCTTCCAGTGGAAATAGAGCATCGCGCATTTTAGGCGATAAAGGAGCTGAATCTATCTCTCGAAGATGCGGGCAGCCATCGGAAGCTGCAGTTGAACGAATTGAGCGAGCTTCGGGATGGGGCTTACGAAAACGCGGTTGTTGTTAAGAACCGAACGAAGGTGTTTCACGATAAACACCTTTTGCGCAAAACATTCGTACCTGGTCAACAGGTACTGCTTTACGACACCCGGCTACATTTCCATCCAGGTAAGCTCATATCTCGCTGGAAAGGGCCATTTTTTGTGCGGAATGTGTATCCGCATGGCGCTGTGGATTTGGAAAATCCAAAGGACGGATCATTTTTCAAAGTAAACGGACACAGACTGAAACCGTACCTTAGCGCCGAACCAACAGAGGAGCTCCTGGTCTTACAGGAGCCGGTTTACCCTGCATAATCTTTCTCTGCCTACCACCAAACTTTGGTTATCCAGCCAAAATAGTGGACACTGTTTCAAATAAGTTTGGGGGTATGTATATACCATTTTGTATATATATGTGGATATTCTTGTCCGGTGCATATCCATTTTTAACAATTTTCTTTTGAAAAAAATGAAAATAAAAAAAAATTAAAAAAAAATGTGTATATCTAACCGACAATTTTGACCCTTCAATAATTCTTTTCATGCAATGACAGTGAGGACACTGTCCAGTTTAAGTTTAGGGGTACGCTCGGTACGCATTTCTAACCTTCACATTCATATGTATATTTTGCATCTGCATACTAAAACCCATAAAAATCAGAAAATTTTCTAAAAACATAAAATCTTTTTCGTCAAGTTAGCTAGTGGGAGAACTCAGATTCAACATTTCGACGGTTTTGTTTGATAAGATAAGAATAACTAAATCTTATTTTTAGATTTTGAAAACCTGAAAGATAACTCTCATTTGAAGTTAACTATAGCTTATATATGTTTTTACATCATACTACATGTGTTGTTAGTTTTGAAAATTAGATGACAAGTCTATTATGTCTGAAAACTTTTAAATGGATAAATTATTTTCTGAGGATCAAATAGGTTTGTTCTGAAATAAGTAATATCAAGAATAATTTATGAAGTGAAGCGGATATGAAGGGATGTTATTGATGCCTTAATTGGAACTAATTCTGAAAAATAACCCATCTGGAACTTGATTGGAATGATTACACACCTAACCCACTAAACACGTCTTTTATCCAAAAAAGTAATTGAACTACCGGTTATATCTCCGTTCGCATTAAATCGTCATGATTTTCACGCTAAAATTGTCTTTTGTTTTTGGGCCTAGGTAACTTGAGTAATTAAGTCCGCTGGGGTGTCTCTACACCTAATGCCCTAAAGCCAACTGGTTTAGGAGCATTGGCCCAAAACTCGTTAAGAAACCTAGAAAGTCCAGATTAAAACAAAGTCAAGCAAATGTTCTCTCCGAGTTAAAATTCCTAACGGTTCTTTGTGTGAGAATAATCTTGACAAAAGATAGGTTTTTGTAAAAAAGTATTTCTAGCGAAGATATGAAGGTTTTATTCTATGATAAAGACTATAGTACGTTCACAAAGGTGTGTATGAAATGAAAACAAGAAAAAGGTGGAGTGAAAAATAAGACCTAGTTTCCTGTTTAGGAAGATAGAAATTCTGAAATTGAAACCTTACTGGAAAACGAAACTTGAAAAATACTTAACTCTTTATAAAACAGTCACGACCCGAAATTGGCACGTGACGGCCCTAATACTACGCAACGTCTACAGGCGTAACGTAGTAAAAGAAAGTCAAAACCCAGAAATCTAAACCATTAAAAGACAAGAAAAGATAAGAAACATTGTTTAAATCTTTAAAAAAATCTCAAGTATAAATTCTTTAAGTCCAATTTTCTTTCTTGAAAATTTCGGCAGCACCTCTTTAATAAAAACCAACCCCAAAAATGGGTACAACATAAATATAAAGTAAAACATCCCCGACGGGAGCAAATCCACGCCCAAAGGCGGAAAACAACCACCACAACAAATATACGACGCCGTAGCGAAGAAATAGAAGACGATAGAAAGGAAACTGTATAAAAGACAACAAATCCAACATAATATACAACATCGTCCTCACCAAGCCTCTAAGTCAATATGAAAATAGTAGATGGAGAGTACAGGGATACAACGAATATACAATACAACGAATAACCACAAAACCCACCTAAGCAAACTGCACACTGTGAGCTGATACGGTATCCGTAGCAAAAGATGATAAGATGTGTGATAATAGCCTGCCTCTGACTATCCTGAGGAACACCTGCAAACACTGTGGCACAACGGGGTGAGTTGCCAACTCGTGAATAGTAAATAACATATGCAGGTAATCGCAAGTATGCACGTAAAGCGTGAATCTAGGATATGCAATTAACAGTAATAACATGTCATATGAATGCAGAATAATGGAAAGTACACTAGCAGGTACAACCAATATATATAAAGCAATAATGATATGACAACAGTATGCAATAATCATGCGATAGGGATATGAGAATGTAAATGTGCAACAATCATGAAAGGTACACTAACATGTACTACTAGTACATGAAGCAATGCACAACAGATAAGGTGAGGTATGGTGTGAAGTATGTCATTTCCACGGAATCCTGACATCGTGGTAGGATCACAATCCAGCAAGATAATTTAAATACCAATTCCTCGAATCAGCCCCCAAATTGGCTCTCATATTATCTAAGTATCACATCTCCTCAATTGCACAATATCAAGTATATCTCATATATCCCGAATGTACAACCTCAAGTATATCTCATATATATCGAATGTACAATCATCAGGTATATCTCGTATATATCGAATGTACAAAATCAAGTGGATCTCACATATCTTGTATGTACAATATCAAGTATATCACACATATCTCGAATGTACAACAGCAAGTAGGTCTCATATATCCTGAATGTACAATATCAAGTAGATCTCACATATCTATCCAGTATCCAATCTCAAATGAATCTCTTATATCCCGAATCAAATCTCCAGCAAAATTCTAACATCCTAAATATAATGACATAAATAAATATGATGAGGTCAATACACATATATTAACGTCCCATTCCACTAATATTGGTGTAAGGGTATATATAACAGCGGCTCAATCCCCTGTTATATATACAAAAGAGTAATTAGAAATATCATGAAACCAATGTGCCAAACATCGACATAGAAATACTGATCTATCAGGTGCTGTCACCACGACTGGCCCCCTGATAGGTACGTATCATACGCTATCCCGAAAGTTCGAGTGCCTAGCTCTGACCCTCGCCTCTTGACGTATCTATACGTACATGACTCCCAACGGCATCCCCACGATCCCCGCCGAGTCATTGGTACTGTCACCGGTAGGTACTCACCCGCCTCCAGGCTCAATCGGCAAAGTCCATCGATCTTCTTGCCGAGGGGAACCATACCGGGCTCCACCATGTACCCTCATACGGCATCCACAGCTCGTATGGAGTATATAATCAGAACCGATAAATCTCATGGTGGCTGCGCAAATATCATATCAAGGAAACAGGGTTTTTCAATTAATGCATAATTTCATGAACTCCCGCGGTTCCCAAATCCAGAAAACATCATGTAAAATCCAAATAACAATACGCAAATCCAGGAATAAATATGTGCGATATATCTGAAATGCGAGCATATAAAGGAAAATATGTAGCTGAAACCAGATGTATGCGAAATCAATATGGTACAGCTAAGTATAGGTGTCTACCTATAAGCAAAAGATGTAGTATACCCCCTGGGTATAAGTAAAATATGTTGGGTACCCCCCGGGTATAACATATATGCAAAGTATACCTGTAGTTGTATCGTAAAGTGTGTTTGCACCTATCACTAATGGTACGATACCCTATAGGTATACAGATAACTAGCATGTAAGTATGTCAGAACATATGTGTAAGCATGTAGGTATACAGGTATGCTATAAGTCAATGCGTAAAGAAATATGAATCAAAGTGTCAATGTCCCTAACCAAGCAATATCATATCTATAAGTGGGTTGTGCGTGACATGGCAATTATTGACGGTGTGTGTAGTATACAATCAGTGCTCGTGCAACATGAATCGTCAATAATATGTGCAGTGTCCTAAGGATACTAGTCCAAGCACAACAATATCTAAGTAATAGGGTAAATGCAAAATTCTAAATATGACATAGAATATGCGACAGAAATAATATCTCTAGCCCAGACGTATAACGTCATGCGGGCGATTCCCCTGTAGATGTTAAATCTACTCACCAACGCTCCAAGCTAGGTGAAGCCTACCACCTGTTTTCCCCTTGTCGTAGCGTCCGAAGTCCCCGCTTGCGAACCTAAAATTTCACAAACACATCACATAAGCATATATTCTACATCGACGAAAAGATATCGAAACGCAAGAATAACGCCCTGAAAATTACACTGCGCGCTTAGCACATCTAACGCGCACGACATCGGACAAAAATCCTAACTAGGGTCGCCAAACTACGAAACACCTAGTCTAGATTTCGATCGTCCCGATCGCGCCTTCAAAACACAATAATAAACTTGGACTCAAAATAAATAACGTCGCCACGTCAAAAGAAACCCACGCCTAAAAGTTACCGAAATCTAGTAAGCAGCCTACCGCAATATTTCGCACTAGTTTCAAGCTAACGCAAATCTAGCGATTATAAACACCTTAAAATAGCTTAACTAAGCTATAAAAACCATTTCTATATTTTTAACACTTGCTAAATAAATTTTAGCAAAAACCTAGTAAGCAAAATTGCATAATTAAACAAAGTGTTCATTAGCAAAAATTAACATTTTCTACTAGGTTAATCTTCTCCAAAACACAAATTAACACTTCAATAATATAATAAACACATAAATCAAGTTTTACCCTAACTAGATTATCATAAAAATCAAGTCTTGAATTTCAAACATGAAATTAAAAGCTTAAATAAACAATTAATATGCTAATTAAGAATTTAGAAACAACAAAAAGGATTAGGGTTAGGGTTTTATACCTCCACAAAAGATCAAAACTAAGAAACCAAACTCATCATTTTTTCATCCAAAATGATGTTTTGAATGAAGATCCAAGCTAGCTTTTGTGAAGAAGAAAGAAGGAAAATGAATATATTTGAGTTTTTGTGATTTTATTTGGATTTTTCATGATTTATTTGATGCGAAATGAGTTGAAAATGGGTGGAAATGATTGAGGGCATCAAGGGGAAGGGAAGGGCCGGCCAAGGGGAGAATGGGGGGATTTTTGGTGAAGTGTGTGGAATTTTCTAGCAAAAGAAAACAATTAATGCACTTTTAATGCAAAAATGCCACCTTTTATTCATTTTCTTTTCTTTTTTTAATTCAAAACCTTTTGCACTAAAAAATATCTAGATATTTAAAAAGAAGGTTCTAAAAATAATTGTAGTGATGATTTCCAAGAATATTCATTTAGAAAAATTTTCCTGATTTACGCGCATATTTTGCCGGCTAAAATAATATTTTATTTGGGAAAAAATCAATCTGAACCAAAACCTCCCAAATACACCTAAAGTTCGCGGACAAGCTTTATTTTAGCTAAAAAAAGTGCCGGTAAGCTTATACGGGTTTGATCGAAATCGGGTTAAAACGGGAAAACCGACAATTTTGCCCTAAAACGGAAAAATTCGCAAAACGATTTCTGAAACGTTACAATCTCCCCCCTTATAAAAAAATTTGTCCCCAAATTTAAAATTTTTCACTAAGCGTACCTTCAAAGAGAAGTGTATAAAACTCCCAATTCTCGCTCGCAGCCTACCAAGTGAGCATCTCACTATACGGCTACGTCCAAGACAACTCTCCACAGATAGCAAGACCCTTGACCGAAGTTTCTCCACCTGCCTGGCCATTAACACAATTGGCTGCTGGTGAACGAAAGATCGCGTCCAAGCTGAATGGTCTGGTGCTGAATCATGTGAGAAAGGTCATGAAGGTAATTGCAAAGTATCGACATAAGGAATACAAAGTGAAAACTCAATAATCTGGGAGGAAGTGCCAAATTAAAGGCAACGAACTAACTCGCTTAAGGGATCTCGAAAGGACCTACAATTCTGGGTAAGCTTCCCAAAACTCAACACGTACTTCATCGGAAAAATCCGTAGGAATACATGATCTCCTACAGCGAACTCGAGCCTGCGACCACCATGGTCGGCATAAGACCTCTGTCCGCACAGGACTGTCATCATCCTCACCTGAAACAGCTGGATCATTTCCGAAGTCTCTAGACAAGCTGGGGTCCAAAAATCCTACTACGCAGAGTCAGAAAAACAGACTGGACATCGACACCACCTAACAAACAAAATTTAAAGGTTGCCAATCGGAATGTCTCCTGATAACTGCTATCGAAGGAGAATCCGAACAATGGCAAGTGACGATCCCAACTGCCGAAAACAATTAATACGTATGCACGAGTATAACCTCTAGAGTCGGTATAGCCCGCTCTCACAAAACCATCATCCTGCGGATGGAAAGACGGAGCTAAAGCTCAACCAGTACCCAAGGCTCCGTGAAGCTCCTGCCCAAGACGGCAAGCGAGCAGGGTGCCTTCATTGGATACGACCCTCGAAGGAACTCCATGCAACGCACAAACTTAACAAAGAACAACTGAGCAGACTGAGAAAAACCGGACAACAAGCATCCGAATGGAGTCACACCCTGACTAAACCTGGGTAGACACCATAATGAATTTCATGGAGATCTGTTCCCATTCCCACTTCGGAACAGTTAAAGATTGCAACTCTCCAGCCGGTCTCAGATGCTCAACCAAAACACACAACAAGACAACACCTTGAAACGAAACCTAAAATTTCTCTTTACATTCCTGTCCACGCGTAACTATCTCACAAGTCACATCAATGTTGGTGGAACTTGAATGAATACAGAGAATTGACAGATGTGCCAGCTCTAGGATTTCACTTCTTTACCCGATAATATCAGGTACACAAACGCGTCCCTAACTTAGCACACTATTGTCACAAATCAAGGACTCCGAATCATTACCCAGCTGAGTATGCTCAAGTATCTCTAACGAACGAGCGTCGGCGGGCAGTGCCTCACGAAAGCGATTAAGGACAAGTGGTCGGGCGTGGATATGAGCAAGCTGTCCCCTCCGTAGGGACGAACCTAAGTTGTACTCAACGATCACACAAGAACTGTAAATCTGCAGAAGACTGTCTCAACAATCTACACCCGCTGTAGGAAGATGTAAATTAAGCGCTGGTGGTCCGTGAAAATCTGACACAACTCTCGAACAAGTAGTGTCTCTAAATCTCCATCGTAAAACCACCGCGGCCATCTCCAGATCATGAGTGGGATATCATGCTCATACTTCCTCCAAGTGTATGGAAGAAAAAGCGATAACTCTATAATGTCACCTCTGTACACACTCGAGCCCCACTCACGAAACATCACAGTTAAACAATAAGGTCGCCCGAACCAGAAAGCAAAGAAAGACTGATGCAGTTGTTAACCGAGTCTTCAACTGCCGAAAACTCCGCACACATGCCTCAGTCCAAGGAAAAAGAACCTCTTTTCCGGTCAGTCCAGTCAACTGTGCAGCGATACACAGGCAATCCCGCATGAAACGGTGGTAGAAACCTGCTAAGCCCAAAATCTGCGAACCTTCGTCCGTACACAAGCCTGGGCCAAAGCTGTACGACCTCGATCTTCCTCGGGACCATACGAAAACCGTCTCCCGTAACTACAAGACCTAGGAGTCAACACAAACAAGCCTGAAGGAACACTCCGAGAATCAAGCAACAGCTGGGCTCTCACAATGTCTGCAAAACAAATCCTCAAGTGCTACTCCTGTTCCTCACGACACATTGAATAGACCAGAATGTCGTCAATAACACAACAATAACTGGTCGAGGAACGGCCTGAAGAAATCTGGTGTATCATGTCTACGAATGCTGCTAGGGCATTGGCGAGTGTTCACACCATAATATTGCATTGTTATATTCCCCATTCTTATTCTTTTTATAAATAAACAGGTGCTTTTGACGCATGTCTGCTACATGTTACAGGTTACAGGTTCTTGGACAGAAAACAGTAAAAACGATGTAAAGACGATGTAAAAGTGAGACTTTGACCAACAAAGTGAAGGATCTTGATCAAGCCTACATAAGGAATAGTTCACAAAGCAAGATTCAAGACGTCGACTCAAAGCAAAGGGTTAAAGTTCACTACAATTATTCACTGTAGGATCTGGAACAAACCTAGAAGCCAAACTGAGAAAAGAACCAAAGAAATAGGGAGACAAAAACATCCTGAAGCTATGAAGAAAAAATGAAGAATTGATCTCCCTACGTGGCCACGGTTCCGCGGCCAGGTCATGCCTTTGGCCGTGGAACCGCGACCGTCTAAAGCCCGTGTTGGCGCGGAAAATGATGGCGGTGCTCTGGAGTTGATTAGGTCTTTTCTTAGGGGGTATTTTTGTAATTGTGGACATGCGAAACAAATGTAACCCTAGGGTTTCCTATTCTTTATAAATAGGAACTCTAAAAATTGTAACTCTTTATGCCTCCTTTTAATGAAATAAAATTCAGATCACTCTTTAGAGAGCATCGGTGTTTCCTTTCCATTCAGAAATTCAGATCTGACAACCCTGCATGGATGATTGGAGGGATGCATCTGTAAGTAGATTTAATTTCTCGCCCTAGTGTAGATTTTAATTCTTTGCCCTAGGTAGATTTAATTTCATGCCCTAGGAACTTGTTTAGGGTTTAGCTTTGGGGAAGGATTTTGAGAGATGAGATCTCTCATCCCTTTCTTACCCATCAAATATTTACAATAGGACTCCATGCATACACGCACACACCGCGCCCTACGGCACCCTATCCCTCGAGGTAGCGGTAATACCGTAGTGTAAAAGCCCGGTTGCGCGCGTTTTCCATGGAGGTTAGGGTAAGGATCTCTAAAGGAAGGACAAGAACCTAGAGGAAGGAACACCTTCCCGAATGGATCTAATCCCCTTTATTGATAATTACCATAACTCCTCATAGATCTTCATTCGGGTATAGAAAGCGTTGAGATTTAATTGCATTTCCAAACCATCCCTAATCCTAACCCTAGCAAGAATAGATCTGGATAATCGTAGATAGATTAATTTAGGTTTTTAGATTTAATAAACAATCCAAACACCCTTCGGAATTAACTCGTTAGCGCGACTAGGAGATTCATAAAATCCCTGTGGACCGACCCGTACTCACCGGCTAGCTGCCAAGCGACGCTGTTTTTGATTACGGTTTAGAAACAGTTTTTGACATACCAATAAAATGGCGCCGTTGCCGGGGATGGCGTAGAAATTTCCTTTTCGCAATTTCGGGTTAATCATAAAATAAAAAAAATCTTAAAAATCAGAAAAATAAAAAAACATATAAAAATATATATATTTTGTTATTTTTGGAAGGGATACTTTGTTGTTTTAATTTTTGCAGGATATACAAATTTAGATCTGGAGATTTCTAGAAAGCAAAACAGGAAACAAAATATCAGAACAGAAGAGATTTTGAACAACAGAACAAGGAATTTTTTTTGGAGACCCAAATCGTCCAAACCGCCGCGATTCCGCGGCCAAAACCCACCTTAGGCCGCGGAACCGCGGCCGTCTTGTCGTATCAGAGCATCAAATTTTTTTTGGGGACTCGTGCTGTTTAGACTGCGGCGAAAACGCGGCAATAACGCGTTTATACCGCGGAACCGCGCCCTTTTGGTGATATCATCCTCTGCAATTTGCACTGTAAGCTCCTCTATTATTTCTCTTCTGTAATTTTTAATAAATTTTCTGAAAAATTCCTGCAAGATTCCGTGAGCTATAAAATATATTCCCTTCCAAATAACGATCTTGTGCAGGATTTTTGGGCCCCGCTTGAAATTAAAAATTGATTGTAAGTAATCTTTTTTGTTGCATATCTTTTCTCGAATATCCTTTTGCAACAATTTTTTCCAAATAAAGATTCTTGTGATATGCTTAAAATAATAACTGATTGCAAGTAATATTTTTTCTGTTGCATATCTTTTATTAAAAATCATTTTGCAACAATTTTCAAATAAAGAAAAAGAATAAGGAAATTTTGTAGAAACTTGCAAAGTTTTTTTGCCGCAAATAAATCCTTGCACCACCACCATCCATCTTTCCTTCCTTCCCCTTCTTCTAACATGGGTACCCCACATAATAAATCATTAGCCGAACTTTGGTATCCCGAACCTAATTTTGCGTCGTACGTCAATTTGTTCGGTCAATTTAAAGACGATCCTTCCTTGCCAAAAATACCTTTGAAAGATCAAATAGAGGCGTCTAGGAGAAACAGTTTGACTTTTCAACCGACTTTGTGTCAACCAAGTCAACCTTTACCACCTACATATGTTGACACCACTTTTTCGAGTCCTTCTGTCACTCCTAAGCCGATGTCCATTGCTGAGCATATTGCTCAATCTCGCAGCCGATCTTTCACCCCTCTCCACTCATCTAGTTCTAGGGCTCCGCACGATTATTCACCTTTTTATCCACATGTTGACCCTACCCCTGCCCAACCAACCACTTCCTACCAGTCATACTCGACGTTCCCACCTTCACTAGACACTGTTTCGACACAGCCATTAGGGAGTTTCACATATCCAAACAATTTCAAATCTTTTACCGAAACCCCCTCACTACCTAAGTCTAGTTTGGAAGAGTCATTGGAAGCGTACATTGCAGTAACAAATAAAATGACTAGGAATGTGGAAGCGTCCGTGGCCGCCCTTATGCAACCTAGTGAACCGGTAGCTAGTTTCCCGCTAGCTCAAAATTTTTTAATGTATAAGGCGGCAGTTGGACAGAGTGAGAATGAGAGAGAATTGCCAAATCAAACCCACCCTTACCCAATTGAAGCCCACAACTCTTGTTTTCCATCGATTGCCCTAAATAGTTCACCTGTTGAAAATAAAAACGAGTTGTGTGATTTTGTAGTATTTGATTTGCCCAACTGTGAAGAACCCCTTTCAAGTGAAACCACACTTAATCCTTTCGATCTTTACACCTCCACTCTAGAACCTAAATCGATAGATATCCATGCTTTTGATGAGGTGTCTAAAGAAATTGATTTTCACTTGATTGAGGATATAGATGCCGGGAATATGTCGGATGATGAACCTGTCGATTTAATTGAAATTTTATGTTCAAATCATCATCCTGAGTTATTAAATGTTTCTCCCGAATCTCATAAGCGTCTAGATTTTGATGATAATGGCATGGATGAGTTAAATATTGAGGATAGTATTGAGGAGAGTCTTGAGAATAATATTGAAGTTGAATCATTTTTGTTTGATGTGTCTGATTTTACAATTCATCCTCCTGAACCTTTGACTGATATATCACCCTCCCTCCTTTCCATCGTTCCGACCCCGCTTGAAGACTGTGAGCTTGAAACCTTTTCCTTTGAATCTGACACAATTCTCACAGACGATAACACCTACGAGTGTTACATTTTTTCGGACGATGCTGATGACTCACCGCCCGAGTTTGAGTCCTCTACATTTTCAGATGAGCCATCAGACTCGGTTGATTATAGTAGTTTCGAACCATTAATGGAATCTTTCAAGTTCGAAACAGTTTACTACGGTGAGAAAGATACTACCCCTAATTCACTCTCTTTCGTCTTTCCCATTGTTCCGACCGAACAAGAGACCGTCATGCTTTCATCTCCTATACCAAGTTCGGCGTACCCATGTTTTCTTGCGAATCTTGAGAGATTTGACCCTATTTCTCGATGGGTTGATAGGTTAGCGCAATCGCTTTTAACACATCGGTCATCACAAATTGCGCTAATTTATTCACTCGATTTACACCCTCAAGTTCACGCGATCCTTCTTTCTTCTTTCCGCCATTCTTCTCCCACACCGAGACCATATTCTACCATTCTTCTTTCCACACGGTCTCGCGTGTTTCTCATTTCTTTCATCTCCATCCCATTCTTGCACCGCCTATACCTTTACCATGATAAGATTTTTGAATGGTTGGTGCTAACATTTGGCTTGTGTAAGGCCAAGCTTAAGTTTGGGGGGGGAGAGACATTTGTATATATGTACATTTTTTTTTGTTTTCTTTTAAAAAAAAAATAAATTTTTTTTCAAAACATTAAAAATATAAATTTTTTTTATAAATAAATAAACAGGGGAGTGCCGGTATTTTGACCCTCTTGGTGTAGCATGACAGTGAGGACACTGTCAAGTTCAAGTTTGGGGGTATATTATGCTCGGTACGTCTTCTTCCTTCGCATTCATTTGTATATATTTTTGCATTTGCATACTTATTTGAAAACCCATAAAAATTGAAAATTTTCAAAAATTATAAAAATTATTGTATTCAATTTTGGATAATTGACTTGAGTTTGACAAATAAGTTAACTAGTTAGGAACAACTAGATCTTAGACTTAGTGAATTAAAAACCCTAAAAATAACATTCCTTAAAGTTTAACGGTAGAAAGTATATGCCTTGTAATTTATTTAGAAATAGGCAAATTTTGGGTTCACTTCTTGGGCTAAGTCAAAACAAGGGAAGAGTATTGATGTTCTTATTAGAGTATAAGTTTGAAAAATAGTTTCTAGCTTAAGTCTAGATTCTGAAAATGTATACCCTACAACTTGCACCATCACGCACCTTGAAATTGGAATAGTAGAAAAGACCTTGAAATGCTCTTGTCTAAAGTCCTTGGTACGAAGAAAATAAAAGAGAAAAAAAGGGTGAATAAAGAAAAAATGGACACTGGTTTTTGTGATTACTTAAGGCGGTAAAAATAGAAAAAATATTTAGCGAGGGTGCCTTATCACCTAGTGGCTTAGACCAACTGGTTTGGGAGTCACTGCTAAAGCCTTGGGTGTTGCAAAACTAGGAAGTACGCCTTTAAGTGCTAACACATCTTGTAATCGGTTGTTGGTACCTCAAGAAGTATTAACGATCGCATGAAGGATGTGTAAGAAAATTTCATTTAAAAATTCACTAATTAATAAGTGCTTTGGACAATGGACAAGGGTATGATTGCTTGATTTGAATTTCCAAGTGTAGGGGTGATCTATACACACACGTAGGGATATGTGATTGGAGTTTAGATGAGAGAAAGGAATGGAGAATAGAACTTGTATCTTTAGTAGAGTTGATAGAAATTCCTAAGTGGAGATGGAACCCTAGAAGAAAGACTTAAGAGATGCCGAAAGCTATGTAAGTCTACAGGATATATATAATCTTAAGTTAGATGATAAGGAAGTGTGAAGAATATGGGTGGATAATTTACGGGGCAACGATAATAGAATTCCTTGTTAGAAAACTTAATTGGAGAACAAAAGTCAATGGGCCGAATTGATAGGATTTTGTGGGTTTAATCCGCTTAAAACCCTCAGGAGACAACACTCCTCCTACTAGGGACACCTAGAGGTTTAACGGCTTGTTGCACGTGCTCAGTGCAATCGCGTTTCCCTGCAAAAGTGTGGTTAGGATTTTAGTGAATAAAAATAAGTTTGCTCGAGGTCGAGCAAAAGATAAGTTTGGGGGTATTTGTTCACACCATAATATTGCATTATTATATTCTCCATTCTTATTCTTTTTATAAATAAACAGGTGCTTTTGACGCATGTCTGCTACATGTTACAGGTTACAGGTTCTTGGACAGAAAATAGTGAAAACGATGTAAAGACGATGTAAAAGTGAGACTTTGACCAACAAAGTGAAGGATCTTGATCAAGCCTACATAAGGAATAGTTCACAAAGCAAGATTCAAGACGTCGACTCAAAGCGAAGGGTTAAAGTTCACTACAATTATTCACTGTAGGATCTTGAACAAACCTAGAAGCCAAACTGAGAAAAGAACCAAAGAAATAGGGAGACAAAAACATCCTGAAGCTATGAAGAAAAAATGAAGAATTGATCTCCCTACTTGGCCGCGGTTCCGCGGTCAAGTCATGCCTTTGGCCGCGGAACCGCGGCCGTCTAAAGCCTGTGTTGGCGCGGAAAATGATGGCGGTGCTCTGGAGTTGATTAGGTTTTCTTAGGGGGTATTTTTGTAATTATGGACATGCGAAACAAATGTAACCCTAGGGTTTCCTATTCTTTATAAATAGGAACTCTAAAAATTGTAACTCTTTATGCCTCCTTTTAATGAAATAAAATTCAGATCACTCTTTGGAGAGCATCGGTGTTTCCTTTCCATTCAGAAATTTAGATCTGACAACCCTGCATGGATGATTGGAGGGATGCATCTGTAAGTAGATTTAATTTCTCGCCCTAGTGTAGATTTTAATTCTTTGCCCTAGGTAGATTTAATTTCATGCCCTAGGAACTTGTTTAGGGTTTAGCTTTGGGGAAGGATTTTGAGAGATGAGATCTCTCATCCCTTTCTTACCCATCAAATATTTACAATAGGACTCCATGCATACACGCACACACCGCGCCCTACGGCACCCTATCCCTCGAGGTAGCGGTGATACCGTAGTGTAAAAGCCCGGTTGCGCGCGTTTTCCATGGAGGTTAGGGTAAGGATCTCTAAAGGAAGGACAAGAACCTAGAGGAAGGAACACCTTCCCGAATGGATCTAATCCCCTTTATTGATAATTACCATAACTCCTCATAGTTCTTCATTCGGGTATAGAAAGCGTTGAGATTTAATTGCATTTCCAAACCATCCCTAAACCTAACCCTAGCAAGAATAGATCTGGATAATCGTAGATAGATTAATTTAGGTTTTTAGATTTAATAACCAATCCGAACACCCTTCGGAATTAACTCGTTAGCGCGACTAGGAGATTCACAAAATCCCTATGGACCGACCCGTACTCACCGGCTAGCTGCAAAGCGACGCCGTTCTTGATTGCGGTTTAGAAACAGTTTTTGACATACCAATCAGCGAGTCCAAAGACACCACCAAAACACACAAAGTCGTAGCATGAACAAGGCAGCCTTCGGAATGCCATCACTCTGAACCCGCAACAATGATGACATGATCCCAACAACTTAGAAAAAGTCTCGCACTTAGGAGCCGATCGAAGAAATCGTCAATGCGAGGTAAATGATACCTATCCGCACCGTAAGCCGGTTCAATTGACGATCTATCAATACACAAAATCAACTGCCGTCCTTCTCCTTGACGAACAGAAATAGGAGCTCCTCAAGGCGAAACACACAGACGCACAAACCCCCCAACAAACAACTCTGCAGCTGATCCTTAAGCTCCCTAAGCTCCGCCGGCTCATCTGGAACAACGTCGGAAAACTCTCGCACGATAAGAACCCGGTCCAACAAACCCACTATGGCTCCGGTATCCCGAATGAACGCAAAGAATCTTCGACATCCTCTTCTCAAAAGCCGACTAGTGAAAAAGGATGAATTCGAGCTGTGAGAGGCGACGCCACAGTCCCCCTGCACAACAAGAACTGACTTGCCGGGAAAACAAACCTGACTGTTTCCTCGCGGTAGTCCGCAGATGCCTAGCACGTAACTAACCAGTCCGTACCCAGGAGAACGTCAAATCCAACATCTCTAGAAGGATCAAGTGACGGATGAATCTCCTAACCGATTGGCATACGACTGAAATACGTGTCGCGCAACAAAAGAATCGCTGACAGAAGTTAACACAACAAACGGCTGATCTAGCTAACACGAATCCCCTCGTCCCAAATCTCTGCTACTCCCGCAACGGTCACGAAAGCTGTCTCGACGACTAAGCCTCTGTCTCTGAGATGATACCCCGGTACGAGTCCTCCACGGTTCCGGAACTCCCGAAGTCTCTGGAATACGTGTCTCGTCAACTAGGGCTGCATCCACTGGTGCTATGTAACTGACGGAAAGCTGTGTGCTGATCGCAAGGAACAACTGGGTAACAGGGGTGATAATCTCCTGTCGCTGCGCTCGAATGGTCTCCACCAAAGAACTCATCGTCTGGTGCAAGTCTAGCATCTCTGCCACAAGCCTAGCGATACTATCTGTCAAAGGCGGATCTGTCTGCACCTGTGCAACGAGCGTACCATCTTGGTCAGTCTTCGCTCTCCCCGAGTCAATACTGACCTCGGCCCTCGCTGCACCTCACTGAGTCCCCATAGTCGTCGTCGGCAAAGGCTATAAATTAGAATAGGATTCGATATGAACACGAAAATCGAATCACAAGGATATGAATCATCAAGGAAGGAATTTCAAGTAATTGTACTTAGGTCACTTTAGATGGAGTACTGCATCGTGAGTATGCTGCAGACATACACACACTACGTTACTCTGCTTAAGCTACCTACTCCATCATATAAAGGTCATCCTACACTCCGTAAGGTAAAAAACCTAGCGCTCTGATACCAACTTTGTCACGACCCGAAATTGGCACGTGACGGCCCTAATACTACGCAATGTCTACAGGCGTAACGTAATAAAAGAAAACCAAAACCCAGAAATCTAAACCATTAAAAGACAAGAAAGGATAAGAAACATTGTTTAAACCTTTAAAAAAATCTCAAGTATAAATTCTTTAAGTCTAATTTTCTTTCTTGAAAATTTCGGCAGCACCTCCTTTATAAAAACCAACCCCAAAAATGGGTACAACATAAATATAAAGTAAAACATCCGCAACGGGAGCAAATCCACGCCCAAAGGCGGAAAACAACCACCACAAAAAATATACGACGCCGTAGCGAAGAAATAGAAGACGATAGAAAGGAAACTGTATAAAAGACAACAAATCCAACATAATATACAATATCGTCCTCACCAAGTCTCTAAGTCAATATGAAAATAGTAGATGGAGAGTACAGGGATACAATGAATGTACAATACAACGAATAACCACAAAACCCACCTAAGCAAACTGCACACTGTGAGCTGATGCGGTATCCGTAGCAAAAGATGATAAGATGTGTGATAATAGCCTGCCTCTGACTATCCTGAGAAACACCTGCAAACACTGTGGCACAACGGGGGTGAGTTGCCAACTCATGAATAGTAAATAACATATGCAGGTAATCGCAAGTATGCACGTAAAGCGTGAATCTAAGATATGCAATTAACAGTAATAACATGTCATATGAATGCAGAATAATGGAAAGTACACTAGCAGGTACAACCAATATATATAAAGCAATAATAATATGACAACAGTATGCAATAATCATGCGATAGGAATATGAGAATGTAAATGTGCAACAATCATGAAAGGTACACTAACAGGTACTACTAGTACATGAAGCAATGCACAACAGATAAGGTGAGGTATGGTGTGAAGTATGTCATTTCCACGGAATCCTGACATCGTGGTAGGATCACAATCCAGCAAGACAATTTAAATACCAATTCCTCGAATCGGCCCCCAAATTGGCACTCATATTATCTAAGTATCACATCTCCTCAATTGCACAATATTAAGTATATCTCATATATCCCGAATGTACAACCTCAAGTATATCTCACATATATCGAATGTACAATCATCAGGTATATCTCGTATATATCGAATGTACAAAATCAAGTGGATCTCACATATCTCGTATGTACAATATCAAGTATATCTCACATATCTCGAATGTACAACAGCAAGTAGATCTCATATATCTCGAATGTACAATATCAAGTAGATCTCACATATCTATCCAGTATCCAATCTCAAATGAATCTCTTATATCCCGAATCAAATCTCCAGCAAAATTCTAACATCCTAAATATAATGACATAAATAAATATGATGAGGTCAATACACATATATTAGCGTCCCATTCCACTAATATTGGTGTAAGGGTATATATAACAGCGGCTCAATCCCCTGTTATATATACAAAAGAGTAATTAGAAATATCATGAAACCAATGTGCCAAACATCGACACAGAAATACTGATCTATCAGGTGCTATCACCACGACTGCCCCCTGATAGGTACGTATCATACGCTATCCCGAAAGCTCGAGTGCCTAGCTCTGACCCTCGCCTCTCGACGTATCTATACGTACATGACTCCCAACGGTATCCCCACGATCCCCGCCGAGTCATTGGTACTGTCACCGGTAGGTACTCGCCCGCCTCCAGGCTCAATCGACAAAGTCCATCGATCTTCTTGCCGAGGGGAACCATACCGGGCCCCACCATGTACCCTCATACGGCATCCACACCTCGTATGGAGTATATAATCAGAACCGATAAATCTCATGGTGGCTGCGCAAATATCATATCAAGGAAACCGGGGTTTTCAATTAATGCATAATTTCATGAACTCCCGCGGTTCCCAAATCCAGAAAACATCATGTAAAATCCAAATAACAATACACAAATCCAGGAATAAATATGTGCGATATATCTGAAATGCGAGCATATAAAGGAAAATATGTAGCTGAAACCAGATGTATGCGAAATCAATATGGTACAGCTAAGTATAGGTGTCTACCTATAAGCAAAAGATGTAGTATACCCCCCTGGATATAAGTAAAATATGTTAGGTACCCCCTGGGTATAAGTAACATATATGCAAAGTATACCTGTAGTTGTATCGTAAAGTGTATATGCACCTATCACTAATGGTACGATACCCTATAGGTATACAGATAACTAGCATGTAAGTATGTCAGAACATATGTGTAAGCATGTAGGTATACAGGTATGCTATAAGTCAATGCGTAAAGAAATATGAATCAAAGTCTCAATGTCCCTAACCAAGCAATATCATATCTATAAGTGGGTTGTGCGTGACATGGCAATTATTGATGGTGTGTGTAGCATACAATCAGTGCTCGTTGAACATGAATCGTCAATAATATGTGCAGTGTCCTAAAGATACTAGTCCAAGCACAACAATATCTAAGTAATAGGGTAAATGCGCAATTCTAAATATGACACAGAATATGCGACAGAAATAACATCTCTAGCCCATACGCATAACGCCATGCGGACGATTCCCCTGTAGATGTTAAATCTACTCACCAACGCTCCAAGCTAGGTGAAGCCTACCTCCTGTTTTCCCCTTGTCGTAGCGTCCGAAGTCCCCGCTTGCGAACCTAAAATTTCACAAACACATCACATAAGCATATATTCTACATCGACGAAAAGACATCGAAACGCAAGAATAACGCCATGAAAATTACACTGCACGCTTAGCGCATCTAACGCGCACGACATCGGCCAAAAATCCTAACTAGGGTCGCCAAACTACGAAACACCTAGTCTAGATTCCGATCGTCCCGATCGCGCCTTCAATACACAATAATAAACGTGGACTCAAAATAAATAACGTCGCCACGTCAAAAGAAACCCACGCCTAAAAGTAACCGAAATCTAGTAAGCAACCTACCGCAATATTTCACACTAGTTTCAAGCTAACGCAAATCTAGCGATTATAAACACCTTAAAATAGCTTAACTAAGCTATAAAAACCATTTCTATATTTTTAACACTTGCTAAATAAATTTTAGCAAAAACCTAGTAAGCAAAATTGCATAATTAAACAAAGTGTTCATTAGCAAAAAATAACATTTTCTACTAGGTTAATCTTCTCCAAAACACAAATTAACACTTCAATAATATAATAAACACATAAATTAAGTTTTACCCTAACTAGATTATCATAAAAATCAAGTCTTGAATTTCAAACATGAAATTAAAAGCTTAAATAAACAATTAATATGCTAATTAAGAATTTAGAAACAACAAAAAGGATTAGGGTTAGGGTTTTATACCTCCACAAAAGATCAAAACCAAGAAACCAAACTCATCATTTTTTCATCCAAAATGATGTTTTGAATGAAGATCCAAGCTAGCTTTTGTGAAGAAGAAAGAAGGAAAATGAATATATTTGAGTTTTTATGATTTTATTTGAATTTTTCATGATTTATTTGATGCAAAATGAGTTGAAAATTGGTGGAAATGATTGAGTGCAGCAAGGGGAAGGGAAGGTCCATCCAAGGGGAGAATGGGGGGATTTTTGGTGAAGTGTGTGGAATTTTCTAGCAAAAGAAAACGATTAATGCACATTTAATGCAAAAATGCCACCTTTTATTCATTTTCTTTTCTTTTTTTAATTCAAAACCTTTTGCACTAAAAAATTTCTAGATATTTAAAAAGAAGGTTCTAAAAATAATTGTAGTGATGATTTCCAAGAATATTCATTTAGAAAAGTTTTCCCGATTTACGCGCATATTTTACCGGCTAAAATAATATTTTATTTGGGAAAAAATCAATCTGAACCAAAACCTCCCAAATGCCCCTAAAGTTCACGCACAAGCTTTATTTTAGCTAAAAAAAGTGCCGGTAAGCTTATACGGACGTTTGATCGAAATCGGGTTAAAACGGGAAAAACCGACAATTTTGCCCTAAAAAGGAAAAATTCGCAAAACGATTTCTGAAACGTTACAAAAACTTATGTGATCCCTTTTAAAATTTTTATCTGGGCTTTATTTTGTGACATGATGACTTTAATCGATCCTTCTGAAACTTAACGACACTATATGCACTGCATGTAAAGACATATAAAATCTTAAGTTAAATAAGAAGCGAGGTGTGAAAAATATAGGTTCGATAGTCTAGAATTAGGATAATAGAATTGTTATTTTTGAAAACAAAACCTTAGGGTTTGAATCATAGTTATTTCGCAAAACTAGCTTGACGGGATTTTGTGGGTAGTATCCGCTGAAAACCCTTAGGAGACAACACTCCTCCTAGTAGCGACACCTAGAGGTTTAACGGCTTGTTGCACATGCTCAGTGCAATCGCGTTCCCTGCGAAAGTGAGGTTAGGAATTTTTGTGAATAAATTGGTTTTGCTCGGGACGAGCAAATGATAAGTTTGGGGGTATTTGTTCATATCAGATTTTTGCATTTTTATACCTCCCATTTTTGATCACATTGCTTATAGGTAGGTACTCTTGATCCGTGTTTGCTAGATAATTGCAGGTTACAGGTTCTCAGCTCTAAGCAGTGAAATTCATGGAAAAGCGTGATGAATTCCGGATTACTGCCAACTACAGATAAAATACGGGTCTCCGCTCTCTATCCGTATGTTGCCGCACACCAGTTTAAAGGACAAAATGGCAAATCAATGGTCATTTTCATGCACAAAGAACAATGTCAAAACAAGATCCAAGATTTCTACACGGAGCTCAAGAAAATCATGGCAAAAGATCCACATCAAATCACCTTTTGATCTGTTGAAAATCTGGAAGAAATGTGAAGAGCTTCTGAGAAACCAAATATACCACACTGAAGGGAAGAGCAAAACAGGGAAACCCAAAAAATACGACATCATAACTCCCCAACATGGCCGCGGATCCGCGGCCAACATGGCGACTCAGCCGCGGATCCACGACCGAGTTAACTCGGTGGCAGATGCTTTTTTGGGGGCAGTTTGGTAATATCATTCAGGGCCAGATTGTTGCCCTAGGGTTTCAGTTTCCTGCCTATAAATAGCCCAGAACAATGCCAAGTGAAGGGTGCTTATTCTTGTGTGAGATTTTAGGATAGATTTTGTAGTTCTTCTTATTCTTTTCATCTTTCTCCATTAAAACCTTGTAATGAGCGTTTATGAGTGAAGTGATGAATAAAAGAGTTCTTTTCTTTATCATGCTTGTCTTGTTATTTTGTTAATTATAGTTGCTTGTAATTTTCATTTGCTAATCTAGTTGTTGTTATTTGTTGTTTGTTTCTTTCTTCTTCTATTTTTCTTTATCCTTAACAACAATGATTCTTAAGCTAGATCCTTACCAAAGTGAGGTCTCAAATAGCTAGTTGTAATCTTCTAACTTCTTTCTTTCTATCTTCCTTCTTTTGTTGTATTTTCCTTTTTTTTGTAATGGGTGAGTAGTTTCTCACTTGTTAGGGTAGGATAAGGAAAGTTTGAGAGAAGGAAATCTCTCTCACTCTTTTCTTGCCCAACATCTTAATTCGAACTCCCGTTAATTGAACCGCAATCCGCTCCCTACGGCACCCTATCCTACATGATAGCGGTGATTCCTTAGTGAGACCGGTTGTGGTTGAATTAACCGGAGGTTAAGGCTAAGAGCCAAGAACGGACGGACAAGGGCCAAAAGGAAGAAACTAAGCGTTGGAAAGCCTAGCTTATACTCGCAAATTCCTTCCTAGTCGTGCTAATCCCCGTTGTTACCAATTACCGTAACACCGATATTAAGAGTGATAACGAAAGAAGTGAGCGACTCCTATCTCAAACTAACCTAATCCTAACCCTAACAAGCTCTATTTATATACATTTTAGCAGATAGTTAATCTCAAACAAACCTGGACATTTGGACTTAACTCGTTAAAGCACATAGAAAAAGATTCCCATCTCCCTGCGGACGACCCGTACTCAACCGGCTAGCTACCAAGCGAAACCGTCTTGATTGCGGTAATTAACTAAGCACGCAAAAACTCTAACAATCAGCAAGTTTATTGGATATCCCGAGCATTCGCAAGGGTATATCTTCTATCACTCCGAGGAGCAAAAAGTGTTTGTTTCTCGACATGCCACCTTCTTAGAAAAGGGTTTTCTTATGAAATAAGATAGTGGCAATAAGGTAGAACTGGAAGAAGTTCCAGCGACACAAACTGCAACAGAAGATTTAGTGGAACCAGAGGATTTAGTAGTTCCCGACGAACCCCCGCCTCTCCGTCGATCTAGTAGGGTTCCTTATCCACCTGAGAGATACTACGGTTTTCTCATCGACGGTGGGAGCGAGGATTGCATCATGGAAGATGATGACCCGACTAGTTTCGAGCAGGCCATCACGAGTGGTGACTCTGTGAAATGGCTGGATGCAATGCGATTTGAGATGGAATCCATGTACACCAACAAAGTATGGACTTTGGAAGTTGCTCCTGAAGGGGTAAAACCCATTGTGAGCAAATGGATTGTAACACCTTAGAATGTGTTTTGTAGCTAATTATATTTTAATGTATGGTTTTTAATAAAAAGTTTACCAAATTGGGTTTTAATTATTTTATCCTATTTATTGAGTATTTTATTAGAATTTTTCTAGGCACACACATACTTGTGCATGTAAACTAGGGTGTTAATTGTGGTTTAACCATTGCTTAATCTAGTTTATTATTGTTTAGGTGTTTTGGGTTAAATAGTTATGGTTGTTCTTTTAAAAAGAAAATGAAAAATGAATTTTAAAAAGGATTTTTAATGGGTTGAATGTTGACTTTGAGAGAGAGAGGGCATGGGGCAATATGGCTTGTGCCATGCTCATTTAATGAAGTGAGAGAGAGTGAGAAGGGGGGTTGATTTGTTTCTCTCATTTCTCACTCTCACTCTCTTTTCCCTCACACTCTCAAACACACACACACACACACACACCCCTGCAGAGAGAAGCAGCAGTAGCAGAGAGAAACAGCAGCAACAGCAAAGCAGCATCAGCAGCAACTTCTGGAGCAGCAGTAGGAGCTCCAGCAACTGCAGCAGCCATCATCTCCTCCACACACTTCTTCTCTTGCTTCCTTGGGTTCCTTAGGGTATAATTCTGAGCTCTTTCCCTAGTTTTCCTAGCTTGTGTGTGGATTAGCTTCGATTAGTGTTAAATTAGCTAGTTTAGTGCTAATTATGGTGATTTGTGAGATGTTGTGGCAAATTGATGATTGTGTTGGTAAACCCTACTTGTTTAAGTGTTGTTAGGGTCACCTTAACTGAGTTTAACCCCAGATTTCACTAAAATACCATAGGGTTTCTTAATTGTGCAATTTGGCGTTTTTAAAGCGATATATTGGGTTTTTGTAATCTGCTTTTGACCCGGACCCTACAGAACAAAATTGAGGAAACTGGAGCATGCTTGTTAGGTCTATATCACACACCCAGAACACGAGCCCCTAATTCCCAAACTTGGCCGCAATTTTAATGCATCTGGCCGCAATTTGCGGCCAGGAAGGGGTGTGGGGTGCTGGGGTTTTGGATAGGGTTGTCTGCAATGTTGTATAGTGCTTTGGCATGTCTAGTTTTGTAAGTTTTGGCCTGTAGGAAAATCTGGGACTATATATCGTTTTTGGTGTCCGTTGTGTTTGCGCGATATGCGCGATACGTGAGTGGGTTCTGTGATCCAGCGTATCGCGGCGTGTCGCGATGGTTTTAGACACGTATACACACGTTTTAGCGTATCGTGCACACACGCGTTTAGTTCGCGACGCGAGTTTCTCGTTTGGGTTCGATATCGCGTTTTGCGAGATATTTGGCTTATATATGATTTCCGTGTCTTATTTGCAAGTTTGCAGGCAGGAACTACGGACACTACTACAGGGGGGAGCAGATGGTAAGATTCACCTAGCGTGGAGCGTAGGTGAGTAGATTTAACATCTACAGGGGAATCGCCCGCATGACGTTATGCGTCTGGGCTAGGATTCAATACCTATTGCACATTCTACGTCATTGTTAGAATTGCGCCTTTACTTTATTTCCTTGATATAGTTATACTGTGACTAGCAGCCGTAGGACACTGCACATACTATTGACGGTTCATGTTGCACGAGCACGGATTGTATGCTACACACACACCGTCAATAATTGCCATGTCACACACTAACCATTATAGATACTATTGCTTATCACACATGACATCTAGCTTATCGGTATACCTATAGTGCATCATATCTTTAGTGATAGATACATATACACCTTACGATACAGCTACAGGTATACCTTGCATACATTTTAGTTATACCGGGGGGGATATCCTACATATTTTACTTATACCCAGGGGGGTATACGACATCAGTTCTTATTGGTAGATACCTATACCTTGCGACACCTGTATGTTACACACATATTCAGTTGCAGTCACATATTTACCTTTACTGATGTTACTTAGCTGTACCTTATTGATTTCGCATACATCTGGTTTCAGCTACATATTCTCTGTTATATGCTCGCATTTCAGATATATCGTATATGTTTATTCCTGGATTGCTCATTATTATTTGGATTTTTCATGATATTTTCTGGATTTGGGAACCGCGGGAGTTCATGAAATTATGCATACATTGAAAAACCCGGTTTCCTTGATATGATATTTGCGCATCCACCATAAGTTTTATCGGTGCTGATTATTTATACCCCATGCGAGGAGGCGTAGAGGCCGCATGAGGGTACATGGTGGGGCCCGGAGGTACCCCCGGACGAGAACGGATCGCTGGATTTGTTAGACGGTGAGCCTGTAAGGGGAACCATACCGTCCGGTGATATTACCTTTTACTCGGCGGTTATCTTAGGGATACCGACCGGAGTCTTGTACGTATGCATACGTCGAAAGGCGAGGGTCAGAGCTAGGCACTCGTGCTTTCGGGACAGCGTATGATACGTACCTATCAGGATTTCTGTGTCGATGCTTGGCACATTGTTTTTATAATATTTCTTTTAAACACCTTTGTATATATAACAGGGGATTAGCCGTTGTTATATATACCCTTACACCAATATTAGTGGAATGGGATGCTAATATATGTGTATTGCCCCCATCATATTTATTTCTGCAAATATATATACCTTTAGGATGTTAGAAACTTGCTTGAGATTCGACTTGGGATATAGGTGATTCATTGACATTGGATATTGGATATGAGAGAGATTGTTGATTTGTACATTCGAGATATAGGAGAGCTACTCGATATTGTACATTGAGTTGATGTGAGACTTATGATGTGAGAGCCCAGTTTGGGGGCTGATTTGAGGATTTGGAATTTGAGTATCTTGATGGATTGTGATCCTACCAGGATGTCAGGTTTCCGTGGAAATGACATATTCCACCCCATATCTCACACTTATCTATTTTATGCACAGATTCATATATTGGTAGTACCTGTTAGTGTACCCTTATGATAGTTGCATATTTACATTCTCATATCCCTATTGCATGGTTATTGCATATTATTGTCATGTTACTATTGCTTCACATATTGATTGTACCTGCTAGTGTACTTTCTTTTATTCAGCATTTGCATGACATGTTATTACTGTAATCGCATATCTTAGATTCATGCTGTACGTGCATTCCTGCGATTACCTGCATATGTTATCTACTATTCACGAGTTGGCAACTCACCCCCGTTGTGCCACAGGTGATTCAGGTTGTTCCCCAGAGTAGTCGAGGCAGGCTATTCAGCTATTCATCTATCATCTTTTGCTACAGATACCGCATCAGCTCGCATTACTATTTTTCTTAGGTGGGTTGGATGATTATCTGTATTTCTTCTTGTAGATTCGTTGTATTTTGTACTCTCCATCTACTATTATGTTGTTGACTTAGAGACTTGGTGAGGAAGATATTGTATACTATTTATGGATTTGTTGCCTTTTATATATACAGCTTTCTCTCTACTGTCTTTATTTCTTCGCTACGGCGTCGTATATCTGTATTGTATTCATCTTGACTAGTTTTTACAAAAAGGGGGTGTTGCCAAAATTTTAAAGAAAGAAAGCAGGACTTTTAAAAGAATTTGGGTTTTGATTTCAAATGTTTCAAAAACTTATATTATCTTTTCCGTATTTTTATGGTTTAGATTTTTGGGTTTTGGCTTTCTTTTACTACGTTACGTCTTAGGGCGTTGCGTAGTACTAGGGCCGTCACGGACCAATTTTGGGTCGTGACATGGATCTTTAAGAAGAAACTTGGTGTAGATGGAAAAGTTGAGACTTTCAAAGCTAGACTTGTTGCAAAGGGTTTTCGTCAACGACCAGGTGTGGATTATAACGAAACCTTTTCTCCAGTATCTATGCTTAAGTCCATCCGGATCTTACTTGCCATTACTGCATACCATGACTACGAAATCTGGCAAATGGATGTTAAGACCGCCTTTCTAAATGGTGATTTAGAGGAGTGCGTGTACATGACTCAGCCAGAGGGCTTCGTAGATAGTGGGAGCGGCGGAAAGGTGTGCAAGCTACTTAAATCCATCTACGGGTTAAAGCAGACATCGTGGAGTTGGAACATCTGTTTTGATGTTGTAGTCAAAGAGTTTGACTTCAACAAAAACATAGATGAACCTTGTATATACAAGAAGGTGGCAGAGAGTAAGGTTGTCTTCCTCGTATTGTACGTGGATGACATACTCTTGATAGGAAATGATATTCCTAAGCTGCACTCGGTTAAACTCTTCTTATTAGATAGATTCTCAATGAAAGATCTAGGTGATGCCTCCTGCATTTTGGGAATTAAGATCTATAGAGATAGATCTAGACGGATACTTGGATTGTCCCAATCCAGGTACATTGACACCATACTAAAGAGGTTTAGTATGGAAGAATCCAAGCGTGGGAATTTACCCACGATCTCTGGACTCACTCTCTCCAAAGAGATGTCTCCCAAGACTGATTTGGAAAGAGCTCGCATGCAAGAGATACCCTATGCTTCGGCAGTAGGCTCTATCATGTACACGATGCTATGTACCAGACCCGATGTAGTATACTCACTAAGTGTAGTGAGTAGGTATCAAGAAGATCCTGGAGAGAATCATTGGATAACTGTGAAGAACATTCTCAAGTACTTGAGAAGGACTAAAGAGATGTTCTTGGTGTATGGTAACGGAGAACTCCAGGTGGAGTCCTTTACCGATTCGAGCTTCTAAAGTGATAAGGATGACTCTAAGTCGCACTCGGGATTTGTCTTTAACCTCAATGGAGAGGCGGTGTGTTGGAAGAGTTCCAAATATGAAACCGTGGCAGACTCGACGATGGAGGCTGAATACATCGCTGCCAACGATGTTGCCAAAGAGGATGTCTGGATAAAGAAGTTCATCACTGAACTTGGTGTGGTTCCGTCCATTGAGTATCCAATACCTCTGTATTGTGATAACAATGGAGCTGTGGCTTTGGCCAAGGAACCTAGGTCCCATCAGAAGTCTGTTGGATATAGTGCCCTCAAAGTCAATTATTGGATCGCAGGCACGTGATTGCAATGATTGAGGGAGGACCTATGCCGGTAGGACAGTCTTACTAGTGATGATAGTATGCTATCTGGTTTATCTTTATCATCGTGTGCATGCTTTAGGTGATGTTACAGATCACTATTACACATTGATTGAGCCCTTAGGATTCTTGCTTGACTACCAGCAGTATGATGGCGATCATATACGTGAGAGTTGGGTAGTCTATAAGCACATCCTTAAAGTGGTCCCTAGTCGTGGGAGTTTCGAGACAGGGCATCGATACTCCAGAGTAGACTAGTGTATACAGTCGAGACCCCGACGAGGGGCGGTGGCCGGTCTCACAAGCCATTGGTGTCAGTTGGATCACCTAAGATGTATACAGGTGCTCATTGGGTTATGAGTACACCGGACAGGACTCGCCGGGAACATGCTAGTTGGTATTATACCTGACGTCAGATAGCAGTTCCCTGGTGACATGTGTACAGGTTAGTTCATCGACCTGAGATCGTCATTTGTCTCGTGTGAGTTCCTACTGTGCTTTGATTACTACCCTACCACGGCTCAAAGGAGTCGTGCAAACAGATTTTAGTTGGGTACAGTCCCGAGCCACATGGAGGCAATGAGCAGATCGGCAGGCGTTTCGTCTCTTCCGGTATTGGGGGTGAGATCGCGCTGTGTCTAGGAGAGCTATTACACGAAGTCCTTGGCCAAGGCAGGAGATTTACTGGTAGGTATTCCAGTAGTATCTCAGGATGTTCTGGGCTACACTCCGTCACGACTTGTACCACTTTTGGGGGTCTAACTTTTACCAACCCCTTAGGCCCGACATGCGATACTCATAGACGAACGGACCAGACTGTACGGATATTATCACTGACAGGTTCAGTAGGGTGTCAGGATGAGTTCGCTCATCGACCTCCCTTTTGGTCAATACCTGGTAGCTCGTTACGTACAGCTAGTACCACTGACGTGCTAGTGGTTAAATCCACAGCCAAAGTATTGATGAGTCTTTAGCGTCCTCCACAGACAGTTTCTCAAGTTTCGGGCGAAACGTTGTAGAGGCCGTATGGTATTATGGCAGGGTTCGATCATATACATGCAGTCGTGCACGGATCATGATCGGACGGATCATACTAGTGGGCTTTGGTTTAAGCCGGATCCTAGTATTAGATTTGTTGGATTACTTTAGTCTCATCGCATTCGCATTCAGTTGGAATGCGGATGCAGGTATGTATATACAGGTGATGGGTATTTTTGTGATCCGTCACGAGTTTACTTTAGATGATGCCGTTCTTTTTATTGTCATAAACATTTGGATTAATGTTTTGGTGGAAATTGTGAGTGGAAGTCATCATGAAGAGGCACAATCAATTAGGTGACTCATGGTCTCTTTTTTAGTGCTAATGTCACTTAATTGATTGATTAGTGTGTTGAATTGATGGATGGAGAGAGAAAAGGCAGCCATATCTCTTGGGGTTGGCTTTTGAGTTTCATTCTAGTGCTCTCACAATAATTCAACACAAAACAAAAGAAAGCCTCTTCTTCTTTTTCTTCTTCTTCCTCCAGCTCACCATTTCCACCATGGCTTCATCTTCAACCTCCATCCATACACTTTCATGCGTTGAGAATCAATGGATGCTTGAGACAAAGTGATTGCACACATTCTCTACTTCATCTTGGACACGTCAGCTAGCAAACTTCGTGTCCGAGTTGCTTTGGATGAAGCGGGAGCCCGTAAAAGGATTCGAAGATGTGGTGCCCTTTCCGACGAGGAGACTGGAGATCGGAGATGCCGCGAGGAGCTAGGGATGGTGGCTAAAGATCGAAGGACACGGATCGATCGGTATAGCTTTTCTAACCCTTCTCTAGTTGCTAGTTTATGTTAATGGTTCGATCCGGGTGAAAGTATACGATAGCGCCAGTTTCAAGTTTATGAAAAAGTTTTTGTTTCCGCATTTTGGATTCGGATCGACGGCCGCGGCGCTACCGTAGACTTACATGGTATCAGAGCCACGCCATTAACCTTTACTAGCTTGTTCTAACTTGTTTAAAATATCGATCGAACAAAATTTCCGAAACCGCAATTTCGAAAGTCAAGTTTCTGTCGAATTTTTTTGTGGTCTAAAAATTATTTTGGGTACGTCAGAAAATCAGGCAGGCTTTCCTAAGACCACTGTAGAAATTCGGAAGTGTGATTCCACCATAGCGCCGCGGAACCACGGCATTACCCACGTTTTGGCTGCGGTTCCGCCGCGGTACTGTAGCTTCAGTGCACCAATTTTTCTTCTGTGGTCTTTGACTTGGAATTGGGATTTCTGGAATATATAGTTTTGGCCCAGATTATTTTGAGTACTGGACTTGTGCTTGGGGCCCACTTCGGGAAATTTTGTCGATCGAAAATTTTAAATAAGTTAGTTCACAGTGCTTACTTTATATCTGCGGCCGTGAATGTCATTTGATCGGTAAATCTTGTCTAATTGCTATAACCCTTTTAGACGGATTTGCGAACGTGACATTCACGTTGATGTTCTGTGTTGTGCTGTGATGTTGCGGATTTGTCTTGGTGGATAGCCTGGATGCAATGGTAGTACAATTTTGTTATATTTGTACATTTGATATTGCGGGACGAGCGTCCGACATGTGGACTGCCGTCGCTGCCTGTTTGTATATTATTCTTTTGGGGCACGACCGGGCTGAGGTCGATGTACCCGTTGTATATATTTTACTTTCTGTACTAGGATTACCCCGCGGTGGGGTGCACGGATAGCCGGGTTCTAGAGGGCAACGAGCCCGCATCTCATGGATTTGAGACGGAGGGGGCTTTACTCAAGAATTGGCGGGCTATTCGCCGCACTCGTAGGGGGTATAGGTTGACCCAAGGAGGGGTGCTCAAGTTACCGGATTCCGTGAAGTACTGGGTGGTCCATTCACTTTGTTGAAGGGGGCTGCCTCACTTCAAGTTTTGGCGGGTAACTTGCCGCGCCCGTAGGGGTCTAGGATTTCATTGCACAGGCTATCCACAGGACCAGAGGAACGTCGGGTTTCACTTGCGGCTCAAAGGTGTAGGGTTCCTTGGCACACTATAGAGGTCTCACAAGGCATCAACCATGCCAATTTCAAATTTTATGGGTGCCGAGAAACCCTAATACGGATCGTTGACTAGAAATTTAGGCGATAAACAAAACTAGTTAACAACTTAACTAAAGGAGAGAGGCTACAACCTTTGTAGATCCGGTTCTCCACTTCCTTAGCTCCACGTAGGCGTCCTCTCGCTGTCCATCTCGAATCCCGAACTCAAACGTCGGCTTCAACGGAGAATTGGGCGGACTAGGTCGTCGGCTTCGTGCCGAAGATGATCTACGTCGAGGTTTCACAAGTTCAAGCTCCGACTTCACCAAGTTTTGAAACTTGTGAAGAAAACACCCAAAACAACTTGTCAAGAGGTAGAGGGTGAAGAAATAGGAGGTGGGTTCACTTTAGAATTGGATTTCTCACACTTTTGCTCAAGATGCCATTGTTGAAGACAAGGTTTTTCTTGAAGAAGAAGGAGAAGAAGAACGAATATGATGAGTTTTTAATTTAAAAAAGAAACTAATATGAATACTTATCATATACTAACCATGGTCAAGTGTAGAGATTAAACTAAGGTTAGTTAGAATAGTTAGGGTTAAGGATGAGATAAGGATGGTGGACTTTGTCAAAGCTTCAAGAAGCTTCAACATAGAAACAAAATAAGCCACCATTCTTAATAATATCCAAAATGAATAAATAAATAAATAACTAAGTAAATAATCAAAACTCCAACCATTCATATAACCATGGTTCAATCTTTACACAAACCCAAGTGAGCAAGTATCATCAAACATGATACAAACAAGTGCATAAAAAATATATCACATATACAATGTGCATCAAGTGAGAAAATCCTTTTAAAATGAACCAATACTAGTTAATGCAAAACATTATATCAAATATATAATTATACATTAAATCATTAAATCAACACTTGATTTAACGATCCGGTCATATCGCATATAACCGACTAGTATCCAATGTATCGGCTTATCGAATCAATCCTTGATTCGATATCTAGGTTATATCGCATATAACCAATCGATACATTCATCGCGAGAATAAAATACGGTATCACATACACGCATTATTCTCGCTCCCGCACATATCTCATATGCGCTCCTATTTCGTTTCGCTTGAGCCAGGAAACCTCTGTGTAGGACTCTAAAGACCCGTCAATACGCCGGTAGCAGATGATGATCATATCAAGCACCCACAAGCCGCAAGCGGTCTGCTAAACGTAACGGCCACCCGGGTATTGAGCGATCAGAAGATCGACGAGCAAGCCCGCTCACACTCCTGTGAATCCAACCAGTAACACTTACCGTACAGTCCGGTCTGTTCGTCTGATATGTCGCCTATCAAGTCTAGGGGTGGTAAACGTCAGACCCCAATAACCGATAAGTCGTGCCGATGTGAGGCTCATAACGGGTCGAGAAACTACTGGTAACACTTACCAGCAAATCTCTGATCAGCCCTGGCCAGGGACTTCTCTGTTACGGCCAATCGAGCACAGCGCAACATCAACCCCCAATACCGGGAGAGACGAAACCCCTCCTATCGCTCATTGCCTCCATGTGACTCGGGACTGTACCCAAAGACCACCGTTTTGCACGCCCTCATGGACGTGGTAAGGTGGAGATCAAAGCACAGTGGGAATCACACAAGACTCTATGACGATCTCGGGTCTACAGACTAACCTGTACAAGTGTCACCTGAGAACTGCCATCTGACGTGAGGTATAATACCATCTGGGAGTTCTCGGCGAGTCCGTCCAGTGTACCCAGTCTCCACTGAGCACCCGTACACCATCTCTGATGTCAAACACCAATGGATATGGGATCATCCATCGCCCATCTCATGGGTCGAGAAGCGTATACGCTAGTCTACACTGGTATATCGATGCCCCGTCTCGATACACCCACGACTAGGGACCTTGAAGGATGTACTTATGGACTACCATGTCCCCACTAGTATGATCTGCATCATAGTCCAGGCAGTCAAGTACACATCCTAAGGGCTTTATCAACATGTAACTATAAGTCAGTTTAAAGAGACAAGTGCACATGTTAAGATAAAGAGTAACCAGATAGCATACTATCATATCGAGCAAGAAAGTCATCTCTATATATGTCCAAGCATCCAATATAATATACATCATCTGTATAATACTGGCCTCTAGGGCATACATACAACTAACAATCTCCCACTTGCACTAGGGCCAGCTGCTGTAGTATCGCATACCAAGCATCCCGAAGAGTCTCTCAAACTGTATCTGGGGAATGGCCTTCGTGAGTGGATCCACTGTGTTGTTCTTCGTGTCAACCCTCCTAACCTCGATCTCCCGGCGATCAACTATCTCCCGGATCAGGTGATACCGCCTCAGAATATGCCTGGATCGCTGATGGGACCTGGGTTCCTTGGCCAAAGCCACCGCTCCATTGTTATCGCAATACAAAGGTATTGGATGCTCAATGGATGGAACCACTCAAAGTTCAGTAATGAACTTCTTGATCCAGACAGCCTCTTTGGCAGCATCGTTGGCAGCGATGTATTCAGCCTCCATCGTCGAGTCTGCCACGGTTTCCTGCTTAGAACTCTTCCAGCTAACCGCCCCTCCGTAAAGGGTAAAGACAAAGCCCGACTATGACTTAGAGTCGTCCTTATCACTCTGGAAGCTCAAATCGGTGAAGGACTCCACTTGGAGTTCTCCGTTACCATACACCAAGAGCATCTCTTTAGTCCTTCGTAAGTACTTGAGAATACTCTTCACAGCTGTCCAGTGACTCTCTCCAGGATCAACTTGATACCTGCTCACTACACTTAGTGAGTATGCAACATCGGGTCTGGTACATAGCATCGCGTACATGATAGAGCCTACAGCCGAAGCATAGGGTATCCCTTGCATGCGAGCTCTCTCCAAATCAGTCTTGGAAGACATCTCTTTGGAGAGAGTGACTCCAGAGATCGTGGGCAAGTTCCCATGTTTGGATTCTTCCATACTAAACCTCTTTAGTATGGTGTCAATGTACCTGGATTGGGACAATCCCAAAATCCGTTTGGATCTATCTCTATAGATCCTAATTCCCAATATGCAGGAGGCATCACCAAGATCTTTCATTGAGAATCTTTGTGATAAGAAGAGCTTGACCGATTGCAGCATAGGAATATCATTTCCTATCAAGAGTATGTCGTCCACGTACAATACGAGGAAGACAACCTTACTCTCTGCCACCTTCTTGTAGATACAAGGTTCATCTGGATTTTTGACGAAATCAAACTCTTTGATAACGACATCAAAGCAGATGTTCCAACTCCGCGATGCTTGCTTTAATCCATAAATGGAGCAGCTTGCATACCTTTCCGCTGCTCCCACTGTCTACGAAGCCTTCTGGCTGAGTCATGTACACGCACTCTTCTAAATCACCATTTAGAAAGGCGGTCTTAACATCCATTTGCCAGATTTCGTAGTCATGATAAGCAGCAATGGCAAGCATGATCCGGATGGATTTAAGCATAGCCACTGGAGAAAAGGTTTCGTCATAGTCCACACCTGGTCTTTGACGAAAACCCTTTGCAACAAGTCTAGCTTTGAAAGTCTCCACTTTCCCATCTACACCAAGTTTCTTCTTGAAGATCCACTTGCTCCCAATGGGTTTTACCCCTTCAGGAGCATCGTCCAAAGTCCATACTTTGTTGGTGTACATGGATTCCATCTCGGACCGCATAGCATCCAGCCATTTCACTGAGTCCCCACTCGTGATGGCCTGCTCGAAGCTAGTTGGGTCATCATCCTCCATGATGCAATCCTCGCTCCCACCATCCATGAGAAAACCGTAGTATCTCTCAGGTTGGCGAGGAACCTTACTAGATCGGCGGAGAGGCTGAGGTTCATTGGGAGCTACTGAATCTTCTGGTTCCACTAAATCTTCAGTTACGGTTTGTGTATCTGGAACCTCTTCCAGCTCTACCACTTTGCCACTAATTTCTTTTTCAAGGAATTCCTTTTCTAAAAAGGTGGCATGTTGAGCAACAAACACTTTTTGTTCCTCACTGTGGTAGAATGAATACCCATATGAATTCTTTGGATATCCCACAAACTTGCAGAGAACTGACCGTGCCTCGAGCTTGTCCGGATTTTGCCTTTTGACATAGGCCGGACAACCCCATATCTTAACTCGTTTAAAATATGGTCTCTTCCCACTCCATATCTCATATGGTGTGGTAGGTACAGATTTAGATGGAACTTGATTCAATAGGTATGTTGCTGTTTCCAGCGCATAACCCCAGAAGGAAATAGGTAACTCAGCTGTGCTCATCATAGAGAGCACCATATCTAATAGGGTGCGGTTCCTCCATTCTGATACACCGTTGTGTTGTGGTGTATATGGAGGAGTCAGCTGAGAGAGAATCCCATTCTCTTTTAGGAAGTCCAGGAATTCATTGCTCAAGTATTCACCTCCTCGATCAGATCGTAGGATTTTAATACTTTTTCCGGTTTGGTTCTCAACTTCTTGTTTATATTCGCTAAATTTCTCAAAAGCTTCTGATTTGTGTTTCATCAGGAACACATACCCGAACCTAGAGAGATCGTCAGTGAATGTAATGAAGTATGAAGAACCATCCCTGGCATGTGTAGACATAGGACAGCATACATCACTATGTATCAGCCCCAAGAGTTCGGTAACTCTTTCTCCGTGTCCCGTAAACGGAGTTTTGGTCATCTTGCCTTTGAGACATGACTGGCAAGTGTCATAAGATGAAAATTCAAACGGATTTAAATATCCATCTTTATATAACTTAGCTAGTCGTGTCGCATTGATGTGACCCAGTCTACAATGCCACAAGAAGGATTCGTTCAGTTCTGAACTCTTCCTCTTGTGTGTGTTTGTTATGCTCAGAACTGTTGATTGATTTAGAACATAAATGCCATTGCACAACGTGCCTGATCCAACCAACTTTTGGTTACGGAAAATGTTCATAACATTATCCTGTAATACAAAATTATATCCCTCTTTACTCAATAAAGAAACCGATATAATGTTGCATATCAGGTTCGGCATGTAATAGCATTCGTTCAGAATCAATGTATTGCCAGTCGGTAATACAAGGTGATATTCCCCGACAGTCTTAGCTGTAACAATTGCACCATTTCCAACTCTAATGTCTTTATCACCTTCTCCAAGTTCTTTACCTTTCCTTAGCCCATGTAACTGATTACATATATGGGATCCTGACCCGGTATCTAATACCCAGGATGTAGAGCAAATGGAGAAACAGTTCTCTGTAACGAACACACCCGAAGAAAATGCATCAACATGTACTTTCTTCATTCGGGTGGCATGGGAATCCTGGTATTCCCCTATATCCTGTTCATTCCTATAACTCTTATAAGAAAGAACGGAACCAACGTTCCCCAGCACAGTATAACATGCCGGTTCGGTCAATACATCCATATTATTATCTTCATTAGGGCATGAAATGGTCGCTACCTGGAGAGAGAGAGAAGAAAACACTTTAGCGTATGCTCGTGCAAGATCAGATTGGTTATTATCTTATCTAATCAGGATGGCTCCTACTGGTTTTTATCAAATCTTCCTTCAAACCTAAAAAGGAAAGATTAGCCGGGATTAATTACACACTACAAGTTCGCCAATCTTTCAGCCAGGCCAGTGTCGGTACTTTGAGGGAGGTCCCCTGTGCTTTCGCACGAACCTAATTAATGTAAACCTCGTTTTCCCAGAGGCGTAACCCTGTTGACACCTTTCTAGACACCTACTTGATCGGCTAATTGTAATGTGTAAAACTCTCCCAGGAGTAACTCTTACTCGCAGCGGGTATCAGGATCCAACTATCTCATAGAAGGTATGCAATCTCATTGCAAATTTCAACACTTGAAATTCCCGATAATATTTTGCCCCAAACGATCTATGACCTTGACAAGGTCAACAAACCATAGACCGTAAGTCAAGTTCAACCCGTCATTTCTTGATTGAATTAAACCCACCCGCACGACCCTTGACAAGGTCAACAAGGCCGTACGACTACCCTAACTCAATCTGCATCATATGCATAAGCAGATAAATACTGGTTAGCTACCGCACACTACGCCTTGACAAGGTCAACAAACGCAGCACGAATACTAAACAGGACTTATTTGAAATGACGGAGGGCTACGACAGGTTTTTTCTGAAAACCTATTGCGTAATGAACTTGATATCGTTGTAGAATCAAATGAAGTTTTGAAATGGAGTGATTTTGAGGCTTTTCTAGTTTTGCTAAAGGGGTCACTCCCGGTGAAGGGATCGTCGGCCCTTTCCTCGTCGAATGAGGTGCGGGATATATCATATATATCACTGTGCAAAGCAGAAACTATAGAAGCAATCAAAAAACAAACCGAGTGTGTAGCATCTGCCAGTTATTGCTAAAGGAGTCACTCCCGGTGAAGGGATCTCGGTCCTTTCCTCATCGAATAAGGTGCAGGGTATATCATATATACCGCTATGCAAAGCAAGAACTGTAGCTACCTGTTTTATTTTAAAATTTGATTCTACAACATTATTTGGTTTCTTTTATTTCATTAATCACATTAATGAAGTCCCATCATTTAAATACCTAAACATCACAGATAAATACGACGTACACTTATGCCATCCGCATTCGCCTCGATGTCCCCTCGTGCACCGTTAGGTTAGGTAACTAACGACAGAGCAGGGCAGGGCTAGCGCGGGTGCAAAACATAAGTAACGTCTATATAATATATCATATATACTATATACTGTATCTATCACAGAACATCACATGATCACATCACAGATATCGCAGCAGAAGAAACATATGAAATATTGGATATACTAGGACGTCCGTGTTTTCAATACGAGCCAGTATAAAACACGGATTCCACGGTCGTGATGAATAGCCAATTCCACACCCCTAGACCCCTACGAGAGCGGCAAGCAACCCTACCAATTCTAGGGTTAGGAGACCCGGACTCGACTCCTCGAGTTGGTCTCCCACTGGACCCCAGAACCCGGTTACTTGTGCTCCCCTCCTTGGGTCTATCCTAATGCGGAAAAGTAAATAATATACAAAGGGTGACAGCTTCCGCAACCTGGAAGTGCTCCAAATAAAAGAATATTACATACAAGTTTTTACATGAATGAAAATGAAAAACACTCATCTCACATAAAAACCCCCGGCTATTCAAACATGACGATCCAATATAACATATCCAGCAACACATAACATCACATGTCATCAACGTAAGTAAATATGTCCATCCCAATTGTCGTTGATATATAGCAACGAAACCGGCGATATCACATATTACACTTACGGCCACAGAAAAGAAAGTGTAAAACTACAACAGTTGGAATCCGCAACCTCTTTAGACATCGCATGCCTAATCAAATGAAATACTTAGACATCACATGCCTAACAGTTATAAACCCCGCATTTTAGTCTCATTATCGAAAACTCTTTTCAATATCAAGTGAAACTAAACCGCTAGATTTATAACATTCATTCAGTTATCTCATAACTGTTTGTGAATTCCAATTATTGTATCCCATTCCGGATAAATAGAAAATATTAAACCTTCCGATCGAACATCCGAACACCCAAGTTTTCCCGAAACCGTCCAACACATGAAATAGGTTCAAAGACATTCACTTCATGCCTCAGTACCAACGGTCCAGCCGTAGAAGGGTCAAGCCAACGCCTCACATGTGGCACGCCGTACTGTCCCAAACCCGAAGGTTCAAAGGGCAGTTCAAGACGGTCACATAATCGAGTTAAGGTTTGTTGTCTTCTAGAGGGACCATCGCGTTACTTGCACTACTCAGAACGTCCTTAAACCACACAAAAATCCAACACTTGAAAATTTTTCGGCAGGGGAAAAGTTGGGTATTTATATCCGGTCGAACTTTTTAACATATTCAAAAAATTATCCGGAAAGACACAGACAAGATTAGACAATCCGATCGAAACTCCGAGTCCCCAATACAACCCTAAAAATTCAATTCCTGGAAAAATATTAAAAATTCCCAGAAAACTCAGCATCATAAAATAGGAATTACTGTGCAAAAATGAAATGATGACGTCATAAGATGGCCGTGGAACCGCCACAGAAGCCAGGCTTCTGCCGCGGTTCCGCCGCCGTTTGGACGAATTGGGTGATCATGTTTCACAGTAATTCTTAGAAAGTCCTGCTGAATTTTCTGCATATTTTTAATGTCGAAAAAGACCAGATTTCAGAAATTGTCCAGAGAGCATTTTAGGGTTTTGGTTTTTGGTTCGATCGGACTTCTAATTCCGTCTACGCATCGCCTAAGGCTCTAGCTAGGCTCTGATACCACTGTAGGGTTCCTTGGCACACTATAGAGGTCTCACAAGGCATCAACCATGCCAATTTCAAATTTTATGGGTGCCGAGAAACCCTAATACGGATCGTTGACTAGAAATTTAGGCGATAAACGAAACTAGTTAACAACTTAACTAAAGGAGAGAGGCTACAACCTTTGTAGATCCGGTTCTCCACTTCCTTAGCTCCACGTAGGCGTCCTCTCGCTGTCCATCTCGAATCCCAAACTCAAACGTCGGCTTCATCGGAGAATTGGGCGGACTAGGTCGTCGGCTTCGTGCCGAAGATGCTCTACGTCGAGGTTTCACAAGTTCAAGCTCCGACTTCACCAAGTTGTGAAACTTGTGAAGAAAACACCCAAAACAACTTGGCAAGAGGTAGAAGGTGAAGAAATAGGAGGTGGGTTCACTTTAGAATTGGATTTCTCACACTTTTGCTCAAGATGCCATTGTTGAAGACAATGTTTTTCTTGAAGAAGAAGAAGGAGAAGAAGAAAGGATATGATGAGTTTTTTATTTAAAAAAGAAACTATTATGAATACTTATCATATACTAACCATGGTCAAGTGTAGAGATTAAACTAAGGTTAGTTAGAATAGTTAGGGTTAAGGATGAGATAAGGATGGTGGACTTTGTCAAAGCTTCAAGAAGCTTCAACATAGAAACAAAATAAGCCACCATTCTTAATAATATCCAAAATGAATAAATAAATAAATAACTAAGTAAATAATCAAAACCCCAACCATTCATATAACCATGGTTCAATCTTTACACAAACCCAAGTGAGCAAGTATCATCAAACATGATACAAACAAGTGCACAAAAAATATATCACATATACAATGTGCATCAAGTGAGAAAATCCTTTTAAAATGAACCAATACTAGTTAATGCAAAACAATATATCAAATATATAATTATACATTAAATCATTAAATCAACACTTGATTTAACGATCCGGTCATATCGCATATAACCGACTAGTATCCAATGTATCGGCTTATCGAATCAATCCTTGATTCGATATCTAGGTTATATCGCATATAACCAATCGATACATTCATCGCGAGAATGAAATACGGTATCACATACACGCATTATTCTCGCTCCCGCACATATCTCATATGCGCTCCTATTTCGTTTCGCTTGAGCCAGGAAACCTCCGTGTAGGACTCTAAAGACTCGTCAATACGCCGGTAGCAGATGATGATCATATCAAGCACCCACAAGCCGCAAGCGGTCTGCTAAACGTAACGGCCACCCGGGTATTGAGCGATCAGAAGATCGACGAGCAAGCCCGCTCACACTCCTGTGAATCCAACCAGTAACACTTACCGTACAGTCCGGTCTGTTCGTCTGATATGTCGCATATCAAGTCTAGGGGTGGTAAACGTCAGACCCCAATAACCGATAAGTCGTGCCGATGTGAGGCTCATAACGGGTCGAGAAACTACTGGTAACACTTACCAGCAAATCTCTGATCAGCCCTGGCCAGGGACTTCCCTGTTATGGCCAATCGAGCACAGCGCAACATCAACCCCCAATACCGGGAGAGACGAAACCCTTCCTATCGCTCATTGCCTCCATGTGACTCGGGACTGTACCCAAAGACCACCGTTTTGCACGCCCTCATGGACGTGGTAAGGTGGAGATCAAAGCATAGTGGGAATCACACATGACTCTATGACGATCTCGGGTCTACAGACTAACCTGTACAAGTGTCACCTGAGAACTGCCATCTGACGTGAGGTATAATACCATCTGGGAGTTCTCGGCGAGTCCGTCCAGTGTACCCAGTCTCCACTGAGCACCCGTACACCATCTCTGATGTCAAACACCAATGGATATGGGATCATCCATCGCCCATCTCATGGGTCGAGAAGCGTATACGCTAGTCTACACTGGTATATCGATGCCCCGTCTCGATACACCCACGACTAGGGATCTTGAAGGATGTACTTATGGACTACCATGTCCCCACTAGTATGATCTGCATCATAGTCCAGGCAGTCAAGTACACATCCTAAGGGCTTTATCAACATGTAACTATAAGACAGTTTAAAGAGACAAGTGCACATGTTAAGATAAAGAGTAACCAGATAGCATACTATCATATCGAGCAAGAAAGTCATCTCTATATATGTCCAAGCATCCAATATAATATACATCATCTGTACAATACTGGCCTCTAGGGCATACATACAACTAACAAAAGGAAACCCGGGGTTCCCAGATTATCTGTATTGTTCTGTGATGCTTATTACTCTCTGTGATGTTGCATTTTATCACGCCATGAGCGATTATTATATATTTCTATATATATACTAGTAGATGTTGTATATGTTTTACACCCGCGCTAGTCCAGTCTCCGCTCTGTCGTTAGTTAAGTAACCTAATGGGTGATGACGGGACCCAGTGGCGAATGCGGATGGCATATACGTACATTATATTTTCATTCTTTTATGGTGTGATTAATTGATTGGACTGCATTGATTCGGATCAATGCAAGCTAAACAAACCTGTTTGATGTTGTTGGAACATTTTTCAAAAAGCTGTTATTGCAAGGACGTTTTCTTTTATTTTGCATAGTGGTATTGGGTTATGAATATCCAGCATCTCATTCGACGAGGCAAGGGCCGAGATCCCTTCACCGGGAGTGACCCCTTGGACAGAAGTTTGCGTCAGGGTAATAACTTAACTATAGCCGATTGCCTTTTTGCTTTGCATCGTGGTATTCAGTTGGAATATCCTGCACCTCATTCTACGGGGAAAGAGCTGAGATCCCTTCACCGGGAGTGACCTCTTTAGCAAAGGTTTTCGCCACTATATTTTTATAGAAAGCTATCCGGTTCCTTCAACGATATCAAGTTCATTACGTTAAAGGTTTTTCGCCAAAAACCATTCGTAGCCCTCCGTCATTTCAGAAAGGTAGCACTTAGTATTCATGCTATGTATGTTGCCCTTCGTCAAGGCATAGTGTATGGTAGCTATTTGTTACTTTTCTGTTGCATAGATAGATGCGTTAGTTTGGGACAGTCGTACTACTATTTTGGCCTTTGTCAAGGGTATGTACGGGTGGGTTCAAATTAACCTGGATAATGACGGGTAGAACTTGACATGTGACTTATGATATGTTGGCCTTCGTCAAGGTGATAAGAGCATGGGGTAAAAATCATATCGGGAGTTTCTAAAGAAACTGAAACTTGCCAGGCATGCGCATACCTTCTGGAGTGTGATAATGTGAGTGGATTCCATCACATTATCATGCGATGATAGTTAGATCCCGATTCCCACTGATGAGTTGGTTTACTCCTCGGGTGATCCCCACTAATTCTTCTTTCAGGTTTGGAGGAGAATTTGAGGTTACAGTGGGAGGTTTCCTGATTAGATAAATTGGTAACCATTCTGATCTAGGTTAGAGTGCACGCAGAGTGTTTCTTTTCTCTCTCTCTTTGGCAGCGACTATAGCCCGACCCTAGACTATGACTCAGTGACCAAGATAACCGAACCTTCTTAAAACACTGGCTTTTGGATTGTCAGAGTTGCATACCTCATTGCCACTCCTACTTTTACCCTTTTCTCCAGAACACCCCGTATTACTACGAACATCCACTTCCATTGGATAAACCATCGTATGGTTATATACGAACTCGAAGGAACTTGTTCCAGATTCGAGGATGGTTTCCGGTTCTGGAGAAAATGAATAGGACTATTTAGTTGTCTTTTCCTTTTACCTTCTCTCAGGTTGCGAGTGCTCCTTGGATTAGGACGGTACACCTATTATGATAATTGGATAGTCTTCTTCCAAACCATAGGCAGGTGTCGAACGGTGGGGAATGAAGAAAACCAATTAGCCTAACGATGGTGTACAGAAGGTAATAAGTTAAGACAAATAAAGGGATTAGAAAGAGGGCAAAGTAAACTGCGACTGCTATTCACGACCAAACCAAGTATTTCATCGCCACTCCTACTTCACCTTTGTATTTCTCCAGGACACTCCGTATCACTATGAAGATCCACAGTTATTTGGATACTCCATCGTATGGTTATATACGAACTCGAAGGAACTTTTTCCAGTTCGGGGATGGATTCTGGTTCAGGAGAAATAGGAATAAAGTTTATTCAGTTGTCTTTTATCTTCACCTTCTCTCAGGTTACGAGTACTCCTAGGATTAGGAGAGTACACCCATTATGCTTATTGGATAGTCTTCTTCCAAACCATAGGCTGGTGCCGAACGGTAGGGAAGGAAGAAAACCATTTGGCCTAAAGGTGGTGTACAGAAGGTAATGACTAAAGACATATAAAGGGATTTGGAGAGATGGAGAAGAAATATACGGTTATAGTCATGAATCTGGATAATGGAAGAGGCATTACTAGGAATACCAGGAAACCCCATCGAAACATTTTCATGTTTCAGTTTCACTGTGTATTGTTAATAGAAAGCTGATTTCCTAATTAGACCCTTACTCCAGGGTATGTATTTACCAGGTTTGATTTTCACATCTATATGGTTTTACAGATGATGAGTGGGAGTAAGTTATTGGGAATTAGGTGATCATCCTCATAATATCGGGATTCGTTGTAATTGGTGATATTTGAGGAAATCGCCTAGGTTGTTTGCCGGACGGCAAATATTTGGTTTTGAATATCCGTTGTTATGCACCAATTTCAAATTGATATATCTGTATGTTTATTTTTATAAAGTGAGATATAACTTTTTGAAATTATGTCCATGACATTTACCTATATCAGTGGATGGTTAGGTAAGGAGCATTAAACAACGGTGTAATTCTTCTTAACCATAAGTACAGTTTTCGACCTATGACGCACAGGGTTTGAGTTATTCAACTCAGCGGACTTATACAAAGTATTGTATGTAGTCCAGTGTCCATTAGGACAGAGGGGTTGGTACTCGTACTATATTCTGTTTACTTATGACTTCTCTAGTTCTTAGACATGTGTTTCATAGAAATACAAGATCCAAGTTTTGAGAAGTTATAGGTATATGAATAAAGTAGAGAACCAAGTATTGCAAGTATCAGGATTCTTCAAGATGATCGAAGATGTAGATACTTGTGTATGGTATTCAGTTGATAGTAATGATTATGAGAACTTGCTTCGCTTTCAGGTTGCTCATATCTGGATGTATTCCTAAGTTGAGTAATGTTGATCGGCCTCTCTCCATTTAGTTGACATTCACTAGAGACAGCTGCATGATTTGAATCTGGTTCCAATTAAATCAGTGTCTCTGTTTCTATATTTGATATAGAATAGTTCATATCTTAACAATGTTAAGGTACGGGGAGTTGTCCGGCTTATGCTTAAAACCAAACTCTGGATAACTCAAGGCGCGTTTCTGTAATGGCTGTTTGTGGGTTAGCCCGGGCTATGACGAGGGTTGACTTTCTACCATCTGGAAGATCAATAGTGATATTGTTCTTGACACGCCACAGTTTTGATAAAAATGGATTTTTTTCAGAAAACAGTAGTGGGAGTATGGTAGAACTGAAAGTTATTCCAGAACCGCAAATGATTACTGAGAATTTAATAGGACCTAAAAATTCAATCTGGTTTGACATTCCATTGGCCATTCCGAAGATATGGTGGGTAACCTCAGGCACCCGAGAGGTACTCCGGTAGCCTCAAGGACGGTGACAGGAAGGTTCTTGTTTACCCAGACTTGCCATTGCTATTGTTCTAGACTGTGAGACCCGGCAGGAGGATGAGTATAGCGTCGTTCTAAACTAGCTTTAGAAGTGTACGTGTATATGACTCTGCCAGAGGGTTGTCGTAGTCAGTAGGAGCAGCGGAAGCATAGTGGACAAGTAACTTATGTCTATTTATGGACTAAAGCGGATATAGTGGAGATAGATCGTCTATTTCTGATGTGACAGTCATAGGTTTGACTTCATCAGAATAGGGAATGGATCTGTTTAGAAGGTAGTAGGGTGTGATGTCCTGGTATATGGATGACATACACATAGTAGGAAGTTAAATTCCTATACTACGATCGGTTATACTTTGGTTGTCACACAGTGGTTTCTCCACATAGGATATAGATATAATATCAGACATTCTGATTACTAGATCTATGGTTTTAGATCTAGATTTGGGTAGTTTCCCAATATGGGTACTTAGACAACATTCTACAGGTGTTTTAGAATGGATGACTCCTGGCACGGTAGTGTACCTGCAGGTGATGGAGTCACCCTCTCTAAAGGCGTCTTACAGACTAAAGGGGAGAGGGATGTGCATGATTGGCAGATCACTTGCTTATGCAATTGAGTCAATCATGAGATGTCAAGTATCACACCAGATGTTGTTTTTGCACTAGATGCAAGAAGCTGATATTAATTCTATCCTGGAGAAACGTTCGGAAGCAGTTTTAGAACATAAGTGGATGTTCTAGGGATATGATAACAATAGCCTCTTTTAGGAGACGGTTATCATTCCAGGCTTCCAAGGTGACCTGTATGAAAGAGTGACTGTCAGAGTTATAGTTTTCCCTCTGAAGAGGGGCAGTAGTTTGGACAGGTGGTCCAAGCAGATACTGAGGGAGGCATGACGCAGGATACTGATTAAGTTCAGTTGACGATATAGCCTAAGAAGTTTGGATTTGGAGTTCATTTGTGAACTAGGTCCCATCAGATATCCAGACATATTCTAAGACAGGTATTTCTCATTTCGGGAGATGGCTTTCTCCGCGAACTCGAGATTAAGAGAGACATAAAAAGAAACATTAGAGCGGGTCCACTCACTGAGGCTATTCCTCGAACGCAATAGTTTCACAAACGGGCTTTGTGAGACTGATCAGTAGAGGAGTTGGGTGTTCGGTATCACACGGGCTGTGAGTATGTGACATCGCAATAATTATCCTTGAGTTCAAGTGGGAGATTGTTCGATATAGTGCCCTCAAAGTCAATTATTGGATCGCAGGCACGTGATTGCAATGATTGAGGGAGGACCTATGCCGGTAGGACAGTCTTACTCGTGATGATAGTATGCTATCTGGTTTATCTTTATCATCGTGTGCATGCTTTAGGTGATGTTACAGATCACTATTACACATTGATTGAGCCCTTAGGATTCTTGCTTGACTACCAGCAGTATGATGGCGATCATATACGTGAGAGTTGGGTAGTCTATAAGCACATCCTTAAAGTGGTCCCTAGTCGTGGGAGTTTCGAGACAAGGCATCAATACTCCAGAGTAGACTAGTGTATACAGTCGAGACCCCGACGAGGGGCGGTGGCCGGTCTCACAAGCCATTGGTGTCAGTTGGATCACCTAAGATGTATACAGGTGCTCATTGGGTTATGAGTACACCGGACAGGACTCGCCGGGAATATGCTAGTTGGTATTATACCTGACGTCAGATAGCAGTTCCCTGGTGAAATGTGTACAAGTTAGTTCATCGACATGAGATCGTCATTTGTCTCGTGTGAGTTCCCACTGTGCTTTGATTACTACCTTACCACGGCTCAAAGGAGTCGTGCAAACAGATTTTAGTTGGGTACAGTCCCGACCCACATGGAGGCAGTGAGCGGATCGACATGGGTTTCGTCTCTCCCGGTATTGGAGGTGAGATCGCGCTGTGTCTAAGAGAGCTATTACACGAAGTCCTTGGCCAAGGCAGGAGATTTACTGGTAGGTATTCCAGTAGTATCTCAGGTTGTTCTGGGCTACACTCCGACACGACTTGTACCGCTTTTGGGGGTCTGACTTTTACCAACCCCCTAGGCCCGACATGCGATACTCATAGACGAACGGACCGGACTGTACGGATATTGTCACTGACAGACTCAGTAGGGTGTCAGGATGAGTTCGCTCATCGACCTCCCTTTTGGTCAATACCTGGTAGCTTGTTACGTAGAGCTAGTACCACTGACATGCTAGAGGTTAAATCCACAGCCAAAGTATTGATGAGTCTTTAGAGTCCCTCACAGATAGTTTCTCAAGTTTCGGACGAAACGTTGTAGAGGCCGTATGGTATTATGGCAGGGTTTGATCATTTACGTGCAGTCGTGCACGGATCATGATCGGACGGATCATACTAGTGGGCTTTGGTTTAAGCCGGATCCTAGTATTAGATTTGTTGGATTACTTTAGTCTCATCGCATTCGCATTCAGTCGGAATGCGGATGAAGGTATGTATATACAGATGAGGGGTATTCTTGTGATCCGTCATGAGTTTACTTTAGATGATGCCGTTCTTTTTATTGTCATAAACATTTGGGTTAATGTTTTGGTGGAAATTGTGAGTGGAAGTCATCATGAAGAGGCACAATCAATTAGGTAACTCATGGTCTCTTTTTTAGTGCTAATGTCACTTAACTGATTGATTAGTGTGTTGACTTGATGGATGGAGAGAGAAAGGGCAGCCATATCTCTTCAGGTTGGCTCTTGAGTTTCATTCTAGTGCTCTCACAATAATTCAACACAAAACAAAAGAAAGCCTCTTCTTCTTCTTCTTCCTCTAGCTCACCATTTCCACCATGGCTTCATCTTCAACCTCCATCCATTTACTCTCATGCGTTGAGAATCAATGGATGCTTGAGACAAAGTGATCGCACACATTCTCTACTTCACCTTGGACACGTCGGCTAGCAAACTTCGTGTCCGAGTTACTTTGGATGAAGCGGGAGCCCGTAAAAGGATTCGAAGATGTGGTGCCCTTTCCGACGAGGAGACCGGAGATCGGAGATGTCGCGAGGAGCTAGGGATGGTGGCTAAAGACCGAAAGACACGGATCGATCGGTATAGCTTTTCTAACCCTTCTCTAGTTGCTAGTTTATGTTAATGGTTCGATCCGGGTGAAAGTATACGATAGCGCTAGTTTCAAGTTTATGAAAAAGTTTTTGTTTTCGCATTTTGGCCTCGGATCGACGGCCGGGGCGCTACCGTAGACTTACAAAGTCCAGACATATTCTGAGGCGGTATCACCTGATCCGGGAGATAGTTGATCGCCGGGAGATCGATGTCAGGAGAGTTGATACGAAGGACAACACTGTGGATCCACTCACAAAGGCCATTCCTCAGATACAATTTGAAAGACTCTTCGGGATGTTGGGTATGAGATACTACAACAGCTGACCTTAGTGCAAGTGGGAGATTGTTAGTTATATATATGTCCTAGAGGCCATTGTTGTACATATGATGTATATTATAATGGATGCTTGGATATATATAGAGATGACTTTCTTGCTCGATATAATAGTATGCTATCTGGTTTCACTTTATCTTAACATGTTAACAAATACTGTTTTGTGATCACGTGTTGATAAAGCCCTTAGGATATGTACTCGACTACTAGGACTATGATGAGATCATACTAGTGGGGCCAGGGTAGTCGACGAGTACATCCTATAACTGTTCCTAGTCGAGGGTGTATCGAGACAGGGCATCGATACTCCAGAGTAGACTAGCGTACACGCATCTTGACCCATATGATGGGCGATGGATGATCCCATATCCATTGGTGTTGGACATCAAAGATGGTGTACGGGTGCTCAGTAGAGACTGGGTACACTGAACGAACTCGCCGAGAACTCCTGGATGGTATTATACCTATCGTCAGATAGCAGTTCTCCGGTGACACTGGTAGACCCAAGATCGTCATAGAGACTTGTGTGATTCTCACTGTGCTTTGATTTCCACATTACCACGTCCAAGAGGGCATGCAAAATGGTGGCTTTTGGGTACAGTCCCGAATCACATGGAGGAAATGAGCGATAGGAGGGGTTTCGTCTCTCTCGGTATAGGGAGTTGATGTTGTGCTGTGTTCGATTGGCTATAACTGAAAGTCCCTGACCAGGGCTGATATGGAGATTTACTGGTAAGAGTTATCAGTAGTTTCTCGACCCGTTATGAGCTTTACATCGACACGACTTATCGGTTACTGGGGTCTGACGTTTACCACCCCTGGACTAGATATGCAACATATCAGACGAAGAGATCGGACTGTACGGGAGTGTTACTGATTGGATTTGTGATTGGTAGAGATTTTGCGTGCGTTTTGAAATCAAAGAATTAACCGCAATCAAGAACTGTGTCGCTTGGTAGCTAGCCGGTTGAGTACTGGTCGGTCCACAGGGAAAACGTGTATTTTCTAGTTGTTCTAACGAGTCAATTCCTATTTGTGGTAGGTTTTGATTTTCAATAAAAACTGAAGTTGAATTTGATTAGGATTAAAACCTTGCTAGGGTTAGAATTAGGTTAGTTTGGAAAGTCAATTATTCTTACCGCTTTCTTTGCCCTAATTAAGAACTTTTAGGTGTTAAGGTAATAGTTAACAAAGGGGATTAGCGCGATAGGGAAGAAACTATGTTTCTTCCCTTTGGCCCTTGTCCGTCCTTTCTTAACTCTTAGCCCTAACCTCTATGGAAATCATACACAATCGGTCTTTAACTAGGGAATCACCGATACCTCGTAGGATAGGGTGCCGTAGTGAGCGGTGTGTGTTTGTTTGCCTAGAGTCCTACTTTAAAATATTGAACGGGCAAGAAAGGAGTGAGAGATTTTCATCTCTCAAACCTTCCCCAAACCTAACCCTAACAAGTGAGGAACTACTCACTCATTAGAGAAGTAACACAGGAATTCATTTTTATGATTTTTAACAATCTAATTAAAGTGCGGAAAATAAGTACGGCAGATAAAAAATTTGCAGATAGATAACTAGGGCAGAAAAGAAATTAAAATAATTACGGCAAGATAAAAAAAATTACTTTTTATTGATGCACTCTTTGAACAATTACAGGGAATGAAAATTTTAAACTAGGAATTAAAAGAGGCATACTCCAAAAAGAGCTGTAGGGTTCCTATTTATAGATAATAGAAACCCTAGGGTTTACATCTGATCCGTATCTAGAATTATAAAACTACCCTGAGAAGCCTGGTCAACGCACCGACACCCACCAACAAAATGCACCGACACGTGCTTAGCATGGCCGCGGAACCGCGGCCATAAGCCATGTTTGGCAGCGGATCCGCGGCCATATGATGGGGTCTATGTCTCTATTTCTCTGGGTTGCTTCATGTTGCTATTTGCTTCTGTTTTCATCACTTGGTTCTTTAGAATCTTTTCTAGTTTCTTCCAGATTTCCACAGTGCAGAAATGTTGTGGACTTTTACCGTTCACTTCGTGTTGAAGTCTTGAATTTTGTGCTGCCTTCGTGCTTTGTGAAATCTAACTGTTCATTGATCTTTATTTGTTCCTTAACTGTAGGCGGTATCATAAAGATTCTTCTATTTGTTGGTCGTAGTCTCACTTTTGTAGCGTTTTTTCATCATTTTCACTGTATTGTTCCGAGAACCTGTAACCTGCAACTATTCAGCAGACATGGATCAAAAGAACATATTTATTTGTAAAATGATTAAGAATAAGGAATATAATAATGCAAAATTATGATATGAACAAATACCCCCAAACTTATCTTTTGGTCATCCCGAGCAAGACTAGTTTTATTCTCGAAAAAACCTAACCTCACTTTCGCAGGGAAACGCGATTGCACTGAGCTCGTGCAACAAGCCGTTAAACCTCTAGGTATCCCTAGTAGGAGGAGTGTTGTCTCCTGAGGGTTTTCAGCGGATACTACCCAAAAAATCCGTTCAATTTGGCTTATTGACTTTCATTCTTCAATTTGGTGTTCTAGCAAGAAATTCTATTATCTTCAACTTAGAAATCATCAACCCATATTTTTCACGCTTCTTTATCATTTAACTTAAGATTGTATATGTTCTATAAATTTACTTAGCTTTTAGCATCTTTTGAATTTTCTTTCTAAGGTTCCATCTCAACTTAGGAATTTTTATTATTTCTACTAAAGATATAAGTCCTATTTTTCATTCCTATCTCTCATCCAAACCCCAATCATATACCCCTACGTGTGTGTATGTATCACCCCTACACTTGGAAATTCAATTCAAGCTCTTATACTCTTGTCCATCGTCCAAAGTACTTTTAGTTGGTGAATTTTTAGATGAAGTTGCTCACACATCCTTCATGCGACCGTTAATACTTCTTGAGGTAGTAACGACCGATTACAAAATGTGTTTGCACATTAAGGCGTAATTCCTCGTCTTGCAATACCTAAGGCTTTAGCAGTCACTCCCAAACCAGTTGGTCTAAGGCATTAGGTGATAAAGCACCCTCGCTATATATTTTTTATTTTACGCGGCCTTAAGTAATTACAAAACCAGTGTTCATTTTTTTATATCTCTTTATTCACACTTAAATTTTATTTTCCTTCATACTAAGGATTTTAGACAAGAGCATTTCAAGGTATCCTCTACCATTCCAAGTTTCAAAGTTCGTGTTTGTGCAAGTTGTAGGGTATATATTTTTAGAATTTAGACTTAAGGTTCGGAATTATTTTTCAGACTTACACTTCAATAAAAATTTCAATACTCTTCCCTTATTTTAACTTAGCCCAAGAAGTGAACTCAAAATTTGCCTATTTCTAAGTAAACTACAAGGACATATATTTTCTACCGTTAAATTTTAAGAAAGGTAATTTTTAGGGTTTTTAATTTACTAAATTTTAGGATCTAGTTTTTTCCTAGCTAGTTAACCGTCTTGTCAAACTTAAGTCAATTATGGCCAAAATTGAATTTTTCAATTTTTATAATTTTTAAAATTTTTCAGTTTTTATCTGATTTTTTTTTTCATTTTTTAAAATTTTTTTTAATTTTTTTTATAAAGATGCAATGCAGAATTAAACATGCAAAAGAAAAAAGAATATGTACAAAAATTAAAAATATGCAATGCAATGATAACTATTTACAACCACCTCCTCCCCCAAACTTACCAAAAGCAGTGCCCTCACTGCTCGGCCCCATGCCGCCCCCTTGAGCGACGGGAACGCTCCTCCCTAGCTAGCAGGGTCCGGACCCCCTGCTCTACTTCTGTAAGACGCCGATCATGTTCCCTCATCATCCCCTTCAACTTGTCAATCCCCCTAACGGCTCTTCTCATTAAACGTGCATGTTCTAAGGGGGTGAGCTCCTCTTCGCTCGCGGTCGAGCTGGAGCTAGGTGTTCTGGCGAGCACGTGTTCTGCCGGTTCTGTTCTTGACCAAATATCAGTCAAGCGTGTATAGGACGTAGATACGCCCTCAATGAGAGGCCTAATGGGTATACCTCCATGCATGTAGAATTCAAATTCCTCCACAGGGAGGAAATAGCGACACAGTTGTGTCACTAACATGGGGCAGGGGTAATTCGCGACCCTTTTGCCAGCACCAATCGAGTTCAGTAAAACCGTGCACATATCGAATCTAGGGTTCTTTGTCATAAGTGTGTGCATGATATGCAGTGATGGGGTGAAAAATGTGGTGTTATGGGAACTCCCAAAAATATTGTTTTGTGCCCACCGGCACACGGTTAAAATGTTAGCGAAAGGGTTCTTGCTTGTATTCCTTTCCTTGGTTCCCTCGAGCAATCATTACCCATTAAGGGCATGTAATCTTCAAACTGAAGGGGTTGATCATGAACAGGTAACCTAGGGATTAAAGTGACTTCATGTATGAAGTCTCTATAGATAATTATCCCCTATCACCCCACAATAATTTGATAAAGCCATATTGTGCGAGACAACCGTCTTCCATGCACTTGTAAAAACGAGTGACTAGATCTGGAAGGTCGTAAGCGTTTGGGTGATTATAGATTAAAAAATTCTAGCCCCTACGTGTGATTTCATCAGCAAAGTAACTCCCATATATCGTGTGTGAAAAGATATGTGAGAAATCATGTTCTAACTGCATATTTTGTGCCATCGTAGATAATCTACAGATCTAAAAAAATTAAACAGAGAGAAGTTTAGAGATCGAACCGCCTCTGAGAAAATCAGAGGGAGAAGGCACAGGGGCGTGGCGGATCAGCGGCGGGAACAACGTTCTGGCGGCGGAAGTGCGGCAGGAAGGGAAGATCTCACTGCAGAACTTTGGTGCGGCAGCGGCTAGGGTTTTTAGAAGATGAGAGATTAGGGTTATGAGAACAGAGAGGGTCGGGGTTTATTTATAGGGGGAAGTGTGTCGGATATTTGTAAAAAGCCCCTATTAAAGAGAGGAATTTATTTGCAAATAAACTTTTTATTTTTATTTTATTAAATCTGGAAATTTACAAAAATACCCAATTTTTTTTATTTTCAAATTTTTAATTTTTATGTTATTTTGTATTTATAATTACAAATGATACATACCCCCAAACTTGTTTGAAACAGTGTTTTTGGCTAGACGATCGAAATTTAGGGGTAGATGGAGGAAGATCAGTCAGTATAAATCGGCTCCTGCAAAAACAGGAGCTCCTCCGAAGGGTCCGCAGTGAGGAACGGTTTAAGTCGATGTCCGTTTAGTTTAAACAGTGTACCGTCCTCCGGGTTTTCTAGATCTACCGCACCGTGCGGATATATGGTGCGTACCAAAAATGGCCCTTTCCATCGAGATTTGAGCTTGCTGGGATGGAAATGTAACCGAGTATCGTAAAGCAAAACCTGTTGACCAGGTTTGAGAGTCTTGCGCATAAGGTGTTTATCGTGGAACACCTTCGTTCGGTTTTGAACAATTACCGCGTTCTCATAGGCCTCATCCCGCAGCTCGTCTAATTCATTCAATTGCAGCTTTCTACTGCTGCCCGCATCTCCCAAAGATAGGTTCAACTCTTTAATTGCCCAAAATGCCTTGTGCTCTATTTCAACAGGAAGGTGGCAAGCCTTTCCATAAACAAGCCTATATGGAGACATGCCAAGATCGGTCTTATAGGCAGTATGGAATGCCCATAGTGCATCAATCAATTTTGATGACCAATCTTTACGGTTTTTGGAAACCGTTTTCTCCAATATTTGTTTAATCTGCCAATTCGAAATCTCGGCTTACCCACAATTTTGGGGATGATATGGTATTGACAGTTTGTGAAGAATGGAGTATTTGCGCATTAAGGACTCGAAAGTCCTATTACAAAAATGAAATCCATTATCACTGATAATCGCGAGAGGGTGCCTAAACCGAGAAAAAATGTTTTCTTTAAAAAATCTAACGACAACTTTGTTGTCATTAGTTCGGCTGGGCACAGCCTCGACCAATTTTGAAACATAGTCAACAGCAAGTAGAATATACATGTTCCCAAAAGAGTTGGGAAATGGTCTCATGAAGTCTATTCCCCAAACATCAAAAATTTCAACAACCAAAATTGGTTGGAGCGGCATTTCATTTATCGGAGATATCCGGCCCAAGTGTTGGCACCGAGAGCATGTCTTGCAGTATTCGTATGCATCTTTAAAAAGTCGTGGCCAGTAGAAGCCACACTGCAGATTTTTTTCTGCTGTCTTTTTTGGGCCAAAATGCCCGCCACACGCTTGATCGTGGCAAACTGACAGCACACTCTTAAACTCGTTGTCGGGGACACACCGACGAATGATTTGGGCGGAACAGTATTTAAAGAGATACAGTTCATCCCAGTAAAAATGTTTTACTTGGGACAGGGATCGGAGTCTGTCCTGATTCGACCAATCGTTTGGTATCAGTCCGGTGGCCAAATAATTTACAATATGAGCGAACCAAGGTTCGCATGACACGGTTATGAGCTGCTCATCTGGAAAAACATCTTTAATAGGAATTTCAAGTATAGGCGAAGAAGGGAGTCATGAAAGATGGTCGGCGACTACGTTTTCACATCCTCTCTTATCCCTTATGAAAAGGTCAAACTCTTGTCGCAAGAGGATCCAACGTATCAGCCGAGATTTAGCATCCTTCTTCGCAAAAAGATGGCGAAGAACTGAGTGGTCCGTGTAAACAATGACCGGAGAGCCGATTAAACAGGGCCTGAATTTTTCTAGTGCAAACACAACGGCTAAGAATTCTTTTTCAGTTGTTGTGTAATTCAATTGGGCCTCATTTAATGTTCGGCTAGAGTAATAAATTACGTGCGGCATCTTATTTATGTGCTGTCCAAGGACAGCACCAATGGCGAAATCAGATGCGTCGCACATAATTTCAAATGGATCCGTATAGTCGAGAGATGAAAGAATGGGCGCAGAAATAAGTGAGTGTTTCAATGACTCGAATGCCTTCATGCAGCTTGAGTCAAAATCAAAAGTTGTGTCCTTGGCCAACAAAAGAGTTAAGGGTCTAGCTATCTTGCTAAAATCCTTGATGAACCATCTATAGAAACCGGCATGGCCAAGGAAGGATCGGATGTCTTTGACGCACTTGGGAGGAGGAAGATTGGAAATGACTTCAATCTTGGCTTTATCAACCTCAATGCCGTTTTGCGAGATGATATGTCCTAAGACAATACCTTCTCGTACCATAAAGTGGCATTTCTCCCAATTTAAAGTGAGGTTCTTATCCCTACAGTGGGTAAGAACCACGTCTAAGTGTAGCAAACACTCATCAAAGGAGTCGCCGAAAATGGAGAAATCATCACTAAAAATCTCCAAAATTTTTTCCACCATGTCTGAAAAGATACCCATCATACACCGCTGGAAAGTAGCGGGTGCATTGCATAACCCAAAGGGCCTGCGACGGTAAGTGAATGTACCGAAAGGTCAAGTAAATGCGGTCTTGTCTTGATCCTTTTTGGCGATGGGAACTTGATTATAGCCGGAGTAGCCATCCAAAAAGCAGTAAAATTCATGCCCAGCCAATCGTTCTAGCATTTGGTCAATAATAGGTAATGGAAAGTGGTCTTTCCATGTCGCGGCGTTGAGTTTTCGATAATCGATGCAAACTCGCCACCCAGTTTGGGTACGAGTAGGTATTAACTCATTCTCCTCATTGGTTATGACCGTTATGCCCGATTTCTTTGGGACAACATGAATGGGGCTAACCCACTGGCTATCAGAGATAGGGTAAATGATACCACTATTTAGACATTTTACAATCTCCTTTTTAACAGCCTCCTTCATTATGGGGTTGAGGCGTCTCTGTGGATCCCTTACTGGCTTGGTATCATCCATCATATGTATATGATGTTCAACTATGAGGGGACTAATCCCCTTGATGTCCGCCATAGTCCAGCCAAAAGCTTGCCAATTATTTTGTAAGACCGTAAAAAGGGCTTTCTCTTGCTCGCGGGCTAGAGATGCCGATATAATAACAGGAAGGGTCTCATTCTCACCTAAGTAAGCATATTTAAGGTGAGACGACAATAGCTTGAGTTCGAGTTTTGGAGGTGAAATAATTGAAGGTAAAATTGGTGAAGCTGTCTCGAACTCGAAGGATTCCAACAATGGTTCGAAACGAGTGTAAGCAACTGAGTCGGATGGTTCAGCTAACTCATCCGAAAATTCAAAGAACTTAAACTCGGGTGGTGAGTCTTCAAAATCGTCAAAAAAAGTGAAACACTCGTAATCGTTATCGGTTGTGCAAGCTGTGTCAGATTCAAGGAGGAACGCACTCGTGGCGTCAAAACTGCTGTGATCGAACAGAAATTTTTCGAGTTCACAGTCCTCTTGCGTGATCTCTTGGATCGAGAAAATATAAAGTATACTAGCATTAGGCTCGGAGAGCTGATTCCCCAACTTAAAAATGTTGAGTTCAATTGTCATGTTTCTAAAATATAGGTTCATCGAACCATTTCGATAATTGATCACCACATTAGAAGTCGCAAGGAATGGTCGACCGAGTATCACCGGAATTTGACTCTGGGGGTTAGCTACAGGTTGTGTGTCCATAACAATGAAATAAACGGGGAAAATGAAATCCCCTACTTTAATTAACACATCCTCTAACTCACCCCTAGGATGGGTGATGGATCGGTCGGCCATTTGGAGAGTACAATGTGTGGGTTTAAGCTCTCCAATGCCTAATTGTTCATATACTGAATTGGGTAGCAAATTAACACTAGCACCAAGATCTAAAAGTGCACGATTGATGTTCTTATCCCCAATTGTTATTGAAATTGTAGGACAGCCAGGGTCCTTATGTTTTTGGGGTAAAAGTTGAGTAAGAGCATCACTTACAGCACTAGCCACGAAAACTTTCTTGGATACCTGTGACTTCCTCTTCTTGGTGCATAAGTCCTTTAAGATTTTAGCGTAAGAAGGGACTTGTTGGATTGCATCCAAGAGAGGTATGTTAATGCTAACCTGTTTGAATAACTCTACAATCTTCTCCATTTGTGGAGTTTGTTTATTGGATCTCAACCTGTTTGGAAATGGAACATTTTGAAAATTTGTTGAGTCCAATGTTTGTGGAGTAGGTTGCGGAGTTGGAACGGATCCCAGTGTTGGTGTTTTCGTGATGTGAGATGTGGTTCCGTTCGAGCTAGAAGAAGTAGAGCCTTGTGAAGGATGGGGAACATGCTTTGAAGAAGATGATGAAGAAGATGAAGAGGAAGAAAATGAAGAAGAGGAAGAAGAAGCGGCGGCCGGGGTTTCATCACTAATACAAACATTATTGTGCAACACTCTTCCAGATCTCAACGTGGTCACAGCATTTACATTATGATTTTGTTGTTCATAAGCAACATGTGCGTTGTGTGTGTGACTGGGATTTGGTAATGGTTGAGACGGAAGCTTTCCCTTTTCTCGCTCGCTTAACGCAGCATTCAGTTGTGCAATTTGGGCCTCAATTGACTTGATGCTCTGATCATGTGAAGCACTGTGTTGCACCAAAGACTGAATGGAAGACTGGATGCTTGCTGAGGATTGAGTAGATTGTTTTAAAAACGCATCCAGACTTCGTTCTAGCGAGGAAATCTTATCGTTATTCGGCTGAACAAAATTATTTTGAGGATAGGAGTTGTTGGGTGCAAAATTGTTCATTTGGTTTGGGTAAGGTTAGGGTTGGAAAGGTTGCTGATATTGAGTTTGTTGAGGGGCTTGTTGTTGTGGAGGAGGCCTTTGAAAGTTGTTGTTGCCTTGGAATTGTTGTTGATTTTGATTACAAGCAAAATTTGGGCGGCTCCTCCAACCAGGATTGTAAGTTGAAGAGTATGGATCATTTCTTTGTCTTTGCTGAAAGGCAGTATTGACTTGATCTTGTCCTTGAACAGGTGGATTGTAAGGACACTCTTCAGTAAGATGGGACGGATCCGAACAACAAGCACAAATAGTGCGTGTGGGTAAAGCTGGGGCAGGAGAAGGCGATGAGAATTTTCTCTCAATTGCTTTAAGTTTTTTCGTGAGTGCGGCCATTTCGGCCTTCATTGCAATCGACATATCAAGTTGATGTATGCCTACCCTAAACTGACCCGATGAAGTAGATGAAGTGGTCTTAGTGCTTTCCCACTGAAGTGTTTGTTCAGCAAGATCGTCGAGAAATTGCCAAGCTTCCTCGCTTGATTTTGTTAGAAAGTGACATTGACAAATGGTTTCCAACAACTGTTTAGTTGCTGGGTTCAGTCCTTTGTATAAAGTTTGGCAAAGCTGCCAATTTTCGATCCCGTGGTGAGGGCACTAAACAAGTAGGTCCTTAAATCTTTCAAAACACTTCCAAAAAGGTTCGGAAGGAAGCTGGGAAAATTGAATAATTTCGTTGCGAATTCTCACGGTCTTGTGGTGTGGGTAAAACATTTTTAAAAAAGCCTTAACAAACTCTTCCCATTTTTTTATGGAGTGTGATGCTGTGCTATATAACCATTTTTCAGCTAGGTCACATAAAGTGAATGGAATGACACGTAGCCTTATAGCATCATCAGAAAGTTGTGTGGTCTTCATCATTACGCAAACATTCTGGAATTTGTTAATGGAGATGTAGGCATCTTCGGATTCCAGCCCGTGAAATTTGGGCAACATATTGATGAAGTGGGGTTTAATTTCAAAGTTATCCCCATTAGCCGATGGAAGTGAAAGACAAGTGGGAAGTGCGGTGTGGATGGGATAGAAAAGATCCTGGAGCGCGATTCGTTGGGGCGCTTCGACAGGAGGGTATGGTGGGTTATTCGCACCCAATGGAGGTGGAATCAGTCCCGCAGGTAAGGGGTTGTTAGGATTGAATCCCGACATCTCCTTAGAAGATGATGAATTTAAAGATGAAGGTAAAGAAGTGGATGGAATTTCGACTTCGGAGTCAAAAGCGTCGTCAGTCGGCACTAACGAGACACGAACTAAACGGGCGCTAGCGTCCTTAGTCCAACTGGACATACACTAAAGAGGTGTAGTGTAGTCAAAAAGTAAAAAAAAGAAGAAGGTGGGGGTAAGAAAACGTCAATGAGAGAAAGTGCGGTGTAGTGGATTTCTAGCGACAAAATAGCAAGTTTTTGTAAAAGTTTTTTATAAGGAGCTTAGACACACGTTCAAGCAATCACAATATGCACAATCAAGCCTAGAGCTAGGGTCTCCTAAATCAACTAGACTGCTCCTAACTGTTCCAAAGGCCAAGTTGTGAGATCCTCAATTCGCCTCTTCACCGCCAATTGTGGTCAGGTAAGCACAAGTAAAGAAAGGAGGGATCCGCTCACGAATCACCGTGGGACGGGCCTTTTAAAATTACCCTTACTACTTGTCTAGCCTAGGCACCACAAACTCTGGTTTAGATAAACGACCGATGCCTATAACTTTTCCATTGTCCTAATGAGCACGACAGTCCTTATAGGCTGAGTCTAATATTTTATAATTAACTCGAAGGTTGATGCAAAATACTTTTTGTGATTTTTAGGGTCCTAGGAAGGGTAATGAAATCCCCACCCAATCTGGATTGGTGTTATAGCCCCTTAAAAGTCCGTTTTAAAAATGCAAAGCAGTAAACAAACAAAAATTCAAAACACTTGCAAATTTTTTTTTCTTTTATTGCGGCGCAAAGAATCCTGCACAAGATCAAGTTATTGGAGAAGGGGAAGAAGTTTTGCGCAAAGAACCCTGCAGGAAAATTTTTCAGAGAAGATTAGAGAGCAGAAGAGAGGAAAAGAATGCTTACAGAGAAGTTTTGGCTTGCTGACGTCAGCAGGCCGCGGCGGATCCGCGGTTAAAAGCAGGTATTAGCGGCGGTTCCGTGGTTTACTAGTCGGTTCGGATCTCCAAAATTCTTCTGTTTCTCTATTGTTGTTCTCCTCTGTTTGTTCAGATTTGCTGTTTGCTGTTTTGCTCACTGGATTTTTCCAGATCTGAATCTGTTCGTCTTTTCGATCCTGCACAATTCGAACGAAAACCCTTGAAAAAATAACAAGATGATAATTTTTTTTTATATTTTTCAGTTTTTATGATTTTTTAATTTTTAATTAACCCGAAATTACAAAAAGAAAATAACTACGCCATCTCCGGCAACGGCGCCATTTGATTGGTAGAGATTTTGAGTGCGTTTTGAAATCAAAGAATTAACCGCAATCAAGAACGGTGTCGCATGGTAGCTAGCCGGTTGACAACGGGTCAGTCCATAAGGAAAACGTGTATTTTCTAGTTGTTCTAACGAGTCAATTCCTATTTGTGGTAGGTTTTGATTTTCAATAAAAACTGAAGTTGAATTTGATTAGGATTAAAACCTTGCTAGGGTTAGGATTAAGTTAGTTTGGAAAGTCAATTATTCTCACCGCTTTTTTTGCCCTAATTAAGAACTTTTAGGTGTTAAGGTAATAGTTAACAAAGGGGATTAGCGCGATCGGGAAGAAACTATGTTTCTTCCCTTTGGCCCTTGTCCGTCCTTTCTTAACTCTTAGCCCTAACCTCTATGGAAATCATACACAACCGCTCTTTAACTAGGGAATCACCGCTATCTCATGGGATAGAGTGCCGTAGTGAGCGGTGTGTGTATGTTTGCATAGAGTCATACTTTAAAATATTGAACGGGAAAGAAAGGAGTGAGAGATTTTCATCTCTCAAACCTTCCCCAAACCTAACCCTAACAAGTGAGGAACTACTCACTCATTAGGGAATTAAAATAGGAATTCATTTTTATGATTTTTAATAATTTAATTAAAGTGCGGAAAATAACTACGGTAGATAAAAAATTTGCAGATAGATAACTAGGGCAGAAAAGAAATTAAAATAACTACGGCAAGATAAAAAAACTTACTTTTTATTGATGCACTCTTTGAACAATTACAGGGAATGAAAATTTTAAACTAGGAATTAAAAGAGGCATACTCCAAAAAGAGCTGTAGGGTTCCTATTTATAGATAATAGAAACCCTAGGGTTTACATCTGATCCGTATCTAGAATTACAAAACTACCCTGAGAAGCCTGGTTAACGCACCGACACCCACCGACAAAATGCACCGACACGTGCTCAGCACGGCCGCGGAACTGCGGCCATAAGCACTGTTTGGCCGCGGATCCGCTGCCATATGATGGGGTCTATGTCTCTATTTCTCTGGGTTGCTTCATGTTGCTATTTGCTTCTGTTTTCTTCACTTGGTTCTTCAGAATCTTTTCTAGTTTCTTCCAGATTTCCACAGTGCAGAAATGTTGTGGACTTTTACCGTTCGCTTCGTGTTGAAGTCTTGAATCTTGTGCTGCCTTCGTGCTTTGTGAAATCGAACAGTTCATTGATCTTCATTTGTTCCTTAACTGTAGGCGGCATCATAAAGATTCTTCTATTTGTTGAAAGTAGTCTCACTTTTGTAGCGTTTTTCATCATTTTCACTGTATTGTTCCGAGAACCTGTAACCTGCAACTATTCAGTAGACATGGATCAAAAGCACCTATTTATTTGTAAAATGATTAAGAATGGGGAATATAATAATGAAAAATTATGATATGAACAATTTGCAGGTGAATGTACATGCTTGCTTGTTGATCTTCTGATTGCTCAATACACGGGTGGCTGTTACGTTTAGCTGACCGCTTGCAGCTTGTGGGTGTTTGATATGATCATCACCTACTGCCGGCGTATTGACGATTCTTCAGAGTCCTACACAGAGGTTTCCTGGCTCAGGCAAAACGGAGTAGGGGCACATATGCAATATGTGCGGGACCGAGAATAATACGATATGAGATACCGTATTCTATTCTCGCGATATGAGATATCGGCCGGGTATATGTGATATAGCCAGGTCATTGGATCAAGTGTTGATTCGATGAATTGGTACATGTTATATTAGTCGGTTATATATACTATAGCCGGATTGTCGGATCAAGTGTTGATTCGATAATTTAATGTATAATTATATATGTGATATATTACATTACGTTAACTAATATAAGCTCGCTTTATTGATTCATTTTCTCACTGGATAATACATTGATGTATATGCGATATATGTTAATTGTATTATTTTCTTTTGTTATAAAATATATTGTATATGTGATATATAATATTGTAACAAGTTAGGGTTACAAATGCAACATGGTTTTTAAGTTTAAACAAAGTTAGGTTTTGGATTTGGGTTAGCTTTTTCATGAAGCTTCATGAAGCTTTCCCTTTTGTTTTCTAGCTTGATATTTTGTGAAGATATTTTGTTAACCCAACCCAAACTCTTAACTCTAGTTTATTCTCTACATGAGTTAAGGCTTTCATTTATTAACTCATGGTTGTCATTTTGTAACCATAACAATAATTCATTATTCAACACAAAAGCATTCTTCTTCTTTTTTCTTCTTGAAAAAGCTTTCTAACTTTTTGTGTTTTGATGATTAAAAGTGAGAAATTGAAAACGAAAGAGAGAAAAAATCCTACCTCATCATCCTCATCTATTCTAGCCATTTAGATTAGGGTGTTCACTTCACTAATACTTGATTAGAGAAGTGAGAGCTTGAGTTTGAGATTCTTCAAGGTAGATCATCTTCGAAAAGGAAGACTTCAAGCAAGCATGGATCATTTGACTTGTAGAGCCTCTCTTGAGTCCGGGAGTTCATGGATCGTGGAGAAGGGACTACTACTCGGAGCTTATGAAGCGAAGGAACGGACTACAAAGGTTGTAATCCCTCTCTCTTAGATGTAAAGTTGTTTACATGCTAGTTAACCATAATTCTCTAGTTAAGATCTTGGTTAGGGTTTGTTTAGCACCTCAAAAATTTCAATATAGCATGTGTGATGCCTTCCTAAACCTTGCTAAGGTGCTATGCTAGCCCTACAATCTACTCTTGATATTAAGTGCACTTCATGTACCAAGGCATAGCGTCTGAGCTTCATGACGGCGAAGATCAGCGACAAGCAGTGCTTCTTGATAGGAGAGTAATTGCTTTCTGCTCACAGTAAGACTCGACTTAGATAGTACAAAGCCTTTTCTTTTCCTTGGTCATTCTCCTGTGCCCATAGCGCGCATAAAGAACCCTCAAGGGTAGTTGTATAAAGGATAATGGGCTTTCCCTTAACCGGGGCGACCAATACTGGCAGATTCTACAGGTATTGCTTGATCTCCTCCAGTGCTTGTTAGAATTTGTTATCCAATATAAAGGGAGTTCCCTTCTTCATAAGGTGACTGTATGGTCGAAACTTCCCAGAGAGGTTCGCGATGAACCGTCAGATGTATGTGAGCTTTCCTTGGAGAGACCACAGCCGTTCTAGATTTCTTGGTAGGGGCATTTCCATAATAGCCCTAATTTTGGAGGGGTCGATTTCGATCCCTCGATGGCGAATTATGAACCCAAGGAATTTACCAGAAGAAACTCCAAAGGTGCACTTCAACGGGTTCATCTTCAACTTGTACTTTTGGAGGAGTTTGAAAACAATCCTAAGATGTTCCCAGTGTTCTTCAAAAGACTTGCACTTGGCCACCAGATCATCGATGTAGCATTTAACGATGTCATGTATAAGTTCGTCGAATATATTTATCATGACCCGAAAGTGGCGTGTGACCGACACTTAGATCACGTGAAGTCTATAGGACCCCACCGTAACCTAAGTAAGCCGAAAACCCAGAATTCTAAACCTTTTTAGGAAACTATTATGGAGGTGAAGTTTTGAAATAGGGGCATAACGCAAATCAAGTTCTTCCTTTTGAAGTATAAATAATGTTCGTTCGAAATACAAGTGGATTATACACTATAATTTGAAAACATTTTCGTCATTTGAAATTTGGGAAGCACCTCTTTTGTAAATTTTGATCCAAAACCAGTATATATCAAGAATAATATATGCATATTATACTTTGTAGATATAATATCTTTGCCTCAGTTGCATTTGTATTCGGTCTTAATACAAATGCGGGTATGTTTATACTGTTACGGGGTTATCCTGAAATTCGTTTCGGGATCGCTTTTGGAAGTTTCCAGTTTCCAGTTTTCTATCACCCGTTTTAAACATTCGGTTTAATGCGTATTTATCTTTTCTTCATTGGGTGAGTTATGAGACTGTGGAAGTTTCTAGAAGGGATGACTAGGTTAGTGACTCATTGTTGCATTAATTGTTTTAGTGAGGTGTTTAAAGTGAGTCACCATTTGCATTAATGGGGTTTTGTTTGCATGAAGGATATTTGTTAAGATCTTTTTCTTGTGGTCACCCCCTTGCTCCTACCCTCACCTCCCCTCCTCATATATGGCCGGCCCCTCCCCTCCTCTTCTAACTCACTCACTTGTTTTGAAAAGATTAAGGTTTTTGGGTTCATGTAAATTAGATTGTTCATTTCTCATTTCATTCAATCCAAAAAGTCAATTTCATTAACCGTTCGTCCATGGTTTTGGACGAAGTGAGACAAACTGTTCTACTCATTCTCTACATCAATCTTGGTCATCTCTTTTAGCAAACTTGATGACCGAGTTGCCTCGGGTCAGAGGCGGGAGCCCGTTTAAAGATCCGTTGACGTGGTGCTACCTGGACGAGAAGACCGGAGATCGAGGATATCGGAGCAGCCGCAACAAAGCGTGGGATGATAGTTAAAGAACGAAGGACTCGGATCGTTCGGTATAACCTTTCTACCCTCTTTATAGTTTGTTAGTTTAGCAATAATGGCAGATCCGGGTTACAGTATACGATAGCGTCAGTTAAAAAGTTTTTATTCCGCATTTGGTGTCTGTTAGACGGCCGGGGCGCTACCGTAGACTTACAGTGGTATCAGAGCCTCGCCATTAAGCTTTACTAACTTGCGCTAACGCGTTTAAAATATCGATCGAACCGAATTTCAAAAATCGCAATTTTCTGTGAAAAGTTTCTGTCGAATTTTTAAACAGGTCTAAAAATTATTTTGAGCATCTCAGAAAATCGTGCAGGCTTTTTTAAGAATACTGGTGAAATTTGGTCAACTGTTGACTCCAAAGCGCCGCGGAACCGCCGCACAAACCCTACTTTGGCTGCGGTTCCGCGGCCGTTTTAGAGCTACAGTGAACCATTTTTCTACAGTAGGTTCTACATTGAAAATTGTGGTTTCTGGAATATTTCTTTTGGGCCCATATTTTGTTACTGTACAGCAGATGTACGAGGGGCCCACTTCTATAAGTTTTGTTGATCGAAATTTTAAACTTGTTAGTTTGCAGTACTTACATTATATCTCCGACTGGGAATGTCATTTGAGTGGTAAATTGCGTCTAATTGCTATAGTCCTTTTAGACAGATTTACGAACGTGACATTCGCGTTGATGTTCTATGTTGTGCTGTGATGTTGCAGATTTGTCGTGGTGGATAGCAGTGTGCAATGGTAGTGCTGTTTGGATTTATTTGTACATTTTATACTGCGGGGCGAGCGTCCAACATGTGGACTTCCGTTACTGCCTGTTTGTATAATATTCTTTTGGGGCACGACCGGGCTGAGGTCGATGTACCCGTTGTACATATTTTTCATTTCTGTACTAGGTTTTACCCCGCGAAGGAGTGCATGGATAGCTGGGTTCTGGAGGGCAACGAATCCGCATCTCATGGCTTTGAGAGGCAGAAGGGCCTCACTCTAGAATTGGCAGACTATTCGCTGCACTCGTAGGGGGTACAGGTTGACCCAAGGAGGGGTGCCCAAGTTACCGGATTCCGTGAAGTGTAGGATGGTCCATTCACTATGCTGTAAGGGGGCTGCCTCGCTTCAGGTTTTGGCGGGTGACATGTCGCACCCGTAGGGGTCTAGGTTTCTTTGCACAGACTATCCACACGACCAGGGGAACGTCGGGTCTCAGTAGCGGCTCTGTGAAACCCGGGGATCCCAGATTATCTGTATTGTTCTGTGATGCTTATTACTTTTCTGTAATGTTGCATATTATCACGCCTGGAGTGATTATTGTATATTTGTATATATACTAGTAGATGTTGTATATGTTTTACACCCGCGCTAGTCCAGTCTCCGCTTTGTCGTTAGTTAAGTAACCTAACGGGTGATGACGGGATCCAGTGACGAATGCGGATGGCATATACGTACATTTTATTTTCGTTCTTTTCTTGTGTGATTAATTGATGGGACTGCGTTGATTCTGATCAATGCAAAGGAAAAAAAACCTATTTGGCAGTTGTTGGAACAGTTTTAAAAAGTGTTATTACAAAGACGTTTCCTTTTGTTTTGTATAGCGGTATTCGGTTGGAATATCCTGCACCTCATTCGACGAGGCAAGGGCAGATATCCCTTCACCGGGAGTGACCCTTTGGGCAGAAGTTTGCGTCAGGGTAATAATTTCACTATAGTCGATTACAAGTTGCTTTGCATCGCGGTATTCATTTGGAATATCCTGCACCTCATTCCACGGGGAAAGAGCCGAGATCCCTTCACCGGGAGTGACCTCTTTAGCAAAGGTTTTCGCCACTATATTTTTATAAAAAGCTATCAGGTTCCTTCTGCGATATCAAGTTCGTTAAGTTAAAGGTTTTTCGCCAAAAACCAGCCGTAGCCCTCCGTCATTTCTTTTGGGTATTCAGTTGTATTCAAGCTATGTATTTTGACCAACGCCAAGGCATAGTGTTTGGTAGCTGCTGGGTATTCATTAGTTGCATAGATAGATGAGTTTGTTTGGGACAGTCGTTCTACCATTTGGCCAATGTCAGGGGCATGTGCGGGTGGGTTCAAATTGACAAGATAATGATGGGTAGAACTTGGCATGTGACTTATGACATTTTGACCAACACCAAGGTCATAAGAGCATGGGGCAAAAATCATATCGGGAGTTTCTAAAGAAACTGAAACTTGCCAAGTATGCGCGTACCTTCTAGAGTGTGATAACATGAGTGGATTCCTTCACGTTATCATGCGATGAGAGTTGGATCCCGATTCCCACTGATGAGTTAGTTTACTCTTCGGGTGATCCCGATTGATTCTTCTTTCAGGTTTGGAGGAGAATTTGACAGTACAGTAGGAGGTTTCCTGATTAGATAAAGTGATAACCATTCTGATCTAGGTTTGAGTGCACGCAGAGTGTTTCTTTTCTCTCTCTCTTTGGCAGCGACCTTTGACCGACCCTAGACTATGACTCCGTAACCAAGTTGACCGAACCTTATTAAAATAATGGCTTTTGGATTGTGCAAGTTGCATAAGTCATTGTCGCTCCTTCTTTTACTCTTTGCATTTCTCAGAACACCCCGTATTACTACGGACATCCACTTCCATTGGATAGATCCATCGTATGGTTATATACGAACTCGGAGGGACTTCTTCGAGGATGGATCCAGGTTCAGGAGAAATAGAATTGGTTTATTCATTTGTCTTTTATTATCACCTTCTCTGAGGTTGCGAGGGCTCCTTAGTTTAGGAGAGTACACCTATTACGCTTATTGGATAGTCTTATTCCAAAGCATAGGCAGGTGCCGAAAGGTAGGGAATGAAGAAAACCAATTAGCCTAAGTAAGGTGTACAGAAGGTAATAACTAAAGAAAAAATAAAGGGATTAGAAAGAGGGCAAAGTAAATTGCGACTGTTATCATTCACGACCAAACCGCGTACTTCATCGCCACTCCTATTTCACCTTTGCTTTTTTCCCCAGTTCGGGAGAAATAGAATAAGGTATTATTCAGTTGTCTTTTATCATCACCTTCTCTCGAGTTGCGAGTACTTCTTGGTTTATGAGGGTACACCTATTATGCTTACTGGATAGTCTTCTTCCGAACCATAGGCTGGTGCCGAATGGTAGGAAAGGAAGAAAACCACTTATCCTGAAGGGGTGTACAGAAGGTAATGAATAAAGACAAATAAAAGGATTTGGAGAGATGGCAAAGAAATATACGGTCAAAGTCATGAATTGGATTATAGAAGAGGCATTACTATGAATACCAGGATACCCCTACGAAACATTTTCATGTTTCAGTGCATTGTTAAAACAAAACTGTTTTCCCGATTAGATACTTACTCCAGGGTATGTATTTACCAGGTATGATTCTCACATCTGTATGGTTTTACAGATGATGAGTGGGAGTAGGTTATTGGGAATAAGGTGATCATCCTCATTATATCGGAATTCGTTGTAATTGGTGATATTTGAGGAAGTCGCCTGAGTTTTTGCCGGACGGCATGTATTTGGTTTTGAGTATCCGTTGTTGTGCACCTATTTCAAAATGATATATCTGTACGTTTATTTTTATAAAGTGAGATATAACTTTTTGAAATTATGTCCGTGACATTTACCTATATCAGTTGACGATTGGGTAAGGAGCATTGAACAGCGGAGTAGTTCTTAACCATAAGTACAGTTTTCAACCTATGATGCACAGGTTTTGAGTTATTCAACTCAGCGGATTTATACAAAGTATTGTATGTTGTCCAGTGTCCATCAGGACAAAGGGGTTGGTCCTCGTACTATGTTCTGTTTACTTATGACTTCTCTAGTTTTTAGACAAGTGTTTCGCAGAAATACAAGGTCTAAGTTTTGAGAAATTATGGGTATAAGAATAAAGTAGAGAACCAGATGTCGCAGGTATCGGGATTCTTCAAAGAGATCGAAGATGTAGATACTTGTGATTGGTATTAAGTTGATAGTAATGGTTTTGAGAAACTTGTTTCTCTTTCGGATTACTCATAATTGGATGCATTCCTAAGTTGAGTAATGCTGATTAGCCTCTCTCCATAAAGTTGATATGTACTGGAGACAGCTGCATGATTAGGATCTGGTTCCAATTAAATAAGTGCCAAAGTTTCTATATTGGATATAGAATGGTTCATATCTTAACGATGTTAAGGTACGACGAGTTGTCCAGCTTATGCTTAAAACCAGACACTGGATAACTCAAGGCACATTTCTGTAATGGCAGTTTATGGGTTGACCCTGGCTATGACGAGGGTTGATTTTCTACCGTCTGGAAGATCAATAGTGATATTGTTCTTGACTCGCCACAGTTTTAGTAAAATGGATTTTTTTCAGAAAACGGTAGTGGGAGTATGATAGAACTGGAAGTGATTCCAGAACCGCAAACGATTACGGAAAATTTAATAGGACCTAAAGATTCAATCAGGTTTGACATTCCATTAGCCACTCCGCAGATATGGTGGGTAACCTCAGACACCCGAGAGGTACTCCGGTAGACTCAAAGACGGTGACAGGGAGATTCTTGTTTACCCAGACTTGACACTACTGTTGTTTCAGACTATGAGACCCGGCAGGAGGTTAAGTATAGCGTCGTTCTAAACTAGCTTTAGAAGTGCACGTATATATTATTCTGCCAGAGGGTTGTTGTGGTCAGTGGGAGCAGCGGAAGCATAGTAGGCAAGTAGCTTATGTTTATTTATAGGCTTGAGCAGATATAGCGGAGATAGATCATCTATTTTTGATGTGACAGTCATAGGTTTGACTTCATCAGAATAGGGGATGGATCTGTTAAGAAGGTAGTAGGGTATGATATCCTGGTATTTGGATAACATACACAGAGTAGGAAGTAAAATTCCTATACTACAATCGGTTATATTGTGGTCATCACACAGTTGTTTCTTCACACGGGATATGGATATAATATCAGACATTTTGGTTACTAGATCTAGATTTGGGTAGTTTCCCAATGTGGGTACTTTGACAGTATTCTAAAGGTATTTAGAATAGATGACTCCTGGCATGGTGGTGTACCTGCAGGTGATGGAGTCACCCTCTCTAAAGGTGTCTTACAGACTAAAGGGGAGAGGGATGTGCATGATTGGCAGATCACTTGCTTAGGCAATTGAGTCAATCATGAGATGTCAAGTACCACACCAGATGTTGTTTTTGCACTAGATGCGATAAGTCTATATTAATCCAATCCTGAAGAAACATAAGGAAGCAGTTTTAGAACATAAGTGCATGTTCTGCGGATTTGATGACGACAGCCTCCTTCAGGAGACGGTTATCATTCCAGGCTTCAAAGGTGACATGGATGACAGAGTGATTGTCAGAGTTATAGTTTTCCCTCTGACGAGGGACAGTATTATGGACAGGTGGTCCAAGAGATACTGTGGGAGGCATAGTGCTGGACACTAATTAGTTTCAGTTGTGGATACAGTCTAAGAAGTTTGGATTTGGAGTTCATTTATGAACTAGCTCCCATCAGATATCTAGACATATTCTAAGACAGGTATTACTCAATTCGGGAGATGGCTTTCTCCGTGAACTTGAGATTAAGAGAGACATAGAAAGAAACATCAGGGCGGATCCACTAGCTGAGGCTGTTTCTCGAACACAATAGTTTTACAAACGGGCTTTGTGAAACTGATTAGTAGAGGAGTTGGATGTTCGGTATCACACGGGCTGTGAGTATGCGACATCGCAATAATTAGCCTTAAGTGCAAGTGGGAGATTGTTGGATATAGTGCCCTCAAAGTCAATTATTGGATCGCAGGCACGTGATTGCAATGATTGAGGAGGACCTATACCGGTAGGACGGTCTTACTCGAGATGATAGTATGCTATCTGGTTTGCCTTTATCAGTCGTGTACAGGTTCAGGTGAATGATCACTGTTACACTTTGATAGAGCTCTTTGGATCTTGCTTGACTACCAACAGTATGATGGCGATCATATACGTGAGAGTTGGGTAGTCTATAAGCACATCCTTAATTTTGGTCCCTAGTCGTGGGATTTTCGAGACAGGGCATCGATTCTCCGGAGTATACTAGTGTATACAGTCGAGACCCCGACGAGGGGCGGTGGTCGGTCTCACAAGCCACTGGTGTCAGTTGGATCACCTAAGATGTATATAGGTGCTCATTGGGTTATGAGTACACCGGACAGGACTTGCCGGGAACCTGCTAGTTGGTATTATACCTATCGTCAGATAGCAGTTCCCTGGTGACATGTGTACAGGTTAGTTCATCGACCTGAGGTCGTCATTTGTCTCGTGTGAGTTCCCACTGTGCTTTGATTTCTACCCTACCACGGCTCAAAGGAGTCGTGCAAACAGGTTTTTTTGGGAACAGTCCCGAGCCACATGGAGGCAAGTGAGCGGATCGGCAGGGGATTCGTCTCTCCCAGTATTGGGGGTGAGATCACGCTGTGTCTAGGAGAGCCATTACACAAATCCTTGGCCGAGATAGGAGATTTACTGGTAGGTACTCCAGTAGTATCTCAGGGTGTTCTGGGCTACACTCTGACACGACTTATACTGCTATTGGAGGTCTGACATTACCAGCCCCCTAGGCCGATATGCGATACTCATAGACGAATGGACCGGACTGTATATACATTGTCACTGTTAGACTCAGTAGGGTTCCAGGATGAGTTCGCTCATCGGCTTCCCTTGAGGTCAGTACATTGGCAGCCGTTACGCACAGCTAGTGCCGCTGACGGCTTGTGGTTAAACCCACTGCTAAGGTACTGACGAGTCATTAGAGTCCCCCATAGATAGTTTCCCAAGTTCGGGTGAAACGTTGTAGAGGCCGTGTGGTTTTATGGCAGGGTTCGGAAAATGCACGTGCGTTTACGCACGTGTCATATTTCGGGCAGATAATACTGGTGGGCTTTGGTTTAAGCCGGATCCGAGTATTATACTTTGTAGATATAATATCTTTGCCTCAGTTGCATTTGTATTCGGTCGTAATACAAATGCGGGTATGTTTATACTGTTACGGGGTTATCCTGAAATTCGTTTCGGGATCGCTTTTGGAAGTTGCCAGTTTCCAGTTTTCTATCACCCGTCTTAAATATTCGGTTTAATGCGGATTTATCTTTTCTTCATTGGGTGAGTCATGAGAGTGTGGAAGCTTCTAGAAGGGATGACTAGGTTAGTGACTCATTGTTGCATTAATTGTTTTAGTGAGGTGTTTAAAGTGAGTCACCATTTGCATTAATGGGGTTTTGTTTGCATGAAGGATATTTGTTAAGATCTTTTCCTTGTGGTCACCATCTTGCTCCTACCCTCACCTCCCCTCCTCATATATGGCCGGCCCCTCCCCTCCTCTTCTAACTCACTCACTTGTTTTGAGAAGATTAAGGTTTTTGGGTTCATGGAAATTAGATTGTTCATTTCTCATTTCATTCAATCCAAAAAGGCAACTTCATTAACCGTTCGTCCATGGCTTTGGACGAAGTGAGACAAAGTGTTCTACTCATTCTCTACATCAATCTTGCTCATCTCTTTTAGAAAACTTGATGACCGAGTTGCCTCGGGTGAGAGGCGGGAGCCCGTTTAAAGATCCGTTGACGTGGTGCCACCTGGACAAGAAGACCGGAGATCGAGGATATCGGAGCAGCCGCAACAAAGCGTGGGATGATGGTTAAAGAACGAAGGACTCGGATCGTTCGGTATAACCTTTCTACCCTCTTTATAGTTTGTTAGTTTAGCAATAATGGCAGATCCGGGTTACAGTATACGATAGCGCCAGTTAAAAAGTTTTTGTTCCGCATTTAGCGTCTGTTAGACGGCCGGGACGCTACCGTAGACTTACAATGCATCCCCAAGTGGGAGCTAGCTCTTCGCCAATTGGCGGAATCATAACCACGCAATATGAAATATACGACGCCCAAGACGAAGATCAATCACAGAAAGAAAGTAAAGAAACCCAAACATCATCAAATCCAATATAAAGGATAATACAAGTTTCGTCACTAAGTCCAAAAATATACAAATTGGTCTTTAGGTCTACCAAATATACATAGTCCGGTTGATGGAGCTTTTAACTAGATATAAATGAATAATCAATAGTGTACAAGCGGTGGTTACTATCCGAAGTGTAACCCACCTACCAAGCAAACCACCCAAAAGAAGAAATGTGCCAGCAAGCCGCTACTGATCCGAGTGGTTGATCCTGTAATAAAGTTATGGCACAACGGGGGTGAGTTGCCAACTTGTGAGTAGAAGACATCAAAAGGAAAAAATTGAATGTATGATGATCTCCTAGGTCATACAGTAATTAAATAATATCATACTGTGTGGTATCGAAGGTAGTCGTGTATACACACACACACATATAATATCGTACCTGTGTCAATATATGATACCATGTCATCCATATCTTATATATATACATATCATCTAAAGAGTGTCCATCAACGACACTAGAAATCATCATAAAATCCTAAGTGCCCAGTATTGACACTCGAAATCATTATAAATCACGTGACCAGTATCGACACGTAAATCCTCATATCTCAGGCGTTATCTCATCGGATCAGCCATCATATTTCAGGCACCGTCTCGTCAGATCGGTCCTTATATCCATCCGTCTCATATCACTCTGGTCGGTATCCTCCGGATATCCGCCGAGTCCAATACTGTCACCGGTAGGTAGTGTTCTCCTGCCAGGCTCAATGTCTTTCTATATGATTTTCTTACCCTGGGGTGCCGTACTGGGTCCACCATGTATCCGCAATCGGTTTCTCTCCCTGTCTCGATTTGGATAATCATCATAGCTCAGCATCGAGAAATCTCATGGTGGACATCGAAATATCATATCAAGAGAAACTGCGTTTTTAAAACAATCACAAGTTTTTAAATAATATCTGTGGTTTCTAAAATCCAGAAATCTTATGAAAATAGAATCTCATTAAGCATGGCAGTAATGAAATAATATGTACATGCAAAGAAAAATATTGTAATGCACAGCAAGAGTGTTCATATGAGCGCGTCGTGTAGCAGGGTAAAAAAATGCAATATCTAAAATAATATATGGTGTTGGGTACTAAACAGTAACTAGAATGCTAATAGGTTATAAAGTGATACAATAACATAGCGAGTTCTAATGTTTACATGGCATGGAAATTACCGATGATGTGTGTGTGAGCCGGCAGGCATGTGTACGTGCAACATGTGCATTATCGGTAATGGTGCGTGTATCCTAGAAAATGAAGTCACGTAAAGATAAGGGTATGAAACGTAGTATATATATTGTAAATGAAGGAAATGCGAGCGTATGCAGAAATAAGAAATCGTAATGTGAGCGTAAACAGAATAAAGAAATCGTAAACGCGAATGTTATAAAAATAATACGCAACTACGTATAAGCTAAACAGTTATGGTTTAAAATAGTACGAATCGTTGTTTTGGAAAATAGGGGCTACGATATTTTTCGAAAAAGATATCATTTGAAAAGTCGTAGCGTCCCTTGAAATTATCATTTAAAAGTGTGTAACGATTCGTTAGTTTTGAAAATAGATATAGCTCTAAATATATCATAGTATCTACTATGTGAATTTAAACAAGCTTTTCTCAAGTTGATATATAAGTCGGTGATCCATCCTCATCATATCACGTATGGAATATCCATCGTACGATATTATCAAATCAGTCGTACGGATCTATAGTCACGTATATTATCTCATCTCATATCATCATATATCATCTCATGTCCTCATATATCATATCATATAACATCGCCTCATATCATCATGTCCAATCATATCGACTCATGTCATTATATCAGATCATATCGTAAATATCCTCATATGTATATATGTATATGTATGTATGTTGTTAAGGATATGTATGCCCTAGATGTCATTATTGTACATTGATGTATATTATAGTGGATGCTTGGACATATATATAGAGGACTTCCTTGCTTGACATGATTGTATACTATCTGGTTACTCTTTATCTTAACATGTACACTTAGTATTATGATACTGTCTCTCAGATATATGTTGATAAAGCCTTTAGGGTGTTGGCTTGACTAGCAGGACTATGATGCGGATCATACTACTGGGACCTGGGTAGTCCACAAGCACATCCTTTAATTATTCCTAGTCGAGGGTATATCGAGACAGGGCATCGATATTCCAGAGTAGACTAGTGTGTATGTTTCTTGACCCTGTATGGGGGCGGTGGTTGATCACATAGCCATTGGTGTTTGACATCAAAGGTTGTACACAGGTGCTCATTAGAGAATGGGTACACCGAATAGGACTCGCCGAGAACTCCTAGATGGTACTATACCTATCGTCAGATAGCAGTTCTCTGGTGACACTGGTATATGTTAGTCTGTAGACCCGAGATCGTCATAAAGTCTTGTGTGGTTCCCACTGTGCTTTGATTTCCTCCCTACCACGGCTCAAAGGAGGCGTGCAAACAGGTGGATTTTGGGTACAGTCCCGAGTCACATGGAGGCAATGAGCGATAGGAGGGGTTTCGTCTCTCCCGGTATAGGGAGTTGATGTTGCGCTATGCTCGATTGGCTATAACAGGAAGTCCCTGGCCAGGGCTGTTGACGAGATTTACAGTGTTATCAGTAGTTTCTCGTACCGTTATAGGCCATACAACGGCATGACTTATCAAGTTATTAGGGTCTGATGATTCCACCCCCAGACTCGATATGCGAAATATCAGACGAAGAGACCGGACTGTACGGTAAGTGTTACCTATAGGCTTCGTGAGATTTTGAACAAGCTTGCTTGTTGATCTTCTAATCGCTCAATACCTAGGTAGCCGTTACGTCCAGTTAGTACAGCTGACGACTTGTGGGTGATTGATGTGATCATCACCTACTGCTGGCGTATTGATGAGTATTTAGAGTCCCACGCAGAAGTTTCCTGGTTCAAGCGAAACGAAATAGGTCACATATGCTGATATGTGCGGGGGCCAGATTAAATACGAGTATGTGATATCGTATTCTAATCTGGCGGTTATTTGTTATCGGTTAGGTTATATGTGATATAAATGGATTATTGAATCAATTATTGATTTGATAATGTGATATACAGATAGATGATATTAGTCGGTTATATGTGATATAACCGGATTATTAAATCAAGTGTTGATTTAATAATTTGATATATATTATATTTGATTTAATTATATATTAACTAACATTATTAGCCCACTAATTATTCTTCATGATATATATGATATATATTAAAATGAAGCATGGCATGGATTTTCTATTTTTAGAAAATAGAAAATGAAAAGAAAAATGGGGGACTTTTGAGAGCATGGGCAAGCATGGCTATTTTCATATATTTTATTCATTTGCTATCACTGTTGAAGCATGGTTGGATTTTTTAATCCATGCTTCAATAAGTGAGCAAGGGTGAGGCATTTTCTAGACAAGAGTTATTTTCTCTAGCTCTTTTTGCCTTAGCCATTTTTTTAGAGCTATCTCCATTTTCCTTTTTCTTCCTCTTGCTTCAAACAAACCCTAACCCTCACATGTGATGTGAATCATAGGGTTTTGTAGAAATCCTAGTTAGCAAACAAAACCCCTACTTCACCATCCTACACTTGATTAGCACTCAAGTGCAGTGTGTTTCCTTCACTAATAGGAGATTAGTGAAGAGGTAGTTTGAGCTAGAGGGACTTCGGGTGGATCATCTTTGGCACGAAGATCGCAAAGGAAGTTTGCACCTTCTTCAAGTGGAACCTAGTGGAGTCGTGTGGACTACTACCCGGAGCATTTGAAGAGAAGGACACGATCTACAAAGGTCGTTGTTTCGTTCTTTTATCTTAGTTTTGTGATATCATCATAGTAACCCTAATAATCTAGTTAGATTCTAGGTTAGTGTTCATTAGCACCATAAATTTTGAAAATTGCATGCTCGATACTTGTTTTAACCCTACCATGGTGCTAGTAAACACTTTCATAGTATCAGAGCTAAGCTAGAACATTAGGGAAAGTCTTTACGACGTTAAAGTGTTCAATTAGTTTTCGACCCGGATTTTTGGCAAGTTTCTGTCGATTTTTCAAAAGTTGGAATTTTTAAAATTAAAAATATGCAGAAAATCGTGTAGTGTTTTTAATGGATCCTCAACAAATTTGAGGACCCAACTCTATTAAACGACCGCGAAACCGCGGGCAAACCCCATGTTTGGCCGCAGTTCCGCCGCATGTTAGAAGAGTTGAGGTGTCTTTTTTCTTGTGTTGCTCCATTTTGTCATTTTGCACTCTCTGGCTATTTTTGATGAGACTCAAGTTGTTGAGATCTCTCGAATTTGTGGGTGTTTGAAAATCGATTGAAATGTTTAGCGTCGTATAGATTTTGATGATATGTGATACAATTTTTTGGATCCAAAATAATTGGATTTGTGAAAACTAGTTAGTATTTTGTAAATCTAGCATTGTAGTCTTTTTTGATCGATTGCCACGAAGTTTCAATTCGGATAGAAACTCCGTCGCAATCGCGTATCATACGCGAATACTCGCCGAATAACTTTACTAGGTAGCCATGTCCCATAGCCCCGGACCAAGTGACTGTAGGAGAACCCGGTTGCTAAAAGCATCCACTCGGGTGCTCGCGGCCACAGTGTTCTGCCTAAGTGCACTTCGTCGACGGCATCGGGGGTGCGACTATCTACTAAAGTTTCTGACGAGCATTCGATCGGGTAGTCGGGAATCTTGTTGAATTGCCCGACTAAGTTATTGAAAAGTGTTTTCGATTTGAGATTAGAATGCAAGGTTTATATGTTAGGCATGAAATTCGGAATATGAGATGTTCCGGGTTTATGAAGTCTAAGGAAATACGGATTCTAATTATTGTAGTTTTTCATTTCTTTTCTGCGACCGTAAGTGTAATATGCAGGGTATCCCAAATCTCGTTGCTATATGTCAACAGAATTTGGGATACGCATATTTACTTAAGTTGATGACATGTGATGTCATGTACTACTGTGATATGTTATATTGGATCGTCGTGATTGAATGGCATGAGGTTTTATGTGAGATGAGAGTTTTTTCAATTTTCATTTATGTAAAATTTGTATGTAATATTCTTTTATTGGGACACTTCCGGGTTGAGGATGATGTCACCATTGATGTATATCATTTACTTTTCCGCATTAGGATAGACCCAAGGCGGGGAGCAGAAGTAACCGGGTTCTAGAGTCCAGTGGGAGACCATATCGAGAAGTCGAGATTGGGTCTCCTAACTCTATAATTGGCAGGGTTGCTTGTCGCTCTCGTAGGGGTCTAGGGATGTGGGATTGGCTATTCATTGTTAGGTCCACGTTACCTCTCCCGGTACTTTCGGGGTTGCGGAAACGGTAAAACAAAAATTTTTCTAGACTTGGTAACATGGACCGTAAAAGCCGGATCTATGCTAAACAACACACTAGCATCCTAACTAGAGATTTATCTACTCGGTTAGGGGTTATACCACAACTTGAACTCCTTCTCTTCTTGTTGTTCTTCTCCTTGCTTGCTCCGAGGGTTGATCCGGAATTTGGTCACCTCCGCGGTCTCCTTGAGTCGAAGACGATCCACCCGAGAGATGTACACCGAGCTCCACCTCAAGCCGAGACAACTAGGGCAAAGTGATTGCTAGTCAAGAAGCCCTAGGATGTGTAGAGGAGATGTATGGATGTGTTTGTCTTTGTGGGATCTTTTTCTCTCAACACATGAGATCAAAAGATGAGATCAAGAGGAGGAAGAAGAAGGAGAAACTTAGCAACCATGGAGCTTTTCTTTTTCTTCTCACTTCAAGAGAGAGAATGAGAAGTGAATAATGAAAAGATTAAGCCAAAAGAAATGAACCATGGTTCCAATAATACACAAAATCATCATTACTAATCCTATCATGATAGAAGTTGATGGCAAATTGAATTGACCATTATCATAACACAAGAAATAAAAAGAAAATGAAAGAAGAGTGTGGATCTCTCTTGAAGGTCAATGGTCAACACGGTCAACGGGTCAACAAAGTCAAGAGAGATCCAAGTGGTCAAATGGTCAATGCAATTAGCCATCACAAATCTATCACTAAAAGGATTAGTAAACAATGTCTCCGGCTCATAACGGTTTTGACCAAACGAACTGTCAAAACCCTAATGAGTGTGCCACATTACGGTTTTGGCCGAACCAACTGCCAAAACCCTAATGGGGCACCTCCTCCTTCATCGCTCCTCAAAACTGTACATACACACCCGCATCTGCATTCCGTAGAATGCGAATGCACAAAAGACAAATCAAATCCATCTGTGCAATACTTGGATCTGGCTTAAACCAAAGTCCACTAGTGTTGCCTGCCCGAACAGCATACACACACAAGTGCACGTAAGGGATCGTAGCCCCGCCGTAAAACCATACGGCCTCTACACGTTTTGCTCAATGCAGGGAAACTCTCTGTGTAGGACTCTAAAGACTCGACACTACGCTGGAAGTGGGTTTAACCATAGACCGCAAGCGACACTAGCTGTACGTAACGGTCCCCAGGTAGATGTCGATAAGAAGGCCGATGAGGTAAACCCATCCGAACTCCTACTGAGCCTGTATGTGACAATCTCCGTACAGTCTGGTCTGTTCGTCTGATACATCGCATGGCGGGCCTAAGGGGGGTGGTGAACGTCAGTCCCCTAATAGCGGTACAAGTCGTGTCGGAGTATAGCCTAGAACACCCTGAGACATCACTGGAAACCTACCAGTATGTCTCGCTTGCCCTGGCCAGGGACTACATGTGTAATGGCTCTCCTAGACACAGCGCGATGTCAACCCCTAATACCGGGAGAGACGAATCCTGTCTAACCGTCACTGCCTCCAAGTGCTTCGGGACTGCACCCAACCACTACCTGTTTGCACGACTCAGTAGAGCCGTGGTAGGGTAGTAATCAAAGAACAGTAGGAACACACTCGAGGCGAAGTGACAGTGTCAAGTCAGCGGACTAAGCTGTACTCATGTCACCTGGGAACTGATAACTGACGATAGGTATAATACCAACCATCAGTTCCTGACGAGTCCTGTCCAGTGTACTCGTAACCTAACGAGCACCCGCATACTATCTCAAGTACGACGTACTGACAGCTGTGGGACAGACCGTCTCCCGTGCTGGGATGAGAAGCGCATACGCTAGTCTACTTCGGAGTATCAATGCCCTGTCTCGATAATCCCACGACTAGGGACGTGTAAAAGGATGTGCTTGTGGATTACCCAGCCCCCACAAGTGTGATCGCCATCACAACGCCGGTAATCAAGCAAAGATCCTAAGGGCTCTACTAATGCGTATAGGTGATATAATAAAGAAACACATGTACACATTAAAGCAGAGACAAACCAAGTAGCATACTACTATTTCGAGCAAGATTGTCTATACAACTGTGAATATCCCAAGCTTCCATCAAGTAATATACATACTAGTATGATACAGTAATGGCCTCTAGGGCATATACACTAACAATCTCCCACTTGCACTAAGGCCATGTACTGGCGTATCGAAGACCTATCATCTCGATCAGCCGCTCGAACTGAGTCTGGGGCAAGGCCTTCGTGAATGGGTCTGCTGTGTTGTCCTTTGTGTCCACTCTCCGCACCTCGATCTCCTGGCGATCAATGATCTCCCTGATCAGGTGATACCGCCTTAAGATGTGCCTGGATTTCTGATGGGACCTTGGTTCCTTCGCTAAAGCTATAGCCCCATTGTTATCGCAATACAAAAGTATTGGGTCAACGATGGATGGAACCACCTGAAGTTCACTAATGGACTTCTTCATCCAGACCGCCTCTTTTGCGGCATCGCTTGCAGCAATGTATTCAGCCTCCATCGTCGAGTCTGCGACGGTATCCTGTTTGGAACTCCTCCAACATACCGCCCCTCCGTTGAGGGTAAACACAAAACCCGAGACAGACTTGCTGTCATCTTTGTCACTCTGGAAGCTTGAATCGGTAAAGGACTCGACCTTAAGGTCTCCATTACCGTAAACCAGGAACATCTCCTTAGTCCTTCTCAGGTACTTGAGAATGTTCTTCACTGCTGTCCAGTGGTCCTCACCTGGGTCTGACTGATACCGGCTTACCGTGCTCAGCGCTTAAGCTACATCTGGTCTTGTACATAGCATCGCATACATTATAGATCCTACCGCCGAAGCGTAGGGTATAGTGCTCATGCGAACCCTCTCCTCGTCAGTCTTAGGAGACATCTTCTTGGAGAGGGTAATTCCGTGCAATGCGGGTATGTTACCGCGCTTCGAATCCTACATACTAAATCTCTTTAGTACGGTCTCTATGTACCTGGACTGCGAAAGTCCCAGTAGTCTCTTGGATCTATCTCTATAGATCTTGATCCCCAGAATGTACGAGGCATCACCCAGGTCCTTCATGGAGAACCGTTGTGACAAAAATAGCTTGACCGATTGTAGCATAGGAATGTCATTTCCTATCAAAAGAATGTCGTCCACGTACAAGACTAGGAATACGACAGTTCGTCCTACAATCTTCTTATAGACACAGGGTTCATCTTCGTTCTTGATGAAATCAAATTCCTTGATTGCCTCATCAAAATAGATGTTCCAGCTCTGCGATGCCTGCTTTAATCCATAAATGGATTTTAGCAACTTGCACACCTTCCCGCTACTCCCACTGTCTACGAAACCTTCTGGCTGATCCATGTAAACGCACTCTTCCAAACAACCGTTTAGGAAAGCCGTTTTAACATCCATCTGCCAGATTTCATAGTCATGGAAGGCAGCAATGGCAAGTAGGATCCGAATGGATTTGAGCATAGCCACCGGATAAAAAGTTTCGTCATAGTCCAAACCAGGTCTTTGACGAAAACCTTTTGCAACGAGTCTAGCCTTATAGGTTTCCACCTGCCCATCTACACCAAGTTTCCTTTTGTAGATCCATTTGCATCCAACGGGTTTTACCCCAGGTGGAGCAATATCCAAGGTCCACACTTTATTGGCGTACATGGACTCCATTTCGGATTGCATTGCTTCCTGCCACTTATCAGAGTCCCTACTGATAATGGCCTGCCTGAAACTGGTAGGGTCATCTTCTTCCAAGATGCAATCCTCTCGATCCCCGTCTATGAGAAAACCGTAGTATCTCTCGGGCGGATGAGAAATCCTACCAGATCTACTGAGTGGCTGAGATTCGTTTGGGGTTATTGAATTCAGTGGTTCCTCCTAAATTTTCAGTTACATTTTGTGGTTGCTGAATTTCTTCCAGTTCTACCGAACTCCCACTAGTTTCTTTTGCAAGAAACTCCCTTTCTAAAAAAGTAGCGTGGCGAGATACAAACACCTTCTGTTCCTCAGTGTGGTAGAACAGATATCCTAGTGAGTCTTTAGGATATCCCACAAATTTACACAGAACTGACCGTGCCTCTAGCTTGTCCGGTTTCTGTGTTTTCAAATATGCCGGACAACCCCATATCTTAAATCGCTTAAGATACGGATTTCTTCCACTCCATATTTCATATGGAGTCTTAGGCACTGATTTGGATGGAACGTAATTCAATAGGTATGCCGTTGTCTGAAGCGCATGTCCCCAAAAAGAAAGAGGCAACTCAGCACTACTCATCATGGAGCGAACCATATCCAATAGGGTTCGATTCCTCCGCTCCGATACACCGTTGTGCTGTGGTGTATAAGGAGGAGTAAGCTGAGAGAGAATACCATTCTCTTTTAAGTAATCCAGGAATTCCGTGCTTAAGTACTCCCCTCCTCTATCAGACCGGAGGATCTTGATACTTTTGCCAGTCTGGTTCTCTACTTCCTTTCTGAATTCCTTGAATTTCTCAAAAGCTTCAGATTTGTGTTTCATAAGATACACATATCCGAATCTAGAGAGATCGTCAGTGAATGTGATGAAGTACGAGAACCCACCCCTTGCATGTATAGACATCGGACCACATACATCACTGTGTATGAGTCCCAAGAGCTCTGCTGCCCTCTTTCCATGTCCGGTGAACGGAGATTTGGTCATCTTCCCTTTGAGACAAGACTGACAAGTTTCGTAGGATGAAAACTCGAACGTATTCAAGAGTCCATCTTTATGCAACTTACTCAGTCTTTTCTCTCTGATATGACCAAGTCTACAATGCCACAAGTAGGATTCATTCGTATCTGAATTCTTCCTCTTGCGTGTGTTTTGTACATTGAGAACTGTATTCTGATTTAGAACGTAGATACCATTACACAGTGCACCTTCTGCAACCAGTACCTTATAAAGGTAAATGTTCATGATATTTCTATCAAGAACAAAGTTATATCCATCTTTATCGAGTAAAGAAACTGATATGATGTTGCAAACCATGGAAGGTACATAGTAGCAATCGTTCAAAATCATAGTCTTGCCATTTGGCAATACTAGGTGATATTCACCGACGGCTGCCGCATTAACTTGTGCTCCGTTCGCTACTCTGAGCGACATATCACCCGGTGCAACTTTCCTACTTTTTCTCAGTCCCTGTAATAAATTACAGATATGAGACCCTGATCCGGTATCAAGTACCCAGGAGGTAGGGCTGACCGTAAAACAGTTCTTAATTACAAGAACACCTGAAGTAGATGCAAAACCATGCTTCTTCTTCAACTGGGTATCCTGGGAATCCATACAATCCCCTTTCCCTTGTTCATACTTATGACTGTTGTCACTAGTTAGAGCCGAACCAACGTTCCCCAGCCCCGAATAAGAATTCGGATTGGTCAAGCGATACATTTTATTATCTTGATTAGGGCGTGAAATGGTTGCTACCTGGAGAGAGAGAAAAGAAACACTTAGCGTGCGCTCTTGCAAGTTTAGATTGGTTTTTAATTTATCTAAACAGGATGGCTCCCACTGTCTCTCGAATCCCTCCTCAAACCATAAAGGAAGAATTAGTCGGGATCAATCTCACTGTACAATACTTGCTTAACCGTTCAGCCAGGCCAGTGTCGGTACTTCGAGGGAGGTTTTCCAACGCTTTCGCGAAGTTCCTTAATTAAGTAACCTCTTTTCCCTGTGGGCGTAGCCCCGCTAACACCTTTCTAGACACCTACTTGGTTTATAGCATTGATCGTTAAGCGAGAAAGTTCCCGAGGAGTAGCATATACTCACAGTAGGATCGGGATCCAAATATCATCACGTAACAAAACTGAAGGAATCCTACCAGAATCATCACACTCCAAATGGTATGCAACACTAGCAAGTTTCAGTACTTTTGAAACTCCCGATGTGGTTTTTGCCCCTAGAACGCAAGTGACCTTGACGGAGTCAACAAATCAAAGAGTCCTAGTCAAGTTCAACCCGTCATTATCTGGATTGCATCAAACCCACCCGCATAACCCTTGACGGAGTCAACAAGGTTATACGACTGTCCTAACCAATCCCATATACCGATACAAACAAGCAGCACTCAGCTACCGTACACTACGCCTTGACGGAGTCAACAAACGCAGCACGAATACTAAGTATTACTTGTAAGAAATGACGGAGGGCTACGGCTGGGTTTTTGGCGAAAACCCGTTAACGTAATGAACTTGATATCGTTGAAGGAACGTGATACACTTTTTGAAAATATAGTGGCGAAAAATTTTTGCTAAAGAGGTCACTCCCTGTGAAGGGATCTCGGCTCTTTCCTCGTCGAATGAGGTGCAGGATATTCCAAACTGAATACCTCGATGCATAGCAAGAATTAATCGAATATAGTGAAGTTATTACCCTGACGCAAACTTTTATCCAAGGGATCACTCCCGATGAGGGGATCTCGGCCCTTGCCTTGTCGAATGAGGTGCTGGGCATTCATAACCGAATACCTCGATGCAAAACAAAAGTGAACGTCCTTGCAATAACAGCTTTTTTTGAAAAATTGTTCCAACAACGTCTTTTAGGTTTATTTTCTTGCATTTGTTCTTTTAATGCGTCCCATCATTTAAATCCTACGATTGCAGAAAACAACCAAAATATGACGTACGCTTATGCCATTCGCATTCGCCACGGGGCCCCGTCATCACCCGTTAGGTTACTTAACTAACGACAGAGCGGGGGCTGGGCTAGCGCGGCTGAAAAACATAAGCAACGCCTAAATAGTTATTATATATAGATATATAGTAATGATAGCCAATCCAGATCACAGATGAACACTTTGGATATACTAGGAACCCGCGATTCGTTCGAGCCTGCAACGAAAAGCGGATTACACGGTCGTGATGAATAGCCAATACCCCATCCAAGACCCCTACGGGTGCGGCAAACTACCCGCCAAGTACCCGAAGCGAAGCAACCTCCCTCAACGCCGTGAGTAGGCCACTCGGCACTTCGAGATACCCGGTAGTTTGTGCACCCCCTCCATGGGTCTATTCTAGGAGCAAAAACAGTAAAAAGAATTAAACAATGACGGCTACAACCCCGACCTGGTTGTGCGGCCATACAAATAATATTACATCAATTTACAAATTTATTACATGAATGAAAGAAAAAGAAACTCTCATCTCACATCCACCCCGGCTATTCATCCGTGACAATCCAACGAGTTCATATACACATACCATCAATAATACAGATCACAGATATGTATAACCCCCACTAATCGACATATAGCGATTAGTAGACATTCAATACACATATAACATTACAGATATAACCATTAGCCAAAGTCTACAGAACATCGACCAAAAAATACGGATTTTTAAGCCCCAAAAACAAATTTTGCTTTCTGGAAAATCTGGGCAGAAAAGTCATATTGTAAAAATCCCAAAATACCCATCTAAGAAAACTGCAGAAAAGAAAATCGCCAACCGAGTTAAATCGGCCACGGTTCCGCGGCATAAGCAAGCTTATGCCGCGGAACCGCGGTGCTTTAACCGAGTTAGGTGATCATTTTTCTTTAGTATTCTATAAAAAGCCTGAGCCGATTTTTAGTGTATGATTTATTAATTTTGGAATAGTTCTAAAATCGACAGAAACTTCAAATTTCCGGGGTGTTTTGCGGTTTTTCGTCCGGTCGAAATTCTAAATACTTTGCTAACATGCTAGGGTGTGTTTAGTTAGGCTCTGATACCACTGTTAGGTCCACGTTACCTCTCCCGGTACTTTCGGGGTTGCGGAAACGGTAAAACAAAAAATTTTCTAGACTTGGTAACATGGACCGTAAAAGCCGGATCTATGCTAAACAACACACTAGCATCCTAACTAGAGATTTATCTACTCGGTTAGGGGTTATACCACAACTTGAACTCCTTCTCTTCCTATTGTTCTTCTCCTTGCTTGCTCCGAGGGTTGATCCGGACTTTGGTCACCTCCGCGGTCTCCTTGAGTCGAAGACGATCCACCCGAGAGATGTACACCGAGCTCCACCTCAAACCGAGGCAACTAGGGCAAAGTGATTGCTAGTCAAGAAGCCCTAGGATGTGTAGACGAGATGTATGGATGTGTTTGTCTTTGTGGGATCTTTTTCTCTCAACACATGACATCAAAAGATGAGATCAAGAGGAGGAAGAAGAAGGAGAAACTTAGCAACCATGGAGCTTTTCTTTTTCTTCTCACTTCAAGAGAGAGAATGAGAAGCGAATAATAAAAAGATTAAGCCAAAAGAAATTAACCATGGTTCCAATAATACACAAAATCATCATTACTAATCCTATCATGATAGAAGTTGATGGCACATTGAATTGACCATTATCATAACACAAGAAATAAAAAGAAAATGAAAGAAGAGTGTGGATCTCTCTTGAAGGTCAATGGTCAACACGGTCAACGGGTCAACAAAGTCAAGAGAGATCCAAGTGGTCAAATGGTCAATGCAATTAGCCATCACAAATCTATCACTAAAAGGATTAGTAAACAATGTCTCCGGCTCATAACGGTTTTGACCAAACGAACTGTCAAAACCCTAATAAGTGTGCCAAATTACGGTTTTGGCCGAACCAACTGCCAAAACCCTAATGGGGCACCTCCTCCTTCATCGCTCCTCAAAACTGTGCATACACACCCGCATCCGCATTCCGTAAAATGCGAATGCACAGAAGACAAATCAAATCCATCTGTGCAATACTAGGATCTGGCTTAAACCAAAGCCCACTAGTGTTGCCTGTCCGAACAGCATACGCACACAAGTGCACGTAAGTGATCGTAGCCCCGCCGTAAAACCATACGGCCTCTACACGTTTCGCTCAATGCAGGGAAACTCTCTGTGTGGGACTCTAAAGACTCGACACTACGCTGGTAGTGGGTTTAACCACAGACCGCAAGTGGCACTAGCTGTACGTAACGGTCCCCAGGTAGATGTCGATAAGAAGGCCGATGAGGTAAACCCATCCGAACTCCTACTGAGCCTGTATGTGACAATCTCCGTACAGTCCGGTCTGTTCGTCTGATACATCGCATGGCGGGCCTAGGGGGGTGGTGAACGTCAGTCCCCTAATAGCGGTACAAGTCGTGTCGGAGTGTAGCCCAGAACACCCTGAGACATCATTGGAAACCTACCAGTATGTCTCGCTTGCCCTGGCCAGGGACTACATGTGTAATGGCTCTCCTAGACACAGCGCGATGTCAACCCCTAATACCGGGAGAGACGAATCCTGTCTAACCGTCACTGCCTCCAAGTACTTCGGGACTGCACCCAACTACTACCTGTTTGCACGACTCAGTAGAGCCATGGTAGGGTAGTAATCAAAGAACAGTGGGAACACACTCGAGGCGAAGTGACAGTGTCAAGTCAGCGGACTAAGCTGTACTCATGTCACCTGGGAACTGATAACTGACGATAGGTATAATACCAACCATCAGTTCCCGACGAGTCCTGTCCAGTGTACTCGTAACCTAACGAGCACCCGCATACTATCTCAAGTATGACGTACTGACGGCTGTGGGACAGACCATCTCCCGTGCTGGGATGAGAAGCGCATACGCTAGTCTACTCCGGAGTATCAATGCCCTGTCTCGATAATCCCACGACTAGGGACGTGTATAAGGATGTGCTTGTGGATTACCCAGCCCCCACGAGTGTGATCGCCATCACAACGCCGGTAATCAAGCAAAGATCCTAAGGGCTCTACTAATGCGTATAGGTGATATAATAAAGAAACACATGTACACATTAAAGCAGAGACAAACCAAGTAGCATACTACTATTTCGAGCAAGATTGTCTATACAACCGTGAATATCCCAAGCTTCCATCAAGTAATATACATACTAGTATGATACAGTAATGGCCTCTAGAGCATATACACTAACATTCATCACGACCGTAGAATCCGTGTTTTTCATTATTGGCTTAATTTAAAACACGGACCTCCTAGTATATCCAATATTTCATATGTTGACTTCTGCTGCTTGGTTCTATGATGTGATCATATAATTGCGTGAGACGAATGCTATATTATATATATGATATATAATAAACGTTGCTTATGTTTTGCACCCGTGCTAGTCCAGCCCTCGCTCTGCCGTTAGTTAAGTAACCTAAGGGTGCATGACGGGGCCCCGTGGCGAATGCGGATGGCATAAACATACGTTCTATTTTTGTTTCTTTTTCTGTGATGTTTAGGGAAACATTAAATGATGGGACTTTATTAATGAGATTAATGAAAAGAAAAGAAACCTAAAGATATTGTACAATCGAAATTTTAAAAAGGTAGCTCTAGCTTTTTTGCTTTGCATAGTGGTGTTCCTTGATGAATATCCAGCACCTCATTCGATGAAGAAAGAGCCGAGATTCCTTTACCGGGATTGACCTCTTTAGCAAAAGTAGAAAATGCTACAACCCATTCGGTTTTGTTTTAATAGCTTCTCTAATTCTTTTTTTGCATAGTGGTATTCTTTGATGAATATCCAGTACCTCATTCGATGAGGAAAGAGCCGAGATCCCTTCACCGGGAGTGACCACTTTAGCAAAACTAGCAAAGGCTACAAAAAACACTCATTTTCAAATCACTAGATTTTACAACGATATCAAGTTCATTACGTTAAAGGTTTTCTTAAAAACTAGCCGTAGCCCTCCGTTATTTCAGATAAGTACTATTTAGTATTCGTGCTGCGTTTGTTGACCATAGTCAAGGTGTAGTGTGCGGTAGCTGATTAATGCTTATTGTTGGGTTACCTTAACACCCTAGCTATCAACCGTGGCGATTTGCGGAATAAAAATTTCTTAGAAGTTTAAAAACGGCGTTAGAATAACCCATTAAACCGGATCTAACCATAAACCTAACTAGCTAAACTAAGAGAGCTAACTACTATGAAAATAAGTCTCACCAAATGATCCAAGTCCTTCGGTCTTCTTTCCTCATCGTTCACTCCAAATGGCCACCATGATCGCGCTTGATCTCCTTTGCTCGCTCCATAGGTACTCTGGGATTGAGCTGTTAGTTATATATATGCCCTAGAGGTTACTGTACATATGATGTATATTGTAGTGGATGCTTGGAGGAGGACTTTCTTGCTCGACATGATATATGCTATCCGGTTGCTCTTTATCTTAACATGTATACTTATTGTCTCTCTATTACATGTTGACAAAGCCCTTAGGATAAGTACTTGACTACCAGGATTATGATGCAGGTCATACTAGTGGGGACAGAGTAGTCGGTAAGTACATCCTTCAAATGTTCTTAGTCGTGGGTGTATCGAGACAGGGCATCGATATACCAGAGTAGACTAGCGTATAACTTCTCGACCCATGTAGATGGGCGATGGATGATCCCATATCTATTGGTGTTTGACATCAGAGATAGTATACGGGTGCTCAGTAGAGACTGGGTACACTGGACGGACTCGCCGAGAACTCCCATATGGTATTATACCTCACGTCAGATGGCAGTTCTCTGGTGACACAGGTATAGGTTAGTCTATAGACCCGAGATCGTCATAGAGTCTTGTGTGATTCCCACTGTGCTTTGATTTCTACCTTACCACGTTCAAGAGAACGTGCAAAATGGTGGCTTTTGGCTACAGTCCCGAATCACATGGAGGCAATGAGCGATAGGGAGGGTTTTCGTCTCTTCCGGTATTGGGGGTTGATATTGCGCTGTGCTCGATTGGCTATAACAGATAGTCCCTGGCCAGAGCTGATTCAGAGATATACTGGTAAGTGTTATCAGTAGTTTCTCGACCCGTTATGAGCCTCACATCGTCACGACTTATCGAGTAACTAGGGTCTGACGTTTACCAACCCTAGACGAGATATGCGACATATCAGACGAAGAGACCGGACTGTACAGTAATGTTACTGATTGGATTCGCAGGAGTATGAGTAGGCATGCTGTTGATCTTTTGATCGCTCAATACCCGGGTGGCCGTTACGTTTAGTAGGCCACTTGCGGCAATGTGCATGTTTGATATAATCATCACCTACTGCCGGCGTATTGACGAGTCTTTAGAGTCCTACACAGAGGTTTCCTGGCTCAAGTGAAACGGAGTAGGAGCACATATATGATATGTGCAGGACCGAGATTAATACGATATGTGATACCGTATTCTATTCTCGCGATATGTGATATCGGTCGGTTATACATGATATAACCGGGTTATCGAATCAAGTGTTGATTCGATAAGTTGTTGCATTTTATATTAGTCGGTTATATGTGATATAGCCGGATTATTAAATCAAGTGTTGATTTAATAATTTAATGTATAATTATATATTTGATATATTAACTTACATTAACTAGTATTGGCTCAATTAAGATTTCTTTTCTCACTTAATATTGTGCATTAAGTATATATGTGATATATATTTGTGTACATGTTTGTGTCATGTTTGATGATACATGATTCATGGGTGTGTAAGACTTACACCATGCTTGGTTTAATCCTAGGGTTTTAATTTCTTAAGTAAATCAATAATTGGTGGCATTTAGTCATGGCTAGAAGTTTGGAGAAGCTTGCATGGTTCATTAACTAAGTCCACTTGTTTTGTTTTGCATAAGATATTTATTAACCCAACCATTATCCTAGCTATGGTTAACTCTCTGCAAGGGTTAATATTTGATATTAACTCACCCATGGTTATCATTCTAGACTTGATAATTGATCATGAGAGATTTTTCTTCTTCTTCTTCCAAAAAAAGCTTTCTATCTTCAATGGAGATGAGAGAAAAATAGTGAGAAAATTATTTCTAAAATGAGTAAAAATCCTACTTCATCATCCTCTACTACTTGCCATTTAGTATAGGGCGTTTGCTTCACTAATTCCATAATTAGTGAAGGGGTAGCTTGGGTTAGTGTCTCCTCGACGTAGATCATCTTCGGCCTCGAAGACTTCGTGCAAGCTTGCTCATTTCTTCAGGAGAACCATTTCGAGAGTTCGGGCGTTCATGATTCGCAGCAAAGGGATGACTACACAGAGCTATTAAAGTGAAGAACCGGTCTACAAAGGTTGTATTCCTCATTCACTTTGATTGTAAAGTTGTTTACATATCGTTTGTCGGATTTTCTAGTATCGATTCTAGGGTTAGGGTTAGCTAGAACGGCAAAAATTTGAAATTGGCATGGACGATACCTCACGAAACCTAGCTCCGTGCTAGAGAACCCTGCAGTGGTATCAGAGCCATGCTAGAAAATTAGACGATATTTGTTAGATTACGAAACCGAAACGAATCCGAAACCTGAAACACGAAAACATAGTTTCTGTCGATTTTAAAAAGTCTTCAAATTTTTTTTTAAACAACTGCAGAATGTTGTATGAGATATAAAATGAATACCACATAAATTTGAGTCAATTTGATCGCTTTTTGGCCGTCCACATTAGCCAAATTTCCGAGCTGCCTAGTTTTCCAGAGGAGTTTGGACTTCAAATTTTTGTAGTGTTCCAGTCACTTTGTTTTGGTGTTTTTGTTAGTTGTATGTATGCCCTAGAGGCCAGTATTGTACAGATGATGTATATTATATTGGATGCTTGGACATATATAGAGAGGACTTTCTTGCTCGATATGATAGTATGCTATCTGGTTGCTCTTTATCTTAACATGTATACTTGTCTCTTGATACTGTCTTATAGTTACATGTTGGTAAAGCCCTTAGGATGTGTACTTGACTACCTAGACTATGATGCAGATCATACTATGGGGATAGTGTAGTCCATAAGTACATCCATTAAGATTCCTAGTCGTGGGTGTATCGATACAGGACATCGATATACCAGTGTAGACTAGCGTATACGCTTCTCGACCCATGAGATGGGCGATGGATGATCCCATATCCATTGGGGTTTGACATCAGAGATGGTATACGGATGCTCAGTGGAGACTGGGTACACTGTACGGACTCACCGAGAACTCCCAGATGGTATTATACCTCACGTCAGATGGCAGTTCTCTGTTGACACTTGTGCAGGTTAGTCTGTAGACCCGAGATCGTTATAGAGTCTTGTGTGATTCCCACTGTGCTTTGATTTCCACCTTAACACATCCAAGAGGGGGTGCAAAACGGTGGTTTTTGGGTACAGTCTCGAGTCACATGGAGGCGATGAGCGATAGGAGGGGTTTCGTCTCTCCCGGTATTGGGGGTTGATGTTGCGCTGTGCTCGATTGGCCATAACAGGGAAGTCCCTGGCCAGGGATGATTTAGAGATTTACTGGTAAGTGTTACCAGTAGTTTTTCGACCCGTTATGAGCCTCACATCGGCACGACTTATCGGTTATTAGGGTCTGACGTTTACCACCCCTAGACTTAATATGCGACATATTAGACGAGGAGACCGGACTGTACGGGAAGTGTTACCGTTTGGCTTTTACAGGAGTTGGAGCGGGCTTGCTTTCTGATCTTCTGATCGCTCAATACCCGGGTAGCCTTTACGTCCAGCTAGTACCGCTGACGGCTTGTGGGTGTTTGATGTGATCATCACCTACTGCCGGCGTATTGACGAGTCTTTAGAGTCCTACATAGAGGTTTTACTGGCTCAGGCAAAACGAAATAGGAGCGCATATGTGATATGTGTGGGACCGAGAATAATGCGTGTATGTGATACCGTATTCTATTCTCGCGACTTTTTGTATCAGTCGGTTATATGTGATATAGCCGGGTTATCGAATCAAGTGTTGATTCGATAAGTCGATACATTGGATGTTAGTCGGTTATATGAGTTATGACCGGATTATTAAGTCAAGTGTTTTTTTAATAATTTATTGTATAATTGTATATTGGATATACTAATTTACATTAACTAACATTTGTTCACTTAAGGGTTTTTCTCACATGTGCACAACTTTAATATATATATGATATATATTAAAAAGTGTTTTCTTTTTGTATCATTGTTGTTGATACATCATTCATGGGTGTATGAGATTTACACCATGCTATTTATTATGTTGGGTTTTAATATTTAAAGTAATTACAAAATTAGTGGAGGATTAGAAAAATGCATGAAGCTTGTGGAAGCTTGTGGATGCATTGACTAAGTCCACTAAGTTTGTTTTTACTATGGATATTTGTTAACCCAACCATAAGGATTAGCCATGGTTATGTCTCTACATGAGTTAGTATATGATACTCACTCACCATGGTTAGCTTTCTCACTTGATCATTATCTTTCTCTCTTTCTCTCTTCATCTTCTTCCTTGAGCAAAAGAGCTCTCTAGGGTTTGATCCAAAGTGAGAAACATTGTGAGAAAATAAATTCTAAAGTGAACCCACTTCCTATTTCTCCATCCTCTACTAGACTAGCACTTTAGTTTAGGGTGTTTGCTTCACTAATTCTCTAGTTAGTGAAGTAGAAGCTTGAGTTGGCATCCCCTCGACGTAGATCATCTTCGGCCTCGAAGACTTCAAGCAAGGACGCTCCTTTAGCCTCGTGAAGCCATGCAAGAGTCCGGGAGAACCATGATCGCAGCGAAGGGACTTCAACAAGGAGCTAAAGAAGTGAAGGACCGATCTACAAAGGTTGTATTTCGTATTCACTTAGTTGTAGATGCTATTTACTTGCATATGAAACCCTAATTTTCTAGCAAAGATCTTGTTTAAGGTTGTTAGGCACGGCTAAAATTTTAATCGGGCATTGTTAATGCTTTCTTAACCCTTGTTAGTGTGCCTAGTAACCCTACAGTGGTATCAGAGCCTAGCTAGAGCATTAGGCGATGTGTTTACGAAGTTAAAACTCCGAACGAACCCCGAAACGTCAAAACGACCCCCTTTCTGGACTTTTTTCAAAAACTGTGATTTTTCTGAATTAAAAATACCTAAAAAATTCAGCAGGTAATTTTAAGCATTATTGTGCAAAACGATGACGTAAGCCGTACAGACCGCCGTGGAACCGCGGCAATAGCCTGCTTGTGCCGCGGATCCGCGGCCGTACAGTGAGTGTTTGCTTTGGTTTTTGTACAGTAATACTCCTATATGATAGTGCTATTTTCTGGGTATTTTTAAACTGACTCAAGTGTTGAGTATTCTGGGGATCATTTTTTATTCGTTAATTCGATCGGAATATTTAATTTCGTTTTGTTTTCCGGATATTTAGAAAGTATTAAAAAGTTCGAACGGATATCAATAACTCGCTTTTTCCCGACCCGGAAAATTTCCAAGTGTTGGATTTTTTCCGTAGTTTAGGAACGTCTAAATCGTGCAAGTTATGCAATGGACCCTCTAGAAGACAACAAACCTTAACTCGATTATGTGACCATCTTGAACTGCCTTATGAACCTTAGGGTTTGGGGCAGTACGGCGTTGCCACATGTGAGGTGTTGGCTTGACCCTTCTACGGCTGGACCATTGGTACTGTGGCATGTGATGGATGTTTTTAAACTCCCCTCAAGTGTTGAGAACTATTTGGGAAAACTTGGGTATTTGATCATTCGATCGGAAAGTTTAATACTGTCTATTTATCTGGAATGTGATACAATATGTAGAATTCATATAGTTAGGCATGAAATGCGAAATATGTGATATTTCAGATTTACGATGTCTAAAGAGATTGTGGATTCCAAATGTTGTAGTTTTACACTTTCTTTTCTGCGACCGTAAGTGTAATATGTGATATCGCCGGTTTCGTTGCTATATGTCAACGACAATTGGGATGCGCATATTTACTTACGTTGATGACATGTGATGTTATGTGTTGCTGGATATGTTATATTGGATCGTCGCGTTCTGAATAGCTGGGGGTTTTATGTGAGATGAGAGCTTTTATTTTCATTCATGTAAAATTAAATGTATGTAATATTCTTTTATTGGGGCACTTCCGGGATGAGGTCGATGTCACCATTTGTATATTATTTACTTTTCCACACTAGGATAGACCCAAGGAGGAGAGCATAAGTAACCGGGTTCTAGAGTCCAGTGGGAGACCAACTCGAAGAGTCGAGTTCGGGTCTCCTAACTCTAGAATTGGAAGGGTTGCTTGCTGCTCTCGTAGGGGTCTAGGGGTGTGGGTTTGGCTATTCATCGCGACCGTGGAATCCGTGTTTTATAGAGGCTCAAAATAAAACACGGACGTCCTAGTATATCCAATATTTTATATGTTTCTTCTGCTGCGATATCTGTGATGTGATCATTTGATATGTTGTGATAGATACTGTATATAGTATATATGATATATTATATAGACGTTACTTATGTTTTACACCCGCGCTAGCCCTTCCCCGCTCTGCTGTTAGTTACCTAACCTAACGGTGCACGAGAGGACAACGAGGCGAATGCGGATGGCATAAATGTACGTCGTATTTATCTGTGATGTTTAGGTGACTTAAATGATGGGACTTCATTAATGTGATTAATGAAAGAAAAGAAACCTAAAAGATGTTGTAGAATCAAATTTTTCAAAAAGGGTAGCTACAGTTTTTCTTTGCATAGTGATATATATGATATATCCTGCACCTTATTCGATGAGGAAAGAGCCGAGATCCCTTCACCGGGAGTGACCTCTTTAGCAAAACTGGCAGATGCTACAAAACTCGGTTTGTCTTTTGATTGCTTTTAGAGTTTTGCTTTGCATAGTGATATATATGATATGTCCTGCATCTTATTCGATGAGGAAAGAGCCGAGATCCCTTCACCAGGAGTGACCTCTTTAGCAAAACTAATGAAAGCCTCAAAATCACTCCATTTCAAAATTTCACATGATTCTACAACGATATCAAGTTCATTAAGCAATAGGTTTTCAGAAAAACCTGTCGTAGCCCTCCGTCATTTCAGATAAGTCCTGCTTAGTATTCGTGCTGCGTTTGTTGACCTTGTCAAGGCGCAGTGTGCGGTAGCTGACCAGTATTTATCTGCTTATGCATATGATGCAGATTGGATTAGGGTAGTCGTACGGCCTTGTTGACCTTGTCAAGGGTCGTACGGGTGGGTTTAATTCAATCAAGAAATGACGGGTTGAACTTGACTTACGGTCTATGGTTTGTTGACCTTGTCAAGGTCATAAATCGTTTGGGGCAAAATATTATCGGGAATTTCAAGTGTTGAAATTTGCAATGAGATTGCATACCTTCTATGAGATAGTTGGATCCCAATACCCACTGCGAGTAATTGTTACTCCTGAGAGAGTTTTACACAGGACAATTAGCCGATCAAGTAGGTGTCTAGAAAGGTGTCAACGGGGTTACGCCTCTGGGAAAACGAGGTTTACTTTAATTAGGTCCGTGCGAAAGCACGGGGAACCTCGCTCAAAGTACCGACACTGGCCTGGCTGAAAGATTGGCGAAGTTGTAGGGTGTAATTAATCCCGGCTAGTATTTCCTTTTAGGGTTTGAAGGAAGATTTGATAAAAACAGTGGGAGCCATCCTGATTAGATAAAATAATAACCAATCTGATCTTGCAAGAGCATACGCTAAAGTGTTTTCTTCTCTGTCTCTCCAGGTAGCGACCATATCATGCCTTAATAAAGATAATAATATGGATGTATTGACCGAACCCGCATGTTATACTGTGCTGGGGAACCTTTGTTCCGTTCTTTCTTATAAGAGTTATATGACTGAACAGGATATAGGGGAATACCAGGATTCCCATGCCACCCGTGTGAAGAAAGTACATGTTGATGCATTTTCTTTGGGTGTGTTCGTTACAGAGAACTGTTTCTCCATTTGCTCTACGTCATGGGTATTAGATACCGGGTCAGGATCCCATATATGTAATCAGTTACATGGGCTTAGGAAAGATAGAGAACTTGGAGAAGGTGATAAAGACATAAGGGTTGGAAATGGTGCAATTGTTGCAGCTAGAACCGTCGGGGAATATCACCTTGTATTGCCAACTGGTAATACATTAATTCTGAACGAATGCTATTACATGCCGAACCTGATATGCAACATTATATCGGTTTCTTTGTTGAGTAAAGAGGGATATAATTTTGTATTACCGGATAATGTTGAACATCTTCCTTAACCAAAATTTGGTTGGATCAGGCACGTTGTGCAATGGCATTTATGTTCTAAATCAATCAACAGTTCTGAGCATAACAAACACACACAAGAGGAAGAGTTCAGAACTGAACGAATCCTTCTTGTGGCATTGTAGACTGGGTCACATCAATGCGACACGACTAGCTAAGTTGCATAAGGATGGATATTTGAATCTGTTTGAATTTTCATCTTATGACACTTGCCAGTCATGTCTCAAAGGAAAGATGACCAAAACTCCGTTTACAGGACATGGAGAAAGAGTTACGGAACTCTTGGGACTGGTACATAGTGATGTATGCGGCCCCATGTCTATACATGCCAGGGATGGTTCTTCGTACTTCATTACATTCACTGACGATCTTTCTAGATTCGGATATGTGTTCCTGATGAAACACAAATCAGAAACTTTTGAGAAATTTAGAGAATATAAACAAGAAGTCAAGAACCAAACCGGGAATAGTATTAAAATCCTTCGATCTGATCGAGGAGGTGAATACTTGAGCAATGAATTCCCGGACTTCCTAAAAGAGAATGGGATTCTCTCTCAGCTAAATCCTCCATATACACCACAGCACAACGGTGTATCGGAACGGAGGAACCGCACCCTATTAGATATGGTGCTCTCTATGATGAGCACAGCTGAGTTACCTATTTCCTTCTGGGGGTATGCGCTGGAGACAGCAGCATACCTACTGAATCAAGTTCCATCTAAATCTGTACTTACCACACCATATGAGATATGGAGTGGGAAGAGGCCATATCTTAAACGAGTTAAGTATATGATAAGTGTCGGCATATGCCCATAATACTGCAGGATAACATGAAAATATGAATGCATGAATGTCTAAGCAATAAATATCATGTCTGTACTAATGTCAGAGAATAAATCACAATGTTATATCGGTCTAGTTGTTGACTGATTCTATCCATAAAAGACAATGTGATCTAAAGTGTACGTGACATAGCAATTACCGATGATGATGTGTGTGAGCCGGCAAATAAGTGTGCGTAGAATATGCGCATCATCGGTAATAGTGCTGGTGTCCTAACAGGTAAAGTTTATACTGATTATAGCAACATATAAAAGAACATGCACCATGATGATTACAGTATGAATGCAAGACAGATGTGCATTATCCACTCCTCTGCGATATACGAGTACAACTACCACTATGTGAGTCGAACCTAAACTAGTGTCCATCTAATATCCTAAGGAACTAACCTAAGAAACTAGTCAATAAGAAACAAGCATCTACCTAAGGTCTGAACCAATATCTCTAATAGTCGGCGATCCCGCCTCAATAGCGTCACGTACGTAGTACGGCTTCCTCGAATCAAGAGTGCGGATCAATCATCATATCTAAGCCTCGTACGGTAAAATCCATCGTACGGCATCCCAATATCGGGGTACGGGTCAAGTATCTCCTAGGTGTCTCATTATTCGTAATGTGTCATCATCAACACATCTCATGATCAAGGTGCTAAACTATAATCGCATACATAAATCATATATCATTGCCATCATGGAATAATCATTAGTTATCCTCAGAAATATCATGTCACATGTATCATATTGTGATTAAGTCATACCGATATCTTATCGTCATCAAGTCACAAGCTACTGCCCAGGTACTATTTTAGCGTCCCATGTACCTCAATATCACCACCACCCTTCATAGTTTATATATTCATGTTCATTATCTCATTCTCTAATGATCCGCTAACACTTTAATACGACTGTATAGTCAAGAATCACGGCATCAAGCCCAGTTATACTGTTTCATCATACCTCAGATATTATATCACATCAATGAATCCCATATATGTGTTGTATATATATATACACCTATACCTAGTTTTATATATATACACACCTATACGTATACTCCATGTCGAGTTTCAGTGTGTGCGTGTGTGTTTCTACCTGAAACCTAAGAACTTTTCCAAGGTACTCATCCCCTGATAAGGTTTTCCTAAATCAGTCTAGTTTAGCCTAGGGTTATTACTAGGGTCCTACGCGTTAAGTATCTAGGGTCACATCTGGTTTCCTACTGACAATAAATACTATTCCTATTCTACGTTGCGGGGGTGCTAAACGCCATCCACCCGACTTCCCCCCGTAGATATGCATCTACTCACCTGGTCCATGTCTGCCGACGACGGTGTCGCCATCCTCCTCTTCATCGCCCGCAGTCCACGTGAGGGGTACCTAAACGCAAACATATAAATAGCATCATAAACCGAATCACATACAAAAGTCAAACGATACAAGGAACAAGCATAGGTTAAAACCTATGTCCCGTCCACGCAAAAGAACCAAATATCGCTCGATATCGGCATACAAACTCCGATGGATCGAGATAAACATCAACAGATAACTCGTAGTTTTAAAACACATTACTTATATTTTAAAACATGATCAAATTCATCGAAACACTAAAATCGATCAAATCGTCTAATTTCATAAAACCCGAAAATGCCAATTTACCGTTTTTCATCAAAACTTGACAATTTAAATGAAACCAATGGTTATAAAACTCATTAAATAGCATAACTAGACTATACGACCCCTTACTTTATTTTTATTACACAATTTTGCATTTATTTGAAATTTCTAGTTTGCACCCTTTAACAATTTTCAACATTTTTCAAGCAAAATACCACAATTCCATCTCAAAACATGATTTTGCATAAATTAATGACTTAAACCACAATTTATGATTATAATGATATAATGAAACCATAATTATATTTTTAATCTCATTTATATAGGAATTTCTAAAATCTAGTTTACAAAATTAGCAATTTTTTTATCACACTTTATCAATTATCCATTGAAACTAGCAATCAAACTAAGTTTTTCTTTCCATTAACATGCTAACATTTCCACTAAAACTATAATCCAATGATAACAACCCAAATTAGAATTTTATATTAACCACAAACACATTTTGCAAAAACCTAGTTAACTAAATTCCTAATTTAAAACAATTTTTGAATAACAATTTGTTAAACAATAACCATGCAAGATTTCCTAATACTAAAAGTGTTAAACTAACTACTATAACCCTAAATAATTAACAAAAATCATAACTTGAATTTACAAACCCTAACTTGAATTTTTAAAAAAAACATAGAATTAATTCATTAAATCTAATTAAGCTTAAATGAACATCTAAAACAATAAATCAAAAGAAAGAAATTATACCTCCCAAAATATGAAATCCAAACAAGAAATGAGCCTCCAAAATGCATGCCTTCCATCTCCAAATTTCATATAAAAATGAGCAAGGAATAAAGAGTATGAAATAAATAGGATTTTGTGGAATTTTAATGGAATTTTTGATGTATTTTTAATGAATTTTGAATAAAAATGAGGTGGAAAAGGCGGGGGGGGGGGGGGGGCAGCCATGGGGCTTGTGGCCGGCCTAGAGGGAGGTGAGGGAGAGAAAGAAGAGAGTGTGATGTTGTGTAGAAGTTTCAAGAAGATAAACAACACTAAAAGTCTTTTCATGCTTTATTTATTTATTTATTTATTTATTTACTATAGCAACTCAAGAAAGCTCTAGAAAATAGGAAAAATTTGCAAATAAATTTTGCATGATACACACTAATTTCTAATATGCCATGGTTCATTTTTACAAATTAAAACTATTTAAATTTGTAATTTACACTAATTTAGTGTAAAAATAAAGCTTATGTTAATATTTAAAATAATTAATTTAGGAAAAATATTTTATTAAACTAAAAATTTATAAGTGGCTAAATAAACACCATTTAATAGTAATTTCATAATTAAAATAGATATTTTAAAAATTATAATGAAAACAATCACGGTTTGGTTTTACGAAAAATACTTTTTACTTTACCGAAAATCCTAAAATTCACTTAAACACTTTTATTCATTTAATTATTTATTTAATCATTTTTAACACGTTACAGTTCCTCACCCACCTGAGAGATACTACGTTTTTCTCATGGATGGTGGGAGCGAGGATTGCATCATGGAGGATGATGACCCAACTAGCTTCGAGCAGGCCATCACGAGTGGAGACTCGGTGAAATGGCTGGATGCAATGCGGTCCGAGATGGAATCCATGTACACCAACAAAGTATGGACTTTGGAATTTGCTCCTGAAGGGGTAAAACCCATTGGGAGCAAGTGGATCTTCAAGAAAAAACTTGGTGTAGATGGGAAAGTGGAGACTTTCAAAGCTAGACTTGTTGCAAAGGGTTTTCGTCAAAGACCAGGTGTGGACTATGACGAAACCTTTTCTCCAGTGGCTATGCTTAAATCCATCCGGATCATGCTTGCCATCGCTGCATATCATGACTACGAAATCTGCCAAATGGATGTTAAAACAGCCTTTCTAAACGGTGATTTAGAAGAGTGCGTGTACATGACTCAGCCAGAGGGCTTCGTAGATAGTGGGAGCAGCGGGAAGGTGTGCAAGCTACTTAAACTCATTTATGGATTAAAGCAAGTATCACGGAGTTAGAACATCTTCTTTGACGTCGTTATCAAAGAGTTTGATTTCGTCAAAAATGTAGATGGACCTTGTATCTACAAAATGGTGGCAGAGAGTAAGGTTGTCTTCCTCGTATTGTACGTAGACGACATACTCTTGATAGGAAATGACATTCCTATGCTGCAATCGGTCAAGCTCTTCTTATCACAGAGATTCTCAATAAAAGATCTAGGTGATGCCTCCTGCATACTGGGAATTATGATCTATAGAGATAGATCTAAAAAGATATTGGGATTGTCCCAATCCAGGTACATTGACACCATACTAAAGAGGTTTAGTATGGAAGAATCCAAGCGTGGGAACTTACCCACGATCTCTGGACTCACTCTCTCCAAAGAGATGTCTCCCAAGACTGATTTGGGGAGAGCTCACATGCAAGGGATACCCTATGCTTCGGCTGTAGGTTCTATCATGTACGCGATGCTATGTACCAGACCCGATGTAGCATACTCACTAAGTGTAGTGAGTAGGTATCAAGCTGATCCTGGAGAGAGTCATTGGACAGCTGTGAAGAGCATTCTCAAGTACTTGCGAAGGACTAAGGAGATGCTCTTGGTGTATGGTAACGGAGAACTCCAAGTGGAGTCCTTTACCGATTCGAGCTTCTAGAGTGATATGGACGACTCTAAGTCGCACTCGGGATTTGTCTTTACCCTTTACGGAGGGGCGGTTAGCTGGAAGAGTTCCAAGCAGGAAACCGTGGCAGACTCGACGATGGAGGCTGAATACATCGCTGCCAACGATGCTGCCAAAGAGGCTGTCTGGATCAAGAAGTTCATTACTGAACTTGGAGTGGTTCCATCCATTGAGCATCCAATACCTTTGTATTCCGATAACAATGGAGCGGTGGCTTTGGCCAAGGAACCCAGGTCCCATCAGTGATCCAGGCATATTGTGAGGCGGTATCACCTGATTCGGGAGATAGTTGATCGCTGGGAGATCGAGGTCAGGAAGGTTGACACGAAGAACAACACTGCGGATCCACTCACGAAGGCCATTCCCCAGATACAGTTTGAGAGACTCTTCGGGATGCTAGGTATGCGATACTACAGCAGCTGGCCCTAGTGCAAGTGGGAGATTGTTAGTTGTATGTATGCCCTGTAGGCCAGTATTGTATAGATGATGTATATTATATTGGATGCTTGGACATATATAGAGAGGACTTTCTTGCTCGATATGATAGTATGCTATCTGGTTGCTCTTTATCTTAACATGTATACTTGTCTCTTGATACTGTCTTATAGTTACATGTTGGTAAAGCCCTTAGGATGTGTACTTGACTACCTGGACTATGATGCAGATCATACTATGGGGACAGTGTAGTCCATAAGTACATCCTTTAAGGTTCCTAGTCGTGGGTGTATCGAGACAGGGCATCGATATACCAGTGTAGACTAGCGTATATGCTTCTCGACCCATGAGATTGACGATGGATGATCCCATATCCATTGGTGTTTGACATCAGAGATGGTATACGGGTGCTCAGTGGAGACTGGGTACACTGGACGGAATCGCCGAGAACTCCCAGATGGTATTATACCTCACGTCAGATGGCAGTTCTCTGGTGACACTTGTGCAGGTTAGTCTGTAGACCCGAGATCGTCATAGAGTCTTGTGTGATTTCCACTGTGCTTTGATTTCCACCTTACCACGTCCAAGAGGGCATGCAAAATGGTGGTTTTTGGGTACAGTCCCGAGTCACATGGAGGCGATGAGCGATAGGAGAGGTTTTGTCTCTCCCGGTATTGAAGGTTGATGTTGCGCTGTGCTCGATTGGCCATAACTGGGAAGTCCCTGGCCAGGGCTGATTTAGAGATTTACTGGTAAGTGTTACCAGTAGTTTCTCGACCCGTTATGAGCCTCACATCGGCACGACTTATCGGTTATTGGGGTCTGGCGTTTACCACCCCTAGACTTGATATGCGACATATCAGACGAGGAGACCGGACTGTACGGGAAGTGTTACCGTTTGGATTTTACAGGAGTTGGAGCGGGCTTGCTTGCTGATCTTCTGATCACTCAATACCCGGGTAGCCGTTACATCCAGCTAGTACCGCTGACGGTTTGTGGGTGCTTGATGTGATCATCACCTACTGCCGGCGTATTGACGAGTCTTTAGAGTCCTACATAGAGGTTTTACTGGCTCAGGAAAAACAAAATAGGAGCGCATATGTGATATGTGCGGGACCGAGAATAATGCGTGTATGTGATACCGTATTCTATTCTCGCGACTTTTTGTATTGGTCGGTTATATGTGATATAGCCGGGTTATCTTATCAAGTGTTGATTCGATAAGTCGATACATTGGATGTTAGTCGGTTATATGAGTTATGACCGGATTATTAAGTCAAGTGTTGATTTAATAATTTATTGTATAATTGTATATTGGATATACTAATTTATATTAACTAACATTTGTTCACTTAAGGGTTTTTCTCACATGTGCACAACTTTAATATATATATGATATATATTAAAATGTGTTTTCTTTTTGTATCATGGTTGTTGATACATCATTCATGGGTGTATGAGACTTATACCATGCTATTTATTATGTTGGGTTTTAATATTTAAAGTAATTACAAAATTGGTGGAGGATTAGAAAAATGCATGAAGCTTGTGGAAGCTTGTGGATGCATTGACTAAGTCCACAAAGTTTGTTTTTACTATGGATATTTGTTAACCCAACCATTAGGATTAGCCATGGTTATGTCTCTACATGAGTTAGTATATGATACTCACTCACCATGGTTAGCTTTCTCACTTGATCATTATCTTTCTCTTTTTCTCTCTTCATCTTCTTCCTTGAGCAAAAGAGCTCTCTAGGGTTTAATCCAAAGTGAGAAACATTGTGAGAAAATAAATTCTAAAGTGAACCCACTTCCTATTTCTCCATCCTCTACTAGACTAGCACTTTAGTTTAGGGTGTTTGCTTCACTAATTCTCTAGTTAGTGAAGTAGAAGCTTGAGTTGGCATCCCCTCGACGTAGATCATCTTCGGCCTCGAAGACTTCAAGCAAGGACGCTCTTTTAGCCTCGTGAAGCCATGCAAGAGTCCGGGAGAACCACGATCGCAGCGAAGGGACTTCAACAAGGAGCTAAAGAAGTGAAGGACCGATCTATAAAGGTTGTATTTCGTATTCACTTAGTTGTAGATGCTATTACTTGCATATGAAACCCTAATTTTCTAGCAAAGATCTTGTTTAGGGTTGTTAGGCACGGCTAAAATTTTAATCGGGCATAGTTGATGCTTTCTTAACCCTTGTTAGAGTGCCTAGTAACCCTACAATTTTAGGTGTTGTTTGTTTTTGCTAATTTTGCAATAGATGTGATCTTACACTATAAGCAATTCGGAGTGTTTTATATTCGTTGTTTTAACAATGTTTCGGGTATTCGCATGTTGTCTAGGCGAAGTTAAAAAGTTCGATCGAATGTCAAAAACTTATTTTTCCAAGTTTAACGTATTCAGAAAATCATGCAAGTAATTCTATGAACCCACTAGAAGAATGAAACCCTAACTCGACATAATGACCATGGGACCGCTTTCGAACCTTAGGATTTACGGCAGTTCCGCGGTGCCATTAATGAGGCTTGGGTCTGCCCTTCTACGGTTGATTCATAGGTACCGTGGCATGTTCTTGGTATTATTAAACTGTGCTCAAGTGTTGAGCTCTCGGGGAATTGTAGAACTTTGATAAATCGATCGAAAAGTTTAACGTCGTCCGAGTATCATGTGATGGGATACAATACTTGGAATCCACACTAATTTGAATTTTATAAATCTAGCAATTTAGTCTCATTTGATCGGTTGCCACGGGATTTTGTTGTGATCAAAAGTCCGTCGTAATCACATAGCGTACGCGGATACTCGCCGGGTAACCTTACTAGATAGCCACGCCCCATAGCCCAGACCAAGTGACTGTAGGAGAACCCCATCGCCTAAGGCATCCGTTAGGGTGCTTGCGGCCGCGGTGTTCCGCCTTAGTGCACTTCGTCGACGGCATCGGGGGGTGTGGCCGTCTGCTATAGTTTCCGACAAGCATTTGATCAGGTAATCGGGTATCTTGTTGAATTACCCGACAGGTTATTGGAAAGTGTTTTCAATATCGATACTAAAATGTGGGGTTTATAATTGTTAGGCATGTGATGTCTAAGGAATTCATTTGGTTAGGCATGAAATCGAAAGTATATGATATTTCGGGTTTATGATGTCTAAGGTGGTTGCGGATTCCAACTGTTGTAGTTTTTCACTTTTTTTTCTGCGACCGTAAGTGTAATATGTGGTGTATCGCCGGTTTTGTTGCTATACATCAACGATAATTAGGATATGCATATTTACTTACGTTGATGACATGTGATGTTATGTGTTGCTGGGATATGTTATATTGGATCGTCGTGTTTGAATAGCCATGGGTTTTTATGTGAGATGAGAGTTTTTTTATTTTCATTCATGTAAAAGCTTGTATGTGATATTCTTTTATTGGGGCACATCTGGGTTGAGGATGATGTCACCATTGTATATTATTTATTTTTCCGCATTAGGATAGACCCAAGGAGGAGAGCACAAGTAACCGGGTTCTAGGGTCCAGTGGGAGACCATCTCGAGGAGTCAAGACCGTGTCTCCTAACTCTAGAATTGGTAGGATTGCTTGCCGCTTTCGTAGGGGTCTAGGGATGTGGGTTTGGCTATTCATCACGACTGTGGAATCCGTGTTTTATACAGGCTTAATCTAAAACACGGAAATCCTAGTATATCCAATATTTCATATGTTGTTTTTTCTGCTGCGATATTCTGTGATGTGATCACTTCGTATGTTAAGATAGATACTGTATATAGTATTTGCGATATATTATATAGATGTTGCTTATGTTTTACACCCGCGCTAGCCATGCCCCGCTCTGCCGTTAGTTACCTAACCTAACAGTGCATGACGGGACATCGAGGCGAATGCGGATGGCATAAGCGTACGTTGTATTTATCTGTGATGCTTAGGTAACTTAAATGATAGGACATTCATTAATAAGATTAATGAAATAAAAGAAACCTAAAAGATGTTGTAGAAACTTGTTTTAAAAACTGGTAGCTCTAGTTCTTGCTTTGCATAGCGGTATTCCTTGTAGAATATCCAGCACCTTATTCGATAAGGAAAGAGCCGAGATCCCTTCCCTGGGAGTGACCTCTTTAGCAATAACTGGCAGATGCTACAACCCTCGGTTTGTCTTTTGATTGCTTCTATAGTTTTTGCTTTGCAAAGTGGTATTTATGAAATATCCTGCACCTTATTCGATAAGGAAGGAGCCGAGATCCCTTCAACGGGAGTGACCTCTTCAGCAAAACTAGTAAAAGCCTTAAAAACACTCATTTTAAAATTCACTTGATTCTACAACGATATCAAGTTCATTACGCAAAAGGTTTTCTTATAAACCTTTCGTAGCCCTCCGTCATTTCAGATAAGTACTAGTTAGTATTCGTGCTACGTTTGTTGACTATGTTAAGGCGTAGTGTGCGGTAGCTAATTAGAGCTTATCTGCTTAAGCATGAGATGTGATTGGATTATGGCAGTCGTGCGACTTTGTTGACTATGTTAAGGGTCGTGCGGGTTAGTTTAATTCAATCAAGAAATGTACGGGTTGAACTTGACTAGCACTTATGATTTGTTGACTATGTTAAGGTCATATAGCTGCTAAGGGCAAAACATTATCGGGAATTTCAAGTGTTGAAATTTGCAATGTGATTGCATACCTTCTATGAGATAGTTGGATCCCGATACCCACTGTGAGTAAGAGTTACTCCTGGGAGAGTTTTACGCATTACAATTATCCGATCAAGTAGGTGTCTAGAAAGGTGTTAAGGGGGTTACGCCCCTGGGAAAACGAGGTTTATTTTAATTAGGTCCGTGCAAAAGCACAAGGAACCTCCCTCAAAGTACCGACACTGGCCTGGCCGAAAGATTGGCGAACTTATAGGGTGTAATTAATCCCGGCTAGTCTTTCCTTTTTAGGTTTGAAGGAAAGTTTGATAAAAACAGTGGGAGTCATCCTGATTAGATAAAATAATAACCAATCTAATCTTGCAAGAGCATACGCTGAGTGTTTTCTTCTCTCTCTCTCCAGGTAGCGACCATGTCACGCCTTAATCAAGATAATAATATGGATGTATTGACCGAACCCGCTTGTTATACTGAGCTGGGGAACGTTAGTCCCGTTCCAATTTATAATTGTTATAAGACCGAGCAAGAAATAGGGGAATACCAGGATTCCCGTGCCATCCAAATGAAGAAAGTGCATGCTGATGCATCTTCTTCGGGTATGTTCATTACCAAGAACTGTTTCTCAGTATCCTCTACATCTTGGGTATGAGATACCGGATCAGGATCCCATATATGTAATCTGTTACATGGGCTACAAATAGGTAGAGAACTGGGAATGGGTGATAAGTTTCAAGAGTTAGAAACAGTGCAAGTATTGCAGCCAAGCTTGTTGGCAGTTATCACCTTGTATTACCAAATACATTGATTTTGAACGAATGTTATTAGATACCGAGCCTGATATACAACATTAGATCAGTCTCTTTATTATGTAAAGAAGGATATACTTTTGTATTGATGGATAATGTTTTGAACATTTTCCTATATCAAGTGTTGATCGGTTCAGGCACGTTATCTAATGGCATATACGTTCTAAATCAAACTACAGTTCTTAACATACAGAACACACAAAAGAGGAAGAGTTCAGAAATGAACGTATCCTTCTTAAGGTATTGTAGACTAGATCATATCAATGCGACACAACTAGCTAAGTTACATTTAGATGCATATTTAAATCAGTTTGAATTTATATCTTGTGAAACCTGCCAGTCATGTCACAAAGATAAGATGACCATATCTCCGTTTATTGGAAATAGAGAAAGAATTAGTGAACTATTGGGATTGTTACATGATGATGTATGTAAGTCCCCTGTCTGCACATGCCAGGACCGATTCTTTGTACTTCATTACATTCACTGATAATCTCTCAAGATTCGGACATATGTTCCTGTTGAAACACAAGTCTGAAGTTTTTGAGAAATTCAAAGAATATAAGTTAGAAGTAGAGAACCAAAACATGTATAAGTATTATGTTCTTTGATGTGATCAGGGAGGAGAATACTTGAGCACGGAATTCCTGGACTATTCTAAAGGAGAATGAGATTCTCTCTTAGCATTACTCCTCCGTATACACCACAGCACAATGGTGTATCGGGGCGGAACAATCACACCCTATTAGATATGGTGCGCTCTATGATTAGTATTACTGAATTGCCTATTTCTTTTGGGGGTTATGCACTTGAGAAGCTGCATACCTATTGAATAGGGTTCTAACCAAATCGGGTGCCTAACACTCCATATGCGATATGGTATGGGAAGATCCCATCTCTTAAGTAAGTTAAGATTTGGGGTTGTCCGGCCTATGTCAAAAGCAAAATCCGGACAAGCTCGAGGCAAGGTCAGTTCTGTGGAAGTTTGTTGGATATCCCAAGCATTTGCGATGGAATATCTTCTACCACACTGAGGAGCAAAAGGTGTTTTGTTTCTCAGCATGCCACCTTTTTAGAAAAGGAATTTCTTGTGAAGAAATTAGTGATCATGAGGTAGAACTAGAAGGAGTTCCAGCTATACAAACTACAGCTGACGATTTGGTAGAACTGGAGGATTCAATAGTTTCCCATGAACCTCAGCCTCTCCGCCGATCTGGTAGGGTTCCTCATCCTCCTAAGAGATACTTCGGTTTTCTCAATGACCGTGGGAGCGAGGATTGCATCATGAGATGATGACGCAACTAGTTTCGAGCAGGCCATCAGGAGTGAGGACTCTGTAAGAATGGCTGGATGCTAAGCGATCTGAGATGGAATCCATATACACCAACAAAGTATGGACTTTGGTTGCTATATTTGAAGGGTTAAATCCCCATCAGGAGCAAGTATATCTTGAGAAGATTACTTGGTGTAGATGGAAAAGTTGAAACTTTCAAAACTAGACTTGTTGTAAAAGGTTCTCATCATCGATCAGGTGTGGTTTATGATGAAACCTTTTTCTCCAGTAGCTATGCTTAAGTCCATCCGGATCCTACATGCCATTGCTACATACCATGACTACGATATCTGGCGGTTGGGTGTCATGACTGCTTTTCTAAATAGTGATTTAGAAAAGAGCGTCTATAAGTACACGGCCAGAGGGCTTCGTAAATAGTGGGAGCAGCGAAAACGTGTACAAGTTTCTTTACAGGTTAAAGCAAGCATCGCAGAGATGGAACATCTGTTATGATGTGGTAGTCAAAGAGTTTGGCTTCATCAAAATGGTAGATGAACCTTGTATGTACAAAAGGGTAGTAGAGAGTATTGTGATCTTCCTCGTATTGTACGTGGATGACATACTCTTGATAGGAAAGGTGTTTCCTATGCTACACTCAGTCAATCTCCTCTTATCACAAGGATTCTCCATATAGGATCAAGGTGATACCTCCTGAATCCTGGGTTTTGGATCTATGAGATAAATCTAAGTGGATGTTAGGATTCTCACTAGGTGTAGTGAGATGGTATCAATCGATCCTGGGGAGAATCACTGGAAAGCTTCCAGGATGATAAGGTCGACTGAATGTCAGTCACAGGCATTGTTTTTACCCTCAGTAGAGGGACGGTATATTGGAAGAGTTCCAAGCTAGATACCGTGACATACTAGATGATAAAGGTTGGATACATCGCTACCAACGATACTACCAAAGAGGGAGTCTGGGTGTATATAAGTTCATGAGATGAGCTTCGTTCCTACCATTGTGTGACAATGGAGTTGTGGCTTTGGCCTAGGAACCCACATCCCATCAGTGATCCAGATATATTCTAAGGCAGTATCACCTAATCATGGAGATGGTTGATCTCTAGGGAGATCGAGGTTAAGAGAGTAGACACAGAGGACAACACGGCGAATCCACTCACAAAGGCATTTTCCCAAAAGGGACTTTTTATGGGATGGTTGTGTATGAGATACTACAACCACTGCTGATTGTTGGGTATTGGATACCACGACAGATGGCCCTAGTGCAAGTGGGAGATTGTTAGTTATATGTATGCCCCAGAGGCCATTACTGTACATATGATGTATATTGTAGTGGATGCTTGGATATATATAGGGAGGACTTTCTTGCTCGACATGATAGTATGCTATCTGGTTGCTCTTTATCTAAACATGTACACTTATTATCTCTCTATTACATGTTGGTAAAGCCCTTAGGATGAGTACTTGACTACCATGATTATGATGCAGATAATGTTGGAGATAGTGCCCTCAGAGTCAATTATTGGATCACAAGCACGTGATTGCAATGATTGAGGGAGGACCTATCCCGGTAGAACAGTCTTACTCGAGATGATAGTATGCTATCAGGTTTACCTTTATCATCGTGTACTGTTTTAGGTGACCTGACACGTCGCTATTACACGTTGATAGAGCCCCTAGGATTCTTGCTTGACCACCAGCAGTATGAGGGCGATCATATAAGTGGGAGCTGGCGGTCTACAAGCACATCCTTAAAAGGTCCCTAGTCGTGGGAGTTTCGAGACAGGGCATCGATTCTCCAGAGTAGACTAGTGTATACAGTCGAGACCCCGACGAGGGGCGGTGGCCGGTCTCACAAGCCACTGGTGTCAGTTGGATCACCTAAGATGTATACAGGTGCTCATTGGGTTATGAGTACACCGGACAGGACTCGCCGGGAACATGCTAGTTGGTCTTATACCTGACGTCAGATAGCAGTTCCCAGGTGACATGTGTACAGGTTAGTTCATCGACCTGGGGATCGTCATTTGTCTCGTGTGAGTTCCCACTGTACTTTGATTACTACCCTACCACGGCTCAAAGGAGTCGTGCAAACAGGTTTTAGTTGGGTACAGTCCCGAGCCACATGGAGGCAGTGAGCGGATCTTCGGGGGTTTCGTCTCTCCCGGTATTGGGGGTGAGGTCGCGCTGTGTCTAGGAGAGCCATTACACAAAGTCCTTGGCCAAGGCAGGAGATTTACTGGTAGGTATTCCAGTAGTATCTCAGGGTGTTCTGGGCTACACTCCGACACGACTTGTACCGCTTTTGGGGGTCTGACTTCTACCAACCCCCTAGGCCCGCCATGCGATGCTCATAGACGAACGGACCGTACTGTACGGATATTGTCACTGACAGGCTCAGTAGGGTGTCAGGATGAGTTCGCTCATCGACGTCCCTTTTAGTCAATAGCTGGTGGCCCGTCACGTATTGGCTTATACCTCTGACGTGCTAGTGGTTAAATCCACAGCCATAGTATTGACGAGTCTTTAGAGTCTACCACACTTTCAGTTACTCAGTTTTCGGGCGAAACGCTGTAGAGGCCGTATGGAGATATGGCAGGATCCGATCAGATACGTGCGGTATTGCACGGATCAGGATCGGACGGTTTGTACTAGTAGCCGTATAGGTATATGGCAGGGTTCGATCAGATACGTGCGGTATTGCACGGATCAGGATCGAACAGATATTACTAGCCGGCTTTGGTTTAAGCCGGTCCTAGTTTAGTACAGTGTAGAATTTGTCTTTTTGCATTTGTATCCGGACGGAATACAGATGCGGGTGTGTATGCACAGTATCGGGGTTTTCCTGTAATTTATTACGGGACCAGTTTTCTGGAGTTGCCAGTTTGCATTCCGTTCCGGCCGGTTTTCCTTTGTTCTTTCCCGGCCGGACTTTTCCGATGGAGGGGGTTATTTGCAATTGTGCAAATAACATATTGAGGAGGGGGTTTCTTGCACTTGTCTTGATTATGATAGGTTTGAATCTTTCATCCATGCTTGCTTTGACTTGTGATTTGAGTGGGTATGGATTCAATAGTGTATAAGCATGGTTGATGTCTTTTGTTGTGGTCACCACTTGTTATCCTACAATAACCTCCCTTCATTGTTTTCCATTCTTGTTTTTTCCTCCACCAAATTAACAAGTGGCCGGCCAATTCTTTGGATAGTGAGAGTGAGTTCATTTTGAGATGAAAGATTGGTTCATATCATTCTTACATGCTTGCAAAATTCTACACTTCATTTCCAAAGTCCATTCATGATCCCTCCATCATCCAAAGGCAACCAAACCCCAAAGAGACAAGTAGCCTCTACACTACACTTCCTACAGCAAATCTTGGACGCGTCGATTCGCCAGCTTCGCGCCCGAGTTGCCTCGGTATTGAGGTGGGAGCCCGTAAAAGCTACAGGCGATGTGGTGCCCTTTCCGACGAGGAGGAGACGGAGGGAGATCCCGCGAGGAGACATGAGTGGAGATGAAGACCGGAGGACTCGGATCAGTCGGTACAACATTTCTACACTCTTTACTGTTTGTTAGTTTAGCAATAATGGTAGATCCGGGTTAAAGTATACGATAGCGCCAAGTTAAAAAGTTTTATTCCGCAATTGGCGTCTGTAGACTGCCGGGGCGCTAACGTAGACTAACAGTGGTATCAGAGCCTCACCATTTTGCTATGCTAACTTGTGCTAACGCGTTTAAAACTTCGATCCGACCGGAAATCGAAAACTACAAAAATCCAAGCCGACAGTTTCTGTTGTTTTTAAACGGTCTCAAAATTGATTTCTGGATGTCTTAAAAATCAGAGCAGGAACTTATAAGAATGACGACAAAATTTAGGGTCGTGATCCCTAGAAGCCGCCGCGTAAGCGCGGCCAAACCCTCGGTTAGGCCGCGCAACCGCGGCCACGTGGGGAGCACGTGCTCCCAAATTTTGTCAGGTTGTTCTATGTGGGTTTTTGGGGTCTTTGATATATATCGTTTTTGCCCAGATTTTGTTACTGTTCACCAGTATGTCGTGGGGCCCACTTCTTGATATTTTGTCGATCGAAATTTAAACACGTTAGTTTTCACAGTATTTACATTATATCTGCGACCGTGAATGTCACTCGATCGGTAAATCCGGTCTAACTGCTATAGCCCGGTTAGACAGATTTGCGAACGTGACTTTCACGTTGATGTTCTATGTATTTGCTGTGATGTTGCGGATCGGTCGTGGGGGATAGCCTGGATGCAATGCTAGTACAGTGTTGTTGTATTATGTACATTTGATATTGCGGGGCGAGCGTCCGACATGTGGACTGCCGTCACTGCCTGATTGTATTATTCTTTTGGGGCACGACCTGGTTGCGGTCGATGTACCCGGTGTATGTATATTTTACTTTCTGTACTAGGGTTACCCCGCGGAGGGGTGCACGGATAGCCGGGTTCTGGAGGGCAACGGGCCCGCATCTCAGGGCATTGAGACGGAGGGGCTTCAGTCTGGAATTGGCGGGCTATTCGCCGCACTCGTAGGGGGTACAGGTTGACCCAGGAGGGGTGCCCAAGTTACCGGATTCCGTGAAGTGCTGGGTGGTCCATTCACGGCGCTGAAAGGGGGCTGCCTCGCTTCAGGTTTTGGCGGGTGACTTGCCGCACCCGTAGGGGTCTAGGTTTTCATTGCACAGGCTATCCACACGACCAGGGGAACGTCGGGTTTCAGTAGTGTCTCTGTGAAACCCGGGGATCCCAGATATCTGTATTGTTCTGTGTTGCTGTACATTTCTGTGATGTTGCATTTTATTCACGCCTTGAGCGAAATACTATATATTGGTATATATATTAGTAGATGTTGTATATGTTTTTCATCCGCGCTAGTCCAGTCCCCGCTCTGCCGTTAGTAAGCTAACCTAACGGGTGATGACGGGACCCAGTGGCGAATGCGGATGGCATATACGTACGTCAGTATATTTTCGTTCTTTGTGGTGTGATCAATTGATGGGACTGCATTGATTCGGATCAATGCAAGTTAAACAAACCTATTCTGATGTTGTTGGAACACTTTTCAAAAAGCTGTTATTGCAAGGACGTTCACTTTTGTTTTGCATCGTGGTATTCATTTGGAATATCCTGCTCCTCAGTCGACGAGGCAAGGGCCGAGATCCCTTCACCGGGAGTGACCCCTTGGACAGAAGTTAGCGTCAGGGCATTAACTTCACTATAGCCGATTACTTTTGCTTTGCATCGTGGTATTCAGTTGGAATATCCTGCACCTCATTCTACGGGGAAAGAGCCGAGATCCCTTCACCGGGAGTGACCTCTTTAGTAAAGGTTTTCGTCACTATATTTTCTAAAAAGCTATCCGTTCCTTCAACGATATCAAGTTCATTACGTTAAAGGTTTTCGCCAGAAACCATTCGTAGCCCTCCGTCGTTTCATATGGGTAGTCAATAGTATTCAAGCTGTGTTTGTTGGCCAAAGTCAAGGCACAGTGTTTGGTAGCTGTTGGGTATTCATATGCAGCATAGATAGATGCGTTGGTTTGGAACAGTCGTACTGCCTTGTTGGCCAAAGTCAAGGGTATGTACGGGTGGATTCAAATTAACCTGGAGAATGACGGGCAGAACTTGACATGTGACTTATGATTTGTTGGCCAAAGTCAAGGTCATAAGAGCATGGGGTAAAAATCCACATCGGGAGTTTCAAAAGAACTGAAACTTGCCAGATATGCGCATACCTTCTGGAGTGTGATACCGTGAGCGGATTCCGTCACGTTATCATGCGATGAGAGTTGGATCCCGATTCCCACTGATGAGTTGGTTTACTCCTCGGGTGACCCCGACTAATTCTTCTTTCAGGTTTGGAGGAGAATTTGAGGTACAGTGGGAGGTTTCCAGATTAGATAAATTGGTGACCATTCTGATCTAGGTTAGAGTGCACGCTGAGTGTTTCTTTTCTCTCTCTCTTTGGTAGCGACCATTGACCCGACCCTAAGACTATGACTCAGTGACAAAATTGACCGAACCTTCTTGACACAGGCTTTTGGATTGTCAGAGTTGCAGACCTCATTGCCACTCCTACTTTTACCCTTTTCTCCAGGACACCCCGTATTACTGCGAACGTCCACTTCCATTGGACAAAACCATCGTATGGTTAGATACGAACTCGAAGGGATTCGAGGATGGTTTCCGGTTCTGGAGAAAACGGATAGGATTATTCAGTTGTCTTTTCCTTTTACCCTCTCTCAGGTTACGAGTACTCCTTGGTTTAGGGGTAGTACACCTATTACGCAAATTGGATTGTCTTCTTCCAAACCTTAGGCTGGTGCCGACCGGTAGGGAATGAAGAAAACCAATTAGCATAACGATGGTGTGCAGAAGGTATTAAGTTCAGACAAAGCAAGGGATTAGTAAGAGGGCAAAGTAAATTGCAACAGATATTCACGACCAAACCAAATATTTCGTTACCACTCCCACATCACCTTTGTATTTCTCCAGGACACTCCGTATCACTACGAAGATCCACAGTTTATTTGGATAGTCCATCGTATGGTTATATACGAACTCGAATGGAACTTGTTCCAGTTCGGGGATGGATTCTGGTTCAGGAGAAATAGGAATAAGGTTTGTTCGGTTGTCTTTTATCTTCACCCTCTCTCATTGCGAGTGTTCCTAGGATTGGGACAGTACACCCATTATGCTTATTGGATAGTCTTCTTCCAAACCATAGGCTGGAGCCGAACGGTAGGGAAGGAAGAAAACCATTTGGCCTAAGGGGTGTGCAGAAGGTAACGACTAAAGACATATAAAGGGATTTGGAGAGGTGGCAAAGAATTATACGGTTATAGTTGTGAATCTGGATAATGGAAGAGGCATTACTAGGAATACCAGGATACCCCATCGAAACATTTCAATGTGTACTGTTAAATGAAAACTGATTTCCCGATTAGACACTTGCTCCAGGGTATGTATTTACCAGGTATGATTGTCACATCTGTATGGTTTTACAGATGATGAGTGGGAGTAAGTTATTGGGAATTGGGTGATCATCCTTATCGGGATTCATTGTAATCGGTGATATTTGAGGAGATCACCTGGGCTGTTTGCCGGTCGGCAAATATTTGGTTTTGAATATCCGTTTTTATGCACCAATTTCAAATTGATATATCTGTACGTCTATTTTCATAGAGTGAGATATACCTTTTGATATTATGTCGATGACATTTACCTATATCAATGGATGGTTAGGTAAGGAGCATTAAATAGCGGTGTAATTCTTCTTAACCATAAGTACAGTTTTCAACCTACGACACACAGTGAAAGAGTTGTTAGACTCAGCGGACTTATACAGAGTATTGTATGTTGTCCAGTGTCCATTGGGACAGAGGGTTTGGTCCTCATACTATATTCTGTTTACTTTTAACTTCTCTAGTTCTTAAACATGTGTTTCGTAGAAACACAGGGTCTAAGTTTTGAGGAGTTATAGGTATTTGAATAGAGTAGAGAACCAGGTATAGCAAGTATCGGGATTCTTCAAAGTGATCGAAGATGTAGATACTTGTGCATGGTATTCAGTTGATAGTAATGATAAAGAGAAATTGCTTCTCTTTCAGGTTACTCATAATTGGAAGCATTCCTAAGTTGAGTAACGCTGATCGGCCTCTCTCCATTTAGTTGACGTGCACTGGAGACAGCTGCATGATTTGAATCTGGTTCAATTAAATCAGTGCCTCTGGTTCTATATTGGATATAGTACAGTTCATATCTTAACATAGTTAAGGTACGGGGAGTTGTCCGGCTTATGATTAAAACCAGACTCTGAATAACTCAAGGCACGTTTCTGTAATGGCTGTTTGTGGGTTGACCCAGGCTATGACGAGGGTTGACTTTCTACCATCTGGAAGATCAATAGTGATATTGTTCTTAACTCGCCACATTTTAAAAGAAATGGTTATTTTTCAGAAAACAGTAGTGGGAGTATGGTAGAACTGGAAGCGATTCCAGAACCGCAAACGATTACTGGAGATTTGATAAGGAACCTAAAGATTCAATCTGATTTGACATTCCATTGGCCACTCCGCAGATTTGGTGGGTAACTTCAGGCACCCGAGAGGCACTACGGTGGCCTCAAGGACGGTGACAGGGAAGTTCTTGTTTACCCACAATTGCCATTACTGTTGTTCCAGGTTACGAGACCCGGCGGGAGGATGAGTATAGCGTCATTCTAAACTAGTTTTAGAAGTGTACGTCTATATGACTCTGCCAGAGGGTTGTCGTAGTCAGTGGGAGCAGCGGAAGCATTGGTGGACAGGTTGCTTATGTCTATTTATAGACTAGAGCAGATGTAGCGGAGATAGATCATCTATTTCTGACGTGACAGTCATGGGTTTGACTTCATCAGAATAGGGGATGGATCTGTTGAGAAGGTAGTAGGGTGTGATATCCTGGTATTTGGATGACATACACAAAGTAGGAAAGGAAACTCCTATACTACAATCGGTTATATTTTGGTCGTCACACAGTGGTTTCTCCACAAAGGAAATGGATTTTATATCTGACATACTGGTTACTGGATCTATGGTTTTAGATCTAGATTTGGGTGGTTTCCCAATCGTGGTACTTGACAGCATTCTAAGAGTATTTAGGATGGACGACTCCTGGCACGGTAGTGTACCTGCAGGTAATGGAGTCACCCTCTCTAAAGGTGTCTTACAGACTAAAGGGGAGAGGGACGTGCATGATTGGCAGATCACTTGCTTAGGCAATTGAGTCAATCATGAGATGTCAAGTACCACACCAGATGTTGTTCTTGCACTAGATGCAATAAGTTGACATTAATCTAATCCTGGAGAAACAGTCGGAAGCAGTTTTAGAACATAAGTGGCTGTTCTAGGGATATGATAGCGAAAGCCCCATTCGGGAAACAGTTATCATTCCAGGCTTCCAAGGTGACCTGGACGACAAGGAGGTTGTCAGAGTTATAGTTTTCCCTCTGACGAGGGGCAGTATTTTGGACAGGTGGTCCAAGGCAATACTGAGGGAGGCATGGCGCAGGATACTGATTAAGTTCAGTTGACGATACAGTCTAAGAAGTTTGGATTTGGAGTTCATTTATGAACTCGGTCCCATCAGACATCCAGACACTCTAAGACAGGTATTGCTCATTTCGGGAGATGGCTTTCTCCGCGAACTTGAGATAGAGAGAGACATAGAAAGAAACGTCAAGGCGGATCCACTCACTAAGGCTATTCCTCGAACGCAATAGTTCCGCAAACGAGCTTTGTGAGACTGACTAATAGAGGAGTTGGATGTTCGGTATCACACGGGCTGTGAGTATGCGACATCGCAATAATTAGCCTTGAGTGCAAGTGGGAGATTGTTGGAGATAGTGCCCTCAGAGTCAATTATTGGATCACAAGCACGTGATTGCAATGATTGAGGGAGGACCTATCCCGGTAGAACAGTCTTACTCGAGATGATAGTATGCTATCAGGTTTACCTTTATCATCGTGTACTGTTTTAGGTGACCTGACACGTCGCTATTACACGTTGATAGAGCCCCTAGGATTCTTGCTTGACCACCAGCAGTATGAGGGCGATCATATAAGTGGGAGCTGGCGGTCTACAAGCACATCCTTAAAAGGTCCCTAGTCGTGGGAGTTTCGAGACAGGGCATCGATTCTCCAGAGTAGACTAGTGTATACAGTCGAGACCCCGACGAGGGGCGGTGGCCGGTCTCACAAGCCACTGGTGTCAGTTGGATCACCTAAGATGTATACAGGTGCTCATTGGGTTATGAGTACACCGGACAGGACTCGCCGGGAACATGCTAGTTGGTCTTATACCTGACGTCAGATAGCAGTTCCCAGGTGACATGTGTACAGGTTAGTTCATCGACCTGGGGATCGTCATTTGTCTCGTGTGAGTTCCCACTGTACTTTGATTACTACCCTACCACGGCTCAAAGGAGTCGTGCAAACAGGTTTTAGTTGGGTACAGTCCCGAGCCACATGGAGGAAGTGAGCGGATCTTCGGGGGTTTCGTCTCTCCCGGTATTGGGGGTGAGGTCGCGCTGTGTCTAGGAGAGCCATTACACAAAGTCCTTGGCCAAGGCAGGAGATTTACTGGTAGGTATTCCAGTAGTATCTCAGGGTGTTCTGGGCTACACTCCGACACGACTTGTACCGCTTTTGGGGGTCTGACTTCTACCAACCCCCTAGGCCCGCCATGCGATGCTCATAGACGAACGGACCGTACTGTACGGATATTGTCACTGACAGGCTCAGTAGGGTGTCAGGATGAGTTCGCTCATCGACGTCCCTTTTAGTCAATAGCTGGTGGCCCGTCACGTATTGGCTTATACCTCTGATGTGCTAGTGGTTAAATCCACAGCCATAGTATTGACGAGTCTTTAGAGTCTACCACACTTTCAGTTACTCAGTTTTCGGGCGAAACGCTGTAGAGGCCGTATGGAGATATGGCAGGATCCGATCAGATACGTGCGGTATTGCACGGATCAGGATCGGACGGTTTGTACTAGTAGCCGTATAGGTATATGGCAGGGTTCGATCAGATACGTGCGGTATTGCACGGATCAGGATCGAACAGATATTACTAGCCGGCTTTGGTTTAAGCCGGTCCTAGTTTAGTACAGTGTAGAATTTGTCTTTTTGCATTTGTATCCGGACGGAATACAGATGCGGGTGTGTATGCACAGTATCGGGGTTTTCCTGTAATTTATTACGGGACCAGTTTTCTGGAGTTGCCAGTTTGCATTCCGTTCCGGCCGGTTTTCCTTTGTTCTTTCCCGGCCGGACTTTTCCGATGGAGGGGGTTATTTGCAATTGTGCAAATAACATATTGAGGAGGGGGTTTCTTGCACTTGTCTTGATTATGATAGGTTTGAATCTTTCATCCATGCTTGCTTTGACTTGTGATTTGAGTGGGTATGGATTCAATAGTGTATAAGCATGGTTGATGTCTTTTGTTGTGGTCACCACTTGTTATCCTACAATAACCTCCCTTCATTGTTTTCCATTCTTGTTTTTTCCTCCACCAAATTAACAAGTGGCCGGCCAATTCTTTGGATAGTGAGAGTGAGTTCATTTTGAGATGAAAGATTGGTTCATATCATTCTTACATGCTTGCAAAATTCTACACTTCATTTCCAAAGTCCATTCATGATCCCTCCATCATCCAAAGGCAACCAAACCCCAAAGAGACAAGTAGCCTCTACACTACACTTCCTACAGCAAATCTTGGACGCGTCGATTCGCCAGCTTCGCGCCCGAGTTGCCTCGGTATTGAGGTGGGAGCCCGTAAAAGCTACAGGCGATGTGGTGCCCTTTCCGACGAGGAGGAGACGGAGGGAGATCCCGCGAGGAGACATGAGTGGAGATGAAGACCGGAGGACTCGGATCAGTCGGTACAACATTTCTACACTCTTTACTGTTTGTTAGTTTAGCAATAATGGTAGATCCGGGTTAAAGTATACGATAGCGCCAAGTTAAAAAGTTTTATTCCGCAATTGGCGTCTGTAGACTGCCGGGGCGCTAACGTAGACTAACAGTGGTATCAGAGCCTCACCATTTTGCTATGCTAACTTGTGCTAACGCGTTTAAAACTTCGATCCGACCGGAAATCGAAAACTACAAAAATCCAAGCCGACAGTTTCTGTTGTTTTTAAACGGTCTCAAAATTGATTTCTGGATGTCTTAAAAATCAGAGCAGGAACTTATAAGAATGACGACAAAATTTAGGGTCGTGATCCCTAGAAGCCGCCGCGTAAGCGCGGCCAAACCCTCGGTTAGGCCGCGCAACCGCGGCCACGTGGGGAGCACGTGCTCCCAAATTTTGTCAGGTTGTTCTATGTGGGTTTTTGGGGTCTTTGATATATATCGTTTTTGCCCAGATTTTGTCCCTGGCCAGGTCTGATTCAAAGATATACTGGTAAGTGTTATCAGTAGTTTCTCAACCCGTTATGAGCCTCACATCGGTACGACTTATCGAGTTACTGGGGTCTGACGTTTACCACCCCTAGATGAGATATGTGACATATCAGACGAAGAGACCGGACTGTACGGTAGTGTTACTGATTGGATTCGCAGGAGTATGAGCAGGCATGCTTGTTGATCTTCTGATCGCTCAATACCCGGGTGGCCGTTACGTTTAGCAAACCGCTTGCGGCTTGCGGGTATTTGATATGATCATCACCTGCTGCCGGCGTATTGACGAGTCTTTAGAGTCCTACACAGAGATTTCCTGGCTCAAGCGAAATGGAGTAGGAGCACATATGTGATATATGCGGGACTGAGATTAATACGATATGTGATGCCGTATTCTATTCTCGCGATATGTGACATCGGTCGGTTATATGTGATATAGCCTGGTTATCGAATCAAGTGTTGATTCGATAAGTTGTTTCATTTGATATTAGTCGGTTATATGTGATATAGTCGGATTATTAAATAAAGTGTTGATTTAATAATTTAATGTATAATTATATATTTGATATATTAACTTACATTAACAAGTATTGGCTCACTTAATATTTCTTTTCTCACTTAATATTGTGCATTAAGTATATATGTGATATATATTTGTGTACATGTTTTGTGTCATATTTGATGATACATAATTCATGGGTGTGTAAGACTTACACCATGCTTGGTTTAATCCTAGGGTTTCAATTTCTTAAGTAAATCAAAAATTGGTGGCATTTAGTCAAGGCTAGAAGCTTGGAGAAGCTTGCATGGTTCATTGACTAAGTCCACTTGTTTTGTTTTGCATAAGATATTTATTAACCCAACCATTATCCTAGACATGGTTAACTCTCTACAAGGGTTAATATTTGATATTAACTCACCCATGGTTATCATTCTAGACTTGATAATTGATCATGGAAGATTTTTCTTCTTTTTATTCCCAAAAAAGCTTTCTAGCTTCAATGGAGATGAGAGAAAAATAGTGAGAAAATTATTTCTAAAATGAGTAAAAATCCTACTTCATCATCCTCTACTACTTGCCATTAAGTATAGGGTGTTTGCTTCAATAATTCCACAATTAGTGAAGGGGTAGCTTGGGTTAGTGTCTCCTTGACGTAGATCATCTTCGGCCTCGAAGACTTCGCGCAAGCTTGCTTATTTCTTCAGGAGAACCCTTTCGAGAGTTCGGGCGTTCATGATTCGCAGTGAAGGGACGACTACACGGAGCTATTGAAGTGAAAGACCGGTCTACAAAGGTTGTATTCCTCATTCACTTTGATTGTAAAGTTGTTTACATATCGTTCGTTGGATTTTCTAGTATCGATTCTAGTGTTAGGGTTAGCTAGAACGACAAAAATTTGAAATTGGTATGGACGATGCCTCTCGAAGCCTTGCTTCCATGCTAGACAACCCTGCCCGAGCTTGCTCTTCGGTCCTCCTCCGTCGAAGATGATCCGCCCAAGGGATGTGATCCATGACTCTAGCTCCTTGCTAAGTAACAAAATGAGCAACTAGGGAACTTGGGATGCTAATCCAAGATCTCTAGGATATAGTGTGAAGTTCTAAGTGTTTTACTATCTCTATCTAGCTTCCTCTCTTATTTCTCAACACATGAGAGTGTAGAGAGGAGGAAGATGGTGAAGGTAGAGGAACTCAAGAGAAGGAGAGGAGAGTGAAGCAAAAATGGTGAGCACAAAAGAAATGAGCAACAATGTGAGAGAAAATAACTCACAATGGTTTTGTATATGAATATCCATGAATAAACAATGTGATCCATGCTTCAATAGTTGCCACAAATGAATAGAATTCATTTGTCAACTATTGAGGCATGGTCCTCACTATATTCCCCCAACCTCACACTTTACACCTCATTTCCATTTAAAGAATAAATGGAAAAAGCATAATGAGGTGGCCACTTTCTAGAATGTTATCCGTAACATAATACGGATTACAGTCTACAGTATATACATACCTGTATTCGGATAAAAACACGAATGCCTAAAGAGATAGAATAACACGAAGAACATAATACTAGAATATATATATATATATATAGAGAGAGAGAGAGAAATACATATATGTAAATTATTAAATCAATACTTGATTTAATAATCCGGCTCAAGCCTGAGCCGGCTAGTATTACCAACTGTCCAATCGAAAGTCCGGGTACAAAGTACATCAATCGATTGGAACCCTGCACGTATCCAATATGGCTACTACATAATTTTTCCTGAACCAGTGAAACCCTCTATGTGGGACTCTAAAGACTCGAAAGTACGCCGGCAGTGGGTTACTGGATAAATCCATAACCATAAGCACGTCAGCGGCACTAGCTGCACGTAACGGCTACCTGGGTACCTGTCGAAAAGGAAGGCCGACGAGCAAACTCATCCGGATCCCTACTGAGCCTATCTGTGACAATCTCCGTACAGTCCGGTCTCTTCGTCTGAGAGTATCACATACTGGGTCTAGGGGTGGTAAACGTCAGACCCTAATAACTCGATAATTCATGCCGATGCGGCTTAGGACCAATCCGGGAAACTACTGATCAGCCTATCAGTAAATCCCAACTGCCTTAGCCAAGGTCTTATGATCCAGACCAATCGAACACAGTGCGATAACGACTCCCAATACCGGGAGAGACGAATCCCCAACAATCGCTCACTGCCTCCATGTGGCTCGACACTATACCTAACCAAAACCTGTTTGCACGATTCAGTAGAGCCGTGGTAGGGTAGTGATCAAAGTACAGTGGGAACTCACACGAGACAAATGACGATCTCAGGTCTAAAGACTAACCTGTACTCATGTCACCTGAGAATTTCCACCTGACGATAGGTATAATACCATCTGGAAGTTCTCGGCGAGTCTGTTCGGTGTACTCACACCCAGTGAGCACCTGTATACGATCTTAGATGCGAAAGACCAATGGTTGCGGGACCATACCATCGCCCCTCATCGGGGTCTAGAAACGTATACACTAGTCTACTCCGGAATATCGATGCCCAGTCTCGATACTCCTACGACTAGGGACCATTAAAGGATGTGTGTACCGACTACCCAGCTCCCATAAGTATGATCGCCATCACAACGCTGGTAGTCTAGCAATGATCTTACGGGCTTTATCAACATGTATGAATGATACGTAATAGAAAGTAAAACATATGCACTTGTAAAGATAAAGACAAACCAGATAGCATACTATCATATCGAGCAAGACTGTCCTGTACATATATATGTCAATGCATCCACATGTATATACAATAATAGCCTCTAGGGAATACATATCCAACACTTATCTTCCCCATGTGATGCGATTGGATTAGGATAGTCGTACGGCTTTGTTGACCATAGTTAAGGGTCGTACGAGTGGGTTTAATTCAATCATGAAATGACGGGTTGAACTTGGTTAGCGCTTATGATTTGTTGACCATAGTTAAGGTCATAAGTTGCTAGGGGTAAAAACAGATATTGGGGATTTCAAGTGTTGAAATTTGCAATGAGATTGCATACCTTCTATGAGATAGTTGGATCTCGATATCCACTGCGAGTAAGAGTTACTCCTAGGAGTGTTTTCCAATTTACAATTAGCCGATCCATTAGGTATCTAAGAAAGGTGTTAACGGGGTGATGCCCCTGCAGAAACAGAGTTATTTAATTAGTTCCATGCGAAAGCATAGGTAGACTCTCTTGGAGTACCAATACCTGCCTGGCTGAATGATCAGCGAACTTGTAGGGTGTAATTAATCCCGGCTAATATTATCTTTTATGGTTTGAAGGAAGATTTGATAAAAACAGTGGGAGCCATCCTGATTAGATAAGATAATAACCAATCTAATCTTGCAAAGAGTGCACGCTAATGCGTTTCCTTCTCTCTCTCTCCAGGTAGCGACCAATGACACGCTTTAATCAAGATAATAATATGGATGTATTGACCGAACCCGCTTATTATACTGGGCTAGATTCCGCTCTATCTTATGAATGTCATAAGTCTGAGCAAGGAATAGGGGAATACCCGGATTCCCATGCCACCCGACCGAAGAAGGAGAATACTGATGCATCTTTTTCGGGTGTGTTCGTTACCGAGAACTGTTTCTCAGTTTGCTATACGTCCTGAATATTGGATACCGGATCAGGATCCCATGTATGTAATTTGTTACATAGGCTAAAGAGAGGTAGAGAACTAGGAATGGGTGATAAGTCCCTAATAGTAGGGAATGGTGCAATTGTTGCAGCCAAAGCAGTTGCGAATATCACCTAATGTTACCAACTGGTAATACATTGATTCTAAATGACTATTACTGCATACCAAAGATGATGTATAATATTATATCAGTTTCTTTGCTAACAAAAGAAGGATATAATTTTACATTAGAGGATAATGTTACGAACATTTTTCTAAATCAAGTGTTGATTGGGTTTGGTACGTTGTGTAACGGTACATACATTCTGAATCAAACTACAGTTCTAAATATACAGAACACACACAAGAGGAAGAGTTCAGAAATGAACGAAGCCTACTTGTGGCATTGTAGACTAGGTCATATCAAAGCGATAAGACTAGCTAAGTTACATAAAAATGGATATTTGAATCCGTTCGAATTTACATCTTATAAAACTTACGAATCATGTCTCAAAGGTAAAATGATCAAAACTCCGTTTATTGGACACGGAGAAAGAGCTACTGAACTCTTGGGACTGATACATAGTATTGTATGCGCTCCTATGTCTACTCATGCCAGGAATGGTTCCTCGTACTTTATTACCTTCACCGATGATCTCTCTAGATTCGGACATGTGTTCTTGTTGAAACACAAGTTTGAAGCTTTTGAGAAATTCAAGGAATATAAGAACGAAGTGGAGAACTACAAGGGTAAAAGTATTAAAATCTTTTGATCTGATCAGGGAGGAGAATACTTGAGCACGGAGTTCCGGGATTACTTAAAAGAGAATGGGATTCTCTCTCAGCTTACTTGTTCATCATAGAAAACTGCATTTTAATACCACTTATTCATTATCTGTTTTGTATAGTATCGGTACTATTAACCCATGTCTGCTCAATAAATACAGATTACATGTATTCATGACAAAACACTGGAAACAAACTCAAATACACGGATATGGCATTTGTGAGCCGACACTGCAACCGGAACTGCAAAACGATCTATATTTAAAGAGTTACTTTTGACAACATGCATGCGTAAACACTTTTTATCAAAAATGGTCCAACACATACAAGTGTGAACACCTTTTGTGATGCATGAATCTAGGGGGCTTCCTTACACAAGTTGGCACATACAAATGATGACTTGTGCAAGTGGTAGGCACATATGGGGGACATGAATGATAAATGCAAAAAGTTATGATGTGATATAAAGCTACAAGTTTCCCTCCAAATTCCTGAATGCAAATCAGGTTCATATAGACAAATCAAACAGCACCAGTGGAATTGTGGAGAGAATACATCATCACAGATCCAACATGAGCCCCAAACTCATCAAGTAGACCGGCGACATGTCCAAAAAGTCCAGCGCCGCCGGTCCTAACTTGTCCAATAAGCCCCATTTTTCTTTTGGCTTTTCCTTGTAATCACATCATCCATATTATATTGTTTGTTTAATCTTATTTTGTGCCTATAAATGCCAGATCAGTGAGCAAGGAAAAGAAGAAGACTTGGATATACTTTGAGCTATAATTTACTCTTTGTTTCTCTTTTCAATTTTGAAGCTTTGTACATAGTAGCTAGTTCACCTTGAGTTTTTTGCCTTATCTTGATCTTGCAACCTTTTCATTGAGTTTGCAAGTTTAAGTTTTGGTTATTGAACTCATGGTTTGTATCATCACTAGAAGTTAATAAAGCATTCATTTTGCACTTGGGTTCTTAGTATTCATTTTCTATCTCTTTTACTTGCTTTCATTTTATTTCTTGCATTTACTTACTTGCAATGTTGTTTTATTCTTTTTTTTATTTCATTTCATTTGCACTTTCTTTTGTTATTTTGATGGTTTGTGAAAAATGGCTTTGTTAGGGAAAGAGAGTGGTTGTGTAAGTTAAGGTTTTCTTTGCTCATTTTCTTTGCCCAATAATTGCTAATTGAACTCCGTCCAAACCTTATGCAAGCGCTCCATTAGGCACCCTACCCTACCAAGGTATCGATGATCCCTAACCGTGACCGGTTGCGTTCGGTTTGGCCGGAGGCGAAAGTCAAGAGACAAGAACGGACGGACAAGGGTCAATAAACCGGATTTCACTAATACCATGCTTAAGCACTCTAATCCACGTTGTTGCCGATTACTCTAGCTTCAATAGTCAAGCTTGGCACAAAGGATTGAGTACGGACTTCCCAAACTTACACTAACCTATCTCTATTCCTAACAAACTTATACTTTGCATATACAAACACATAGGTTAGAATCGAACCATTCTGAACCTTGCATTAACTCATGATAACAAGAACGTAAAACACACCATCTCCCTGCGGACGACCCGTACTCATCACGGCTACCTACACGCGACGCCGTCTTGATTGCGGTTAACTTTAGAACTAAAAACGACACGCGTAAATCGTAACAATCAAATGGCGCCGTTACAGGGGAGACGATAACGTTTTTATTCTTGTTATTTCGGCTTAATCTCTGTATATCTTGTTTATAAATTTAACACCATTCTAAAAACAAAAATAAAAAAATAAAAAAAATTTAAAACCAAAATAAAAATTGACATTTCTAACTTTTTGCTCTCTGGAAATTGGACCTGCTAACATTCTGGGACTAATTAGAAAAATTAAACAATAACATTGAGACACTAGTAGAATACTGAGATATCAGAAGAAAGTTGGAACCCCAACTCTAAAGGTAGCTCGACGACTTCTCTAAAAAATCTGGCGCCGCCGGTCAATACTCCTCATTTTGCTTCCAAATTTTGTTCTTTATTCCATTGTTCTGTTATTGTCCCAATTTTATTGTTTGATTTTTATAATTTTGTGTTTGCAGGAGTTTAGGCATTCATATCGCTTTCTCGCACTAAAAATCCGTTTTTCCGACATTTGCAGATTTTGACGGATTTGCGAACTACGATCGTGTGGAGCAAAGTGTACATTCAAAGTTAAGGTGATTGTGAAGTACAGTGCCAATGATCCAGTTAGTTTGACGCGCGCAAGCGAACTTTCCTAACACCTTCTTCTTAAATCCGACACATCCAATATATTATCTTTGCAGGATTCATTGCAAGTTCGCTGTCAAACGCTAAAAGTGACTAACCCGTATTTGTTGCAGTGCCGTGCCTAAGCATAAAAAATGACTGTTTGATACTTTGAATAACTTTTTCATTAAATTGCGCATTGCATCCATTAATACGGACTTAAGGACAAGCAAACCAAATAACACATGGTAAAGGATTTCATCACCTTTTTCCGTGGCCCACAAATCACGAAATTGAACATAACGTTTACCCACACAAATTTTAAAAGGAACTATACTTTAATCCTTTAAGGACTTCATGCTCATTAGGAGAAGTTAAGTGTGTTTAGAACATCGCTTAACGGTATATCGTTCACGGGGTGTCTAGGAAAGTGTTCACGGTGAAACCTCCAAAAGAGAAAGGGTTATTCAAATTAAGGAACTTTGCGAAAGCGTTGGAAAACCTTCCCTTATCTTTGCACTTACCTGGCCTCGTGATCAGAATATCTTGAGCCCGTTTCTCGACACAGTTTTACTTCGACAAATCAAGTTCCTGAGCAGGTCTAATTGACCCAGGTGAACCCTAGACCGATTAGGTGTGTGGTATTGTGTCGTGATTATTTTTTATTTTTCTTCTGTATCTTTTGTGTGTATATTTCATACTTTTGTTGATAACTAATAAAAAATAAAATAAAATAAACCACATTCTTTTTCATCTCCTTTTCTTCTTTTTCTTCTCTTCCTATCATGGGTACCCCACATAGACCAACTCTTTCCAAACTTTGGTATCCTCAGCCAGATATTACTTCATACGGTTCTTATTTTGGTAGAACGTCAAACGTTCCATCCATGCCAAAAATCTCTTTGAAAGATCGGATAGACGCTTCTAGGAAAACCACTTCGATACCACAATCCATGTCGTATCAACCTTTTCAAACATTCAACCTTCCTCATGTTGATACCCCTTCTGAGGGAAACGTGGCGATTGTTAAACCAATGTCCATTGCTGAACGTATTGCGCAATCCTATAGCCGATCTTTCACTCCTTTCACCACTTCTAATTCTTTTGACCAACAATTCCAATCACCTCCTTATCATAATGTTGATCTTAATCTTGTCCAACCATTCGATTCCTACCAATCCTACCCGACTTTTACTGTAACGTTTTAAAAATAAATAAATAAATAAATAATCATTTAGGTGAATATTCCAATAACCGGTAATATAACTCCTATTTTCCGTAAACTTGACTATAATTATTTTTCAATATAGACTTAAATACGTCTATTTTAACTATGCAATTGCTAGTATTTGGTATTTATTTAGTCACTTATAAATTAATAGTTTACTTAAATATTTTTCCTTAATTAATTATTTTAAATAATATTTTAAGCTTTCATTATACATTTAAGTAGTGTAAATTACAAATTGGAATGGGTTAATTTTATAAATGTGAACCATGACAATACAAAATTTAGTTTGTAACATGTTCCTTTCTTCTCTTGTTGTCTCCATAGTCTTAGACCATTCAAGGGTTAAGTAGAAATAATTTAATTAAGATATTAATTAAATAAAGTGAAAATGGGCTTTTCTTGACTTGATATTTTTTTCTCTCACTCTCACCCCTCACCTTGGTCGAGCCCACCTCCCACACAGCAGCCCCCTCCCTAAATTTTCCCCACTCTTTATTCTCCTACTTCAATTAGAGAGAAGAAAAGAAAAAAAGAAGAAGGGAAATTAGTAAATTAATGAAGCATGGTATAAAGATATTTGAGGTGGGAGTTGACTAGAAAATTCCACACACTTCTTTCTCTCTCTCCCCTCTCATTTGGTGTTGGGTGAGCTTTCCCATGAGCAGCCCCAATTTTCCCCCCTCCTTTTCACTCCAAAATTCTTCATTTTTTTTTCTTTAAAAATTAATGCAAGTCTCACTAATCTTCATTCAACCATTAACCTATATTATTTGGCCTAACTAGCTAGGATCGTGGAGCAAAAGAGAGTAATTTGGGAGGCTAAGATTGCATGCTAGGTCTCAAAAATTTGTGGAGGTATAATCTTAAACCTTTGGTTAATTGTTAGTTAATTTCTTAAATCAAGCTTAATTAGGTATTAATATAGTGTTGATTCCAAGACTTGGAAATTCAAGAGAAGGTGTTGAACTTAAGTTACGGTTTTTATCATGTGATTATGATTACAAAGTATAGTTTATCATCTTAAGAAATGAAAAATCTTGTCTAGTTGTTGAATTGTAAATTGTTGCTTCAAAATTGTTCAAACTAGATAATTTTGAAAACTAGGTTTTTAAAATTAATATAAATTGGTGAGATAAAATTTTTGTAATTGTTTGTGTGGCTTAATTAAGATATTTAATGAGCATTGTGGCCACTAGAATTGTTAAAATACCAAGATTTGAACTAAAATGGAAATTGATGCTTACTAGGTTTTTGGAATTATATCAATTTTAATTAAGTTGTGGTTTTGATGATAAATAACCGATTTCATATAATATTTAGTGTGTTATGAATGCACGATAGGTGCGATTGGATTTTAGGTTTAGGGTATTTTCATGTATAGCGACCATAGTTCTAGTTTGTGGTATTGTCGCGAGCGCGTTTGTGCACCAAGTGTGTGCGAGTCTAGTAGTGCGTGTTATTGATTAGTGTCTTTTGTCCCGTGACTATTCGTTTATTTATCCTTTTAATTGCTTGTGTGCGATACTAGGATCGGGTGCAGAGGTGTCGAACGCGGCGTGGAAAGATGGAACGGAGATCGGATATGATTAGCCGAGGCGTCCCGGTGAGTAGATGTATACATCTATGAGGGGATCGTGTGGATGGCGCGAGGTGCCCGATGGTTTAGTATTACTTGAAGTACTTGCAATATATGCGTAGTATACTAGTTAGCCATCTCATTGCATTGCATCGTTATATGTATGTATGTGTGTGTGTGTGTGTGTGTATGTGTGTGTGTGTGTGTATTTGTGAAATCATTTCATAGGACACTTGCACCATTACCATTGGTTCCTGCTGCACGTGCACTAATTATGCGAACACACACGCCATTTATAATTGCTATGTCACGAACACTATAGAACTTGCTTAGAATTGGTATTGGAACATTTTCATCATATATGATCCGTAGACTTGTATTTGTATATTCATTTAACTAAGATGTATACGTAGGGTTGTTAGTCATATATACATACCTCATTGCATCATGATTCATGCATTATTTCTGGCCGTACTCCGCATGGTATATACTACCGTATCATAGATTTCCACATCACTAACATGTTTATATATTATGATTCTTCTCGAGGATTTTAGTATTCATGAGATTTCTGGATTTTTTTGGGAAAACCGCAAGAATTTATAAACTTATTCTCCTTTTAAAATGAAAGTTGCGGTTTTCTCGTGATGTATGTGTCGTCCACCATGAGTTTTCCTTATTGATGTTGGTTTTCGAGACCCGATTCGAGGAGTGGATGAATCATCTGGGGTTCATGGTGGGCCCGGTACGGTACCCCGGGGCAAGAAGCTCGAGTTGTAGATGATGAGCCTGGCAGGGGTAGACTACCTACCAGTGATGTCGGGCGCGGCGGATATCCGAAAAATACGGACCGTAGTCATGAGATTGATGATATGGGCCGATCCGGACTGACGGAGCCCAAGATATTGAGATATTGAGATATTGTGACATTGAGATGTCGAGACATTGAGGTTTTGAGGCATTGAGATATATATATTTTTTGTCGATGTCCGGCACGGATTTCTGTGGATTTCCTTGATGATGCTTCCGTTATTTCATAAGGGTTTTACTAAGATAAGAATACAGATTTTCTCGTACCAAACATATTCGGGTTTCATGTTGATTATGCATTCATGTTGCACGCATACTAGTGCACCGCATCATACCGTTATATGTAGGTTGTGACGCATTTGCGTGCATGCTTACGATAGCCTTATTAGATGCTATTTACTACTCATGAGTTGGTAACTCACCCCCGTTGTGCCATAGTATCTTGCAGGTCTAACCCGTCAGCACAGTAGCGGCGGGTGTACCTTCTTTTCCGCTCGATTTCTTCGGCTTGCAGCTTGCTCATAGGTGGGTCTTGGAGGATTTTCTTTTGCTCCCACCGTGTATTTTATTTGTATCTAGTATACTCCATCTACCCTTGTATATTGGATTAGACGGTGAGACTTGAGACTTGTATTTGTGGTTTGGTGTCGATGCTCACTTGAGCCGACGTGATACTTTTATGCTTTTATACTTATTTCGCATTATTATGATATATTCACTACATGTGGTTGTGATTCCGCCTTTGGCGAAGAGCTAGCTCCTGCTTGGGGATGTCTTTATTCATTTATAAGCATTTTCTTATTTTGTACCCGTTTCGGGGCCAATATTTACAAAGGAGACTCTGCCGAAATTTTCGGGAAATTTTGATGTTTTTAAAATGTTTAATGCGTCTTATTTGGTTTAAATCATTCTCTTTAATTAAGTTTTTTCACTCTATTTCTTTAAATGGTTTAGATTCTGGGCTTTGGCTTACTTAATTACGTTACGCCTTGAGACGTTTCGTAATTAAGGGCCAGTCACGTTCCGTACTTTCAGGTCGTCACAAAGATGGTATCAGAGTGATATATTTTACCTTTCTGAGTGTAGGATGACCCTTGGTAGATGGAGTAGGTGACTTAAGCAGAGTGACGAGCGTGTGTATGTTCCGCGGCATACTTACAATACGGTACTTCGCCTAAGTGACCATAGGATATATGATTACTTGTATTTCCTTTCTTGATTCCAGAAATCCTTTGATTCGATCGCAATGTTCCTATCAATCCTGTTTCTCATTCCAGCCACTATGCCACCGGAGACTACGAGGGACAAAGGGCTACCGCCGGGGATGAGATTAAAGTAGGCTCGTTTGAGACGAGGACCGATCGAGGTGGTAGGCCTACCTCTCAGGGACAGAGTGGTCCGCCTTTTCCAGGATGGATGGCTAGGCTGAAGTCGAGCATTCAGGACCTGTGACTGATGTTGGATTGTTAGTTGAAGTTACCCGGGCTCCGAGAGCCGATGTTGTCCCTCCTATTTCAGGGACTGTGTTTGCACCTGCTGCTCAGGAAGTTGTTTATGTTGTTACCAAGATTTTTCCTATATCCTTACAGGAGTTTTAAGGCTGAAGCCTCCAGTTTTTACCTGCACAGATGCAGCGGAGGATCCGCAGACATTCCTCGACAGGGTGGTTGGGAAGTGTTGTTCACAAAGATGTTCTGACAATATATGGGTTGAGCTTGCGAGTTTTCGTCTAGAGAGGTCTTGTTCAGACGTGGTGCGAGCCAATTGAGAGAGGCCGAGTTGCAGACCTACTTCTTATGACTTGGGAGGAGTTCACAGCTGTATTTCTTGCTCATTTCCTTCCGGAGAGCGTTCGAATTGTCCAAGCTCGTAGTTTTGATCCTTTGCGTAAGACTTCAGGGATGGCAGTGTCCAAGTACGACATTCAGATTTCTTAGTGGTTCGATATGCTCCTTACCTGGAGGAAACTGAAGAGAAACAGATAAAGTGGTTCGTGTGGGGATTGGATGTACAGTTATTGCTTGCTATAGGAACCCAGCATTTTGACACTTATGCAGCCTTGATGGATGCAACCTTACTGCTAGAGGAGTGCATTTCTAAGGCTTCAGTCATTTCTAGACCAAAGAGGAATTGTATCAGTATGCCAGCTCAGAGGCGGTTAGATAGACGCCGTTGTGACAGGCTAATCTTTTGGTCGCTCGATATGTTGTTCGTTCGTGATTCGTTCGCATCGGAGATAAGGATACTTTTTTCGATTTAATTCTTCCCGATATGTTTGACTTCGATATTCTTCTGAGCATAGAGTGGTTAGCCACGTGTTATGCATCCGTGGACTGCCGTGAGGAGGCAGTCAGATTTAGTTGTCTGAGTGAGCCAGTTCTTGTTGTGTAGGGAGACTGTAGCGCCACCCTTCACGATTTGATTTCTTCTCTTCGCGCTACTCCGTTCTTGAGGAAAGGACGTTAGTGATTCGTAACGTATGTTTGTGATGTTAGAGCCGCAGAGGTCCCATTGGACCAGGTCTTGTTGGACCATGTCCCGTTTGTGAAGGAATTTCAAGATATCTTTCCTGACAAGTTGTTTGGTTTGTTGCCAGAGCGCGATGTTGGGTTCTTCTTTGACTTGATTTCCGGCACGGAGCATTTTTTTCCTTACCTCCATATCGGATGGACCCGGCAGAGCTGAAAGAACAGAAGGAACAGTTGCAAGATTGTTGGATAAAGGGCTTGTTTGCCCGAGTGCGTCACCTTGGGGAGCTCCTGTCCTGTTCGTCAGAAGGACGGCCGTTTGCGTCTATGTAATGATTATCTTCGGTTGAATCGGGTTACTGTGCGGGACATTTCTCGAAGATTGACTTGCAGTCATGCAACTACCAGTTGTGGGTTCGAGAAGATGATATTCCGAAGATTATTTTTCACACAAATTACGGGCGTTATGAGTTTTGGTGATGTCATTCGAGCAAAGACTTAAGTTTACTGTTGGCGATCATGTTTTTCTTAAAGGTTTCTCCGATGAAGGGCGTGTTGAGATTCAGAAGGAAAGCTTAGTTCCAGATATGTGGGTCATTTTGAGATTCTCAAACGTATCGGCATAGTTGCATATCGTTTGACCCCTCTCGCGTGATAAAGCATCGGACGATTCGACTGGAGCTTAATCTTTCTTTCACCGAGCAGCCGATAGTCATTTTAGCTCGGCAGGTGAAGAAACCGAGGATGAGATGAGAGAGAACTATTCCCATCTCTTCGAGGATACGCGTAGTTAGATTTTAAAATTCGGGGACCGAATTTCTTTAAGGGGGGAAGATTGTAACGTTTTAAAAATAAATAAATAATCGTTTAGGTGAATATTCCGATAACTGGTAATATAACTCCTATTTTCCGTAAAACTTGACTATAAGTATTTTTCAACATAGATTTAAATACGTCTATTTTAACTATGTAATTGCTAGTATTTGGTATTTATTTAGTCACTTATAAATTAATAGTTTACTTAAATATTTTTTCTTAATTAATTATTTTAAATAATATTTTAAGCTTTCATTATACATTTAAGTAGTGTAAATTACAAATTGGAATGGGTTAATTTTACAAATGTGAACCATGACAACACAAAATTTAGTTTGTAACATGCTCCTTTCTTCTCTTGTTGTCTCCGTGGTCCTAGACCATTCTAGGGTTAAGTAGAAATAATTTAATTAAGATATTAATTAAATAAAGTTAAAATGGGCTTTTCTTGACTTGATATTTTTTTCTCTCACCCTCACCCCTCGCCTTGGCCGAGCCAACTCCCACACAGCAGCCCCCACCCTAAATTTTCCCCACTCTTTATTCTCCTACTTCAATTAGAAAGAAGAAAAGAAAAAAGAAGAAGGGAAATTAGTAAATTAATGAAGCATGGTATAAAGATATTTGAGGTGGGAGTTGACTAGAAAATTCCACACACTTCTTTCTCTCTCTCCCCTCTCATTTGGTGTTAGCCGAGCCTTCCCATGAGCAGCCCCAATTTTCCCCACCTCCTTTTCACTCCAAAATTCTTCAATTTTTTTGCTTGAAAAAGTAACACAAGTCTCACTAACTCTTCATTCAACCATTACCCTATATTCTTTGGCCTAACTAGCTAGGATCTTGGAGCAAAAGAGAGCAATTTGGGAGGCTAAGATTGCATGCTAGGTCTCAAAAAATTTATGGAAGTATAATCTTAAACCTTTGGTTAATTTCTTAAATCAAGCTTAATTAGGTATTAATATAGTGTTGATTCCAAGATTTGGAAATTCAAGAGAAGGTGTTGATCTCAATTTAGGATTTTTATCATGTGATTATGGTTACAAAGTGTAGTTTATCATCTTAAGAAATGAAAAATCTAGTCTAGTTGTTGAATTGTAAATTGTTGCTTCAAAATTGTTCAAATTAGATAAGTTTGAAAACTAGGTTTTTAAAATTAATATAAATTGGTGAGATAAAATTTTAGTAATTGTTTGTGTGACTTAATTAAGATATTTAGTGAGCATTGTGGCCACTAGAATTGTTAAAATATCAAGATTTGAACTAAAATGGAAATTGATGCTTACTAGGTTTTTGGAATTATATCGATTTTAATTAAGTTGTGGTTTTGATGATAAATAACCGATTTCATATAATATTTAGTGTGTTATGAATGCGCGATTGGTGCGATTGGATTTTAGGTTTGGGGGATTTTCATGTATAGCGACCATAGTTGTAGTTTGTGGCATTGTCGCAAGCGCGTTTGTGCACCAAGTGTGTGCGAGTCTAGTAGTGTCTGTGATTGATTTGTGTCGTTTGTCCCGCGACTATTCGTATATTTATCCTTTTAATTTCTTGTGTACGATACTAGGATCGGGTGCAGAGGTGTCGGACGCTGCGCGGAAAGACGGAACGAAGATCAGATCAGATTAGCCTAGGCGTCCCGGTGAGTAGATGTATACATCTATGGGGGGATCGTCTGGATGGCGCGAGGCGCCCGATGGTTTAGTATTACTTGAAGTACTTGCATTATATGCGTAGTATCCTAGTTAGCCATCTCATTGCATTGCATCGTTATATATATATACATATATATATATATATATTTGTGACATCATTTCATAGGACACTTGCACTATTACTATTGGTTCCTGCTGCACGTGCACTAATTTTGCGAACACATACGCCATTGGTAATTGCTATGTCACGAACACTATAGAACTTGCTTAGAATTGGTATTGGAACATTTGCATCATATATGATCCGTAGACTTATATTTGTATATTCATTTAACTAAGATGTATACGTAGGGTTGTTAGACATATATACATACCTCATTGCATCATGATTCATGCATTGTTTTTGGCCGTACCCCGCATGGTATATACTACTGTATCATAGATTTCCACATCACTGACATGTTTATATATTATGATTCTTCTCGAGGATTTCAGTATTCATGAGATTTCTGGATTTTTTAGGAAAACCGCAAGAATTTATTAACTTATTATCCTTTTAAAATGAAAGTTGCGGTTTTCTCATGATGTATGTGTCGTCCACCATGAGTTTTCCTTGTTACTGTTGGTTTTCGAGACCCGATTCGAGGAGTGGATGAACCATCTCGGGTACATGGTGGGCCTGGTACGGTACCCCAAGGCAAGAAGCTCGAGCTGTAGACGATGAGCCTGGCAGGGGCAGACTACCTACCGGTGATGTCGGGCACGGTGGATATCCGGAGGATACGGACCGTAGTCGTGAGATTGATGATATGGGCCGATCCGGACTGACGGAGCCTGAAATATTGAGATATTGAGATATTGTGACATTGAGATATCGAGACATTGAGGTTTTGAGGCATTAAGATATACATATTTTGTGTTGATGTTCGGTACGGATTTCTGTGGATTTCATTGATGATGCTTCCGTTATTTCATAAGGGTTTTACTAAGATAAGAATACAGGTTTTCTCGTACCAAACATATTCTGGTTTCATGTTGATTATGCATTCATGTTGCACGCATACTAGTGCACCGCATTATATCGGTATTTGTAGGTTGTGACGCATTTGCGTGCATACTTACGATAGCCTTATTAGATGTTATTTACTACTCACGAGTTGGCAACTCACCCCCGTCGTGCCACAGTATCTTGCAGGTCTGACCCGTCAGCACAGTAGCGGCGGGTGTACCTTCTTTTCCGCTCGATTGCTTCAGCTTGCAGCTTGCTCATAGGTTGGTCTTGGAGGATTTTCTTTTGCTCCCACCATGTATTTTATTTGTATCTAGTATACTCTATCTACCCTTGTATATTGGACTAGACGGTGAGACTTGAGACTTGTATTTGTGGTTTGGTGTCGATGCTCACTTGAGCCGACGTGATACTTTTACACTTTTATACTTATTTCGCATTATTATGATATATTCACTGCATGTGGTTGTGATTCCGCCTTTGGCGAAGAGCTAGCTCCCGTTTGGGATGCCTTTATTCATTTATATGCATTTTCTTGTTTTATACCCGTTTCGGTGTTTGTATTTTCAAAGGAGACTCTGCCGAAATTTTTGGGAAATTTTGATGTTTATAAAATGTTTAATGCGACTTATTTGGTTTAAATCATTCTCTTTAATTAAGTTTTCTTTCACTCTATTTCTTTAAATGGTTTAGATTCTGGGCTTTGGCTTACTTAATTACGTTACGCCTTGAGACGTTTCGTAATTAACGGCCAGTCATGTTCCGTACCTTCGTGTCATGACATTTACACATTCCCTAGACATTGCTTCTGAACAGCCTTTTGGGAGTTTCAAGTATCCAAACGAGTTTGAATATTTTACTAAAACCCCTTCACAACCCATGTCTAGTCTGGAACAGTCATTGGAAGAATTTCGGGTAGCGTCATGCCAACAGATGATGGATTTGAATGCGTCCATGACCGCCCTTATACAACCTAATCAACCAGTAGCTAGTTTCCAACTAGCTCTGAATTTTCCAATGTATGATGAGACGATAGGACAGATTGAGAATTTGAGTAGTGAGAGTGAGTGATACACCCTTCCAAATCAAAACTACCCATTGCAAATTGAATTCCACAACTCCGGTTTCGAAAGTCTATCGAGTGTCCCAAATGAATCACAAATTGCAGATAAAACGTTTGATGAGTTGTGCGACTTTGTAGTGTTTGATTTACCCGATTGTGAAGGGACCCTGTCATGTGAAACCACACCCAATCCTTTTGACCTCTATATCTCCATCCTAGAACCGCAATTGATTGAAATCCATGCTTTTGATGTGGTGTCTGAGAAATTTGATTTTTACTTGATTGAGGATATCGACACTGGGAATATTTTGGATGATGAACCTACAATTTTGGATGAGTTTTTCTCACCAATTCATCATGTCCTTTCACTTCCGTGTGGATATCATCCTGAGTCATTAACTGTTTTTCCCGAACTTCATATGTGTCTAGATATTAATGATAAATGCATGGATGAGTTAATTTTTGAGGAAATTTTTGAGGATGAACCAGTTTTACTTGATGGGTCGGATTTTCCAATTCGTCCTATCATTTTCATTGACCATGTACACCCTCCTGAATCTTTAACTGATGCCATTCCTCGATCACTCCCCTTCATCCTTTCCATCGTTCCCACCTCGCAACACACCGTATCACTTTCATTTCCTGTGTCTGGTTTACCAAGTTCGGTCTACCCATGTTTTCTCACGAATCATGAGAGGTTTGACCCCATTTCTCGATGGGTTGATAGATTAGTACAATCACTTTTTATACATCGGTCATTACAAATTGTACTCATTTATTCACTCCATTTTCACCCTCAAGTTCATATTCCATTTCTGTTTCCCTTCCGCCATTCTTCTCCTCCACCGAGACCGTACCCCGCTTCTGTCCCCATACGGTCTTGTGTATTCTCCATTTCTTTCCTTTCCGCATTCTTTCACCAACCTGCACATTATTGCGATAAAATTTTTGAATGGTTGGTGCTAAATTTTGGCTTGTGTAAGGCCTTGTATAGATTAATACTGTTCTCTCTCCTAACTCTGAACATTAACGCTTAAACAATGGCAACACTGTTTCACTTAAGTTTGGGGGGGATCTTTTTGTGTATATATTTTTGGTTTGCCTTTTGTTTTGTATATAAAAAAAACAGGGGAGCGCCGATGATTGATAGAGTTTTAATTACCGCAATCAGGTTTCGCTTGGTAGCTAGCCGCGATGAGTACGAGTCGTCCGCAGGAAGACAGTGTATTTTTCGTTCTTGTTATGACGAGTTAATGCGAGGGTCGGAGTTGTTCGATTCTAACCTATGTGTTGTATATGCTGGTATAAGTTTGTTAGGAATAAATAGCTTAGTGTAAGCTAGGGAATTCCGTACTCAATCCTTTGAGCCGAACTTAACTATAGAAGTTAGAGTAATCGGCAACAACGTGGATTAGAGTGCTTAAGCACGGTATTAGTGAAATCCGGCTTATTGACCCTTGTCCGTCCGTTCTTGTCTCTTGGTTTTCGCCTCCAGCCAAACCGAACGCAACCGGTCACGGTTAGGGGTCACCGATACCTTGGTAGGGTAGGGTGCCTAACGGAGCGCTTGCGTAAGGTTTGGGTGGAGTTCAATGGAAAATATCGGGTAAAGGAAATGAGAAAGGAAATCTTAACTTACAATATCGTTTTCTTTCCTAACAACACCATATTCACAAACCATAAAAACAACAAAAAGAAAGAGCAAAGGAAAAGATTAAAGAAAAGAATAAAACAATATTACAAGTAAGTAAATGGCAAGGTAATAAAATGCAAGTAAGTAAATGACAAGAATTAAATTGCATGTAAGGAAAGTAATAGAAATACAAAGAACCCAAGAACATAAATGAAAGCTTTATTAATCATCAAGTGATGATACAACCCTTGAGTTCAATAACCAAAACTTAAACTTGCAAGCTCAGTGAATAGTTTGCAAGATCAAGAGAAGGCAAAGAACTCAAGGGGAACTAGCTATGTACAAGAAAAAGAAAATAAATAGTAAAATTGTATCTAAATCTTGAGTTCAGTTCTTGAAGTTAAGTCGAGATGAAGGGAAAGTATTGAAAGCTTTACTGAAGGATAAGTCTGAAAAATAGTTTCTATTCTTGAACCCAAATTTAGAAAGTATATATACCCTACAAACAGCACATACACGCACCTTGAAACTTGGGATAGTAGAGGATACCTAGAAATACTCTTGCCTGAAAACCTAGTATGAAAGAAAAAACGGTATTTAAAGCGCACGCTAATGTGTTTCCTTCTCTTTCTCTCTCTCTCCAGGTAGCGACCAATGACACGCCTTAATCAAGATAATAATATGGATGTATTGACCGAACCCGCTTCTTATACTAGGCTAGATTCCGCTCTATCTTATGATTGTCATAAGTCTGTGCAAGGAATAGGGGAATACCAGGATTCCCACGCCACCCGACCGAAGAAGGAGATACTAATGCATCTTTTTCGGGTGTGTTCGTTACCGAGAACTGTTTCTCAGTTTGCTCTACGTCCTGAGTATTGGATACTGGATCAGGATTCCACATATGCAATTTGTTATATGGGCTAAAGAGACGTAGAGAACCGGGAATGGGTGATAAGTCTCTAGTAGTAGGGAATGGTGCAATTTTTGCAGCCAAAACAGTTGACGAATATCACCTAATGTTACCAACTGGTAATACATTGATTCTGAACGACTGTTACTACGTACCAAAGATGATGTATAATATTATATCAGTTTCATTGCTAACTAAAAAAGGATATAATTTCACATTAGAGGATAATGTTATGAACATTTTTCTAAATCAAGTGTTGATTGGGTTTGGTACGTTGTGTAACGGTATATACATTCTGAATCAAACTACAGTTCTAAATATACAGAACATACACAAGAGGAAGAGTTCAGAAATGAACGAAGTCTACTTGTGGCTTTGTAGACTAGGTCATATCAATGCGACAAGACTAGCTAAGTTACATAAAAATGGATATTTGAATCCGTTCGAATTTACATCTTATGAAACTTACGAATCATGCTTCAAAGGTAAAATGACCAAAACTCCATTTACTGGACACGGAGAAAGAACTACTGAACTCTTGGGACTGATACATATTGATGTATGCGGTCCTATGTCTACTCATGCCAGGACTGGTTCCTCGTATTTTATTACATTCACCGATGATCTCTCTAGATTCGGATATGTGTTCTTGTTGAAACACAAGTCTGAAGCTTTTGAGAAATTCAAGGAATATAAGAACGAAGTGGAGAACTACAAGGGTAAAAGTATTAAAATCCTTTGATCTGATCGGGGAGGAGAATACTTGAGCACGGAGTTCCGGGACTATTTAAAAGAGAATGGGATTCTCTCTTAGTTTACTTGTTCATCACTTAAAACTGCATTTTAATACCACTCATTCATTATCTGTTTTGTATAGTATCGGTACTATTAACCCGTGTCTGCTCAATAAATACAGATTACATGTATTCATAACAAAACACTGGAAACAAACTTAAATACACGGATATGACATTTATGAGCCGACACTGCAACCGGAACTGCAAAACGATCTATATTTAAAGAGTTACTTTTGACAACATGCATGTGTACACAGTTTTTATCAAAAATGGTCCAACACATACAAGTGTGAACACCTTTTGTGATGCATGAACCTAGGGGGCTGCCTTACACAAGTTGCCACACACAAATGATGACTTGTGCAAGTGGTAGGCACATATGGGGGACATGAATGATAAATGCAAAAAGCTATGATGTGATATAAAGCCACAAGTTTCCCTCCAAATTCTTGAATGCAAACCAAGTTCATATAGAAAAATCAAACAACACCAGTGGAATTGTGGAGAGAACACATCATCACAGAACCAACATGAGCCCCATACTTGTAAGTCTACGGTAGCGCCCCGGCCGTCTGTCCGAAGCCAAAATACGGAAACGATTCTTAACTAGAAACCGGCGCTATCGTATACTTTAAATCCGGATCGAACCATTAACCTATAACTAGCAACTAGAGAAAGGGTTGGAAAAGCTATACCGATCGATCTTTGTCCTTCGGTCTTGGCCACCATCCCAAGCTCCTCGCGGCATCTCCGGTCTCGATCTCCTCGTCGGAAAGGTCACCACATCTTCGAGCCTTTTACGGGCTCGCGCTTCATCCAAAGCAACTCGGGCACGAAGTTCGCTAGCCGATGTGTCCAAGGAGAAGTAGAGAATGTGTGTGACAACTTTGTCTCTTGCATCCATTGTATGGATGGAGGTTGAAGATGAAGCCATCAATGGAGGTTATGAGCTAGAGGATGAAGAAGAAGAAGAGGTATTTTCTTTTCTTGTGTTTTCTTATGATAAAAAGAGAGAGTGTTATGGAAAAATACAAGACCAAAAACATATCATGGCAGCCCCTCCCTCTCTTCTTATCATATCAAGACTCAAATCCATCAAATAACGTGACACATGCAAAATAAAAGAGACCATGAGTCACTAGGTTGCATGTGTCATATTAAATGCACCTAATGATGATTTCTAGCTCATAATTTCCATTTGTAAACATTAACCCAAATGTTTACAACAATAAAAAGATACGGCAACATCTAAAGTAAACTCGTGACGGATCACAAGGGTACCCCTCACCTGTATATACATACCTGCATCCGCATTCAGACCGAATGCGAATGCGATAAGACTAAAGTAATCCAACAAATCTAATACTAGGATCCGGCTTAAACCAAAGCACACTAGAATGATCCGCCCGATCATAATCCGTGCACTACTGCACGTATATGATCGAACCCTGCCATAATACCATACGGCCTTTACAACGTTTCGCCCGAAACTTGAAAACTGTCTGTGGGGGACTCTAAAGACTCGTCAATATTTTGGTTGTGGATCTAACCACTAGCACGTCAGAGGTACTAGCTGTACGTAACGGGCTACCAGGTATTGACCAAAAGGGAGGTCGATGAGCGAACTCATCCTGACACCCTACTGAGCCTGTCAGTGACAATATCCATACAGTCCGGTCCGTTCATCTATGGGTATCACATGGCGGGCCTAGGGGGTTGGTAAAAGTCAGACCCCCAAAAGCGGTACAAGTCGTGTCGGAGTCTAGCCCAGAACACCCTGAGATACTACTGGAATACCTACCAGTAAATCTCCTGCCTTGGCCAAGGACTTCGTGTAATGGCTTGATTGGAATAATTAAAGTTAACCGCAATCAAGACGGTGTCGCTATGCAGCTAGCCGGTTGAGCACGGGTCGGTCCACAGGGAGATGGTGGTATTTTACCTTCTTGTCTTAGACGAGTCAATAAAGAATTTGTGTATGTTTGTTTCTAACCTATGTGTTTATTTGCAAGTATAAAGTTGTTAAGAAAAGATACGAGATTGTAAGCTAAGGAAATCCGTACTCAAAACCTTTGAGCCGATTCTTGACCAATTGAAGCTAGAGCAATCGGTAACAACGTGGATTAGGGGATTTAAGCGCGGTATTCGTGGAATCCGGCTTATTTACCCTTGTCCTTCTGTTCTTGTCTCTTGCTTTCGCCTCCGGCCAAACCGAACGCAACCGGTCGCAGTTAGGAATCACTGTTACCTTGTCAGGGTAGGGTGCCTAACGGAGCGCTTGCGTATGGTTTGGGCGGAGTTCAATGGAAAATAACGGGAAAAGGAAAAGAGAAAAGAAATGTTAACTTACAATATCATATGGATTCTTAACAACAACAATAATTACAACATTCACAAAATGAAAAAAGAGAGCAAAAGAAAAGAACAAAGAAAAGAAAAGATTACAAGTATTAAGTGCATGAATTTAAGTGCATGAAATAAATTGCAAGAAAGAAAAGCAAGATAATAAAAAGCGATAAAAAGAACAAGAAACTAGGACTCAAGACAAGCATGTGATCAATAGCCAACCCTTAAACTTGCAAGCTCAATCAAGAGGTTGCAAGATCAAGGGAAGGGTAGAGAACGCATGTGAAATGAAGTACTAATTCCATGAAAGAATACGACCCTTGAGATCAATAACTAACCCTTAACCATTCAAGCTCAATGAAGAGGTTGAATGATCAAGAGAAAGCAAGAATCTCAAGGGGAAGAAGAAACACAAGAGAATGATACAAAAACCTCATCTTCATTAATCTCCCACTCAAAAAGCTCTCACTACAATTTTCATGGAAAAAGAATGAAGAAGAAGAAGAAAAAGAACTAAAACTACAAAAGAATGGAGAACAAAGAATGACCCTTGGCTCGGCTCAGATCTGCTGTATTTATAGGCAGGGAAATGAAACCCTAGGGGCAAATTCTGACACAATATGAAGTCCCCAAAATGCCCAGAAAAAACAACAGGGAGAGGGGCCCACATGGCCACGGATCCGCGGCCAATACCCCCTATTGTCCGCGGATCCGCGGCTATATAGGTGAGTTAGGTCGTGGTATTTTTGGTGCTTCCCTGGTTTCTTGTCCCCTGTTGTCTGGTACAAATATTTTCTGAAAATACTTTCACAATGCTTCCAGAATTTCTGTTGAGGAAGGGTGGACTTTTGTGGATGCTTTTGTTATGATTGCCTCGAGCTCCGCATAGATTTCTTGGAACTTGTTGTTGCCATTGAGCCTTGTGCATGAAGGTGACATTGATTTGACATTTTGTCTTCCTAAACTGGTATCTGGCAACATACGGATGACGAGCGGAGACCGTGTTTTCTCAGTGGTTGGCAGGAACCCGAATTTTGTCGTGTTTTCCATGAATTTCACCGTTTTAGAACCGAGAACCTATATCCTGCAAATATGTAACAAACACGGATTAAAAGCACCTACCTATAAACAACCGAGCGTAAGAATGGGCGGTATAAATTGCAGTATTCTGTGATGAACATGGCTCTCCTAGACACAGCGTGATCTCACCCCCAATACCGGGAGAGACGAAACCCCTGCCGATCCGCTCACTGCCTCTATGTGGCTCGGGACTGTACCCAACTAAAACCTATTTGCACGACTCCTTTGAGCCGTGGTAGGGTAGTAATCAAAGCACAGTGGGAACTCACACGAGACAAATTACTATCTCAGGTCGATGAACTAACCTGTACACATGTCACCAGGGAACTGCTATCTGACTTCAGGTATAATACCAACTAGCATGTTCTCGGCGAGTCCTGTCCGGTGTACTCATAACCCAATGAGCACCTGTATACATCTTAGGTGAACCAACTGACACCAATGGATTGTGAGACCGGCCACCGCCCCTCGTATGTGTCTCGACTGTATACACTAGTCTACTAATGGAGTATCGATGCCCAGTCTCGAAACTCCCACGACTAGGGACCACTTTAAGGATGTGCTTATAGACCCCAGCTCCCATGTATATGATCGCCATCATACTGCTGGTAGTCAAGCAAGAATCCTAAGGGCTCTATCAATATGTAATAGTGATCTGTAAGGTCACCTCAAGCTGTACACGATGATAAAGTTAAACCAGATAGCATACTATCATCTTGAGTAAGACTGTCCTACCAGTATAGGTTCTCCCTCAATTATTGCAATCACGTGCCTGTGATCCAATAATTGACTCTGAGGGTACTATATCCAACAATCTCCCACTTGCACTCAAGGCTAATTATTGCGATGTCGCATACTCACAGCCCGTTTGATACCGAACACCCAACTCCTCTACTAATCAGTCTCACAAAGCCCGTTTGCGAAACTATTGCGTTCAAGGAATAGCCTCAGTGAGTGGATCCGCCCTGATGTTTCTTTCTATGTCTCTCTTTATCTCAAGTTCGCGGAGAAAGCCATCTCCTGAAATGAGCAATACCTGTCTTAGAATATGTTTGGATATCTGATGGGACCTAGTTCATAAATGAACTCTAAATCCAAACTTCTTAGACTGTATCGTCAACCAAACTTAATCAGTATCCTGCGCCACACCTCCCTCAGTATCCGCTTGGACCACCTGTCCAAAATACTGCCCCTCGTCAGAGGGAAAACTATAACTTGTTGCGCCACGGCAGCGCCCCGGCCGTCTTACTCGAGGCCAAATTGCGGAATCAAAATTTTTTCCTTACTCGGAAACCGGCGCTACCGCGGACAAAGAAAACCCGGATCGTTTACCATTAACCTAATGCTAGCAAACAAGAGATGGGAAGAAAAGTATACCGAGTGATCCGAGTCCTCCGGTCTTCTCTTCATCATCCCGATCTCCCGCGGAAAGTCTTGGCTCCACATCGTCGCCTCCTCGCCGGAAAGGGCACCACATCGCCTTCGTCTTTTACGGGCTCCCGCCTCAATACCGAGGCAACTCGAGCATGAAGCCGGCAACTCGACATGCTCAAGATATGCTGTAGAATGTGTAGTGTAGTGTCTCACTTGGGGTTTGTTGCCATTTGAAGATGATGGAGGAAATGAGATAAGAAAAATGGTGCTTGCATTTTTCTAGCATGAATGAGATCAAGAAATGAAACTCTCAAGAAGAAGATCTCTTCTTCTTCTTCTCTCTTTCTTTTTCTTCTTCTTTCTTTTCTAATGAAAAAACTTCTCATCCAAAATGAGAAGGGTGGAGGAATGAATAACAAGCATGAAGGGAGGTGATGGTAGGAGCACAAGTGGTGACCATAACCAAACATAATCATAACAAACTTACATCAACCATTCTTATCAATTCTAATCAAGATAAAGCATGAAAAGATCAAGGAAAAGAATGGCATCTAAAGATGCTATCATAATTAATCATCTTGCAAATAAACCCTCCACAAAATATAATTTGCAAAAGTGCAAATTACCCCCTCCATCAGAAAAGTCCGGCCGGGAAAGAACAAAGAAAAACCGGCCGGAACGGAATGCAAACTGGCAACTCCAGAAAACTGGTCCCGTAATAAATCACAGGAAAACCCCGATACTGTGCATACACACCCGCATCTGTATTCCGTCCGGATACAAATGCAATGAGACAAAATCTACACTGTACTAGACTAGGACCGGCTTAAGCCAAAGCCGGCTAGTAAAATCCGTTCGATCTTGATCCGTGCAATACCGCACGTATCAGATCAAACCCTGCCATATACCTATATGGCTACTAGTACAAAACTGTCCGATCCTGATCCGTGCAATACCGCACGTATCTGATCGGACCCTGCCATATCTCCATACGGCCTCTACAGCGTTTCGCCCGAAAGCTTGAGTAACTGAAAGTGTGGTGGACTCTAAAGACTCGTCAATACTATGGCTGTGGATTCAACCACTAGCACGTCAGAGGTATAAGCCAATACGTGACGGGCCACCAGCTATTGACCAAAAGGGACGTCGATGAGGAAGCTCACCCCGACACCCAACTGAGCCTGTCAGTGACAATATCCGTACAGCCCGGTCCGTTCGTCTATGAGTATCGCATGGCGGGCCTAGGGGGTTGGTAAAAGTCAGACCCCCAAAAGCGGTACAAGTCGTGTCGGAGTGTAGCCCAGAACGCCCTGAGATACTACTGGAATACCTACCAGTAAATCTCCTGCCTCGGCCGAGGGCTTTGCGTAATGGCTCTCCTAGACACAGCGCGACCTCACCCCCAATACCGGGAGAGACGAACCCCTGAAGATCCGCTCACTGCCTCCATGTGGCTCGGGACTGTACCCAACTAAAACCTGTTTGCACGACTCCTTTGAGCCGTGGTAGGGTAGTAATCAAAGCACAGTGGGAACTCACACGAGACAAATGACGATCCTCAGGTCGATGAACTAACCTGTACACATGTCACCTGGGAACTGCTATCTGACGTCAGGTATAAGCCCAACTAGCAGGTTCCCGGCGAGTCCTGTCCGGTGTACTCATAACCCAATGAGCACCTGTATACATCTTAGGTGAACCAACTGACACCAGTGGCTTGTGAGACCGGCCACCGCCCCTCGTCGGGGTCTCGACTGTATACACTAGTCTACTAATGGAGTATCGATGCCCAGTCTCGAAACTCCCACGACTAGGGACCTTTTAAGGATGTGCTTATAGACCCCAGCTCCCACGTATATGATCGCCATCATACTGCCGGTCGTCAAGCAAGAATCCTAGGGGCTCTATCAACGTGTAATAGCGACGTGTCAGGTCACCTAAAGCAGTACACGATGATAAAGATAAACCAGATAGCATACTATCATCTCGAGTAAGACTGTCCCACCGGGATAGGTCCTCCCTCAATCATTGCAATCACGTGCCTGTGATCCAATAATTGACTCTGAGGGCACTATCTCCAACATAACTCTGACAACCACTCTGTCATCCAGGTCACCTTGGAAGCCTGGAACGATAACTGTCTCCCGAAGGAGGCTGCCGTTATCATTTCTCTAGAACATCCACTTATGTTCTAAAACTGCTTCCGAATGTTTCTCCAGGATAGGATTAATATCATAACTTATCGCATCTCGTACAAAAACAATATATGGTGTGGTACTTGACATATCATGATTGACTCAATTGCCTAAGAAAGTGATCTGCCAATCATGCACATCCCTCTCCCCTTTAGTCTGTAAGACACCTTTAGAGAGGGTGACTCCTTCACCTGCAGGTACACTACCGTGCCAGGAGTCGTTCATTCTAAAACACCTTTAGAATGCTGTCTAAGTACCCAGATTGGGAAGCTACCCAAATCTAGATCTAAAACCATAGATCTAGTAACCAGAATATCTGATATAATATCTAAGTCCTATGTGGAGAAACCACTGTGTGACAACCAAGCATAACCGATCATAGTATAGGAATTTCACTTCCTACTCTGTGTATGTCATCCAAATACCAGGACATCACACCCTACTACCTTCATAACAGATCCATCTCCTATTATGATGAAGTCAAACCTATGACCGTCACATCAGAAATAGATGATCTATCTTCGCTATATCTGCTTTAGTCTATAAATAGACACAAGCTACTTGTCTACTATGCTTCCGCTGCTCCCACTGACTACGACAACCCTCCGGCAGAGTCATATACACGTGCACTTCTAAAGCCAGTTCAGAACGACGCTATACTCATCCTCCTGCCGGGTCTCACAGTCTGGAACAACAGCAATGGCAAGTCTGGGTAAACAAGAACCTCCCTGTCATCGTCCTTGAGGCTATCAGAGTACCTCTCGGGTGCCTGAGGTTACCCACCATATCTGCGGAGTGGCTAATGGAATGTCAAACCAGAATGAATCTTTAGGTCCTATTAAATTTTCAGTAATCGTTTGCGGTTCTGGAATCACTTCCAGTTCTACCATACTCCCACTACTGTTTTCTGAAAAAATCCATTTTTATTAAAACTGTGGCGAGTCAAGAACAATATCACTATTGATCTTCCAGATGGTAGAAAGTCAACCCTCATCATAGCCCGGGTCAACCCACAAACTGCCATTACAGAAACGTGCCTTGAGTTATCCAGAATATGATTTTAAGCATAAGCCGGAAAACTCCCCGTACCTTAACAATGTTAAGATATGAACTATTCTATTTACAATATAGAAATAGAGGCACTGATTTAATTGGAACCGGATTCAAATCATGCAGCAGTCACCCGTGCATGTCAACTAAATGGAGAGAGGCCGATCAACATTACTCAACTTAGGAGTGCTTCCAATTATGAGTAACCTGAAAAAGAAGCAAGTTCTCTTAATCATTATTATCAACTGAATACCATACATAAGTATCTACATCTTCGATCACCTTGAAGAATCCTGATACTTGCAATACCTGGTTCTCTACTTTATTCATATACCTATAACTTCTCAGAACTTAGTCCTTGCATTTCTACGAAACATATGTCTAAGAACTAGAGAAGTCATAAGTAAACAGAAAATAGTACGAGTACCAACCCCCCTGTCCTCATGGACACTCGACAACATACAATACTCCGTATAAGTCCCCTGAGTCTAATAACTCATTCCCCGTGTGTCGTAGGTTGAAAACTGTACTTATGGTTAAGAAGAATTACACCGTTGTTTAATGCTCCTTACCTAATCATCCACTGATATAGGTAAATGTCATAAACATAATTTCAAAAAGTTATATCTCACTTTATAAAAATAAACGTACAGATATATCAATTTGAAATTAGTGCATAACAACGGATATTCAAAACCAAATATTTGCAGTCCGGCAAACAACCTAGGCGATTTTCTCAAATATCACCAATTACAACGAATCCCGATATAATGAGGATGATCACCCAATTCCCAATAACTTACTCCCACTCATCATCTGTAAAACCATACAGATGTGAGAATCAAACCTGGTAAATACATACCCTGCAGCAAGGGCTAATTGGGAAATCAGTTTTCTTTTAACAATACACAGTGAAACTGAAACATGTAAATGTTTCGAAGGGGTATCCGGGTATTCTCAGTAATGCCTCTTCCATTATTAGATTCACAACTGTAACCGTATATTTCTTTGCCATCTCTCCAAATCCTTTTATATGTCTTTAGTCATTACCTTCTGTATACCCCTTTAGGCTAAATGGTTTTCTTCCTTCCCTACCGTTCGGCACCAGCCTATGGTTTGGAAGAAGACTATATAATAAGCATAATGGGTGTACTGTCCAAATCCTAGGAGCAATCGCAAGCCGAGAGAAGGTAAAGATAAAAGACAATTGAATAAAACCTTATTCCTATTTCTCCTGAATCAGAATCCATCCCCGAACTGGAACAAGTTCCTTTGAGTTCGTATATAACCATACGATGGAGTATCCAAATAACTGTGGATCATCGTAGTGATACGGAGTGTCGTGGAGAAAAAAAAGGTGAAGTAGGAGTGGCGATGAAATACTTGGTTTGGTCGTGAATAGCAGTCGCAGTTTACTTTGCCCTCTTACTAATCCCTTTATTTGTCTTTACTTAATACCTTCTGTACACTTTCGTTAGGATAATTGGTTTTCTTCATTCCCCATCGTTCGGCACCTACCTATGGTTTGGAAGAAGAGCATCCAATTAGCATAATAGGTGTACTGTCCTTATCCAAGGAGCACTCGCAACCTGAGAGAAGGTAAAAGGAAAAGGCAACTGAATAGTCCTATTCATTTTCTCCAGAACCAGAAACCATCCTCGAATCTAGAACAAGTTACTTCGAGTTCGTATATAACCATATGATGGTTTTATCCAATGGAAGTGGATGTTCGTAGTAATACGGGGTGTTCTGGAGAAAAGGGTAAAAGTAGGAATGGCAATGAGGTATGCAACTCAGACAATCCAAAAGCCAGCGTTTTAAGAAGGTTCAGTTAACTTGGTCACTGAGTTATAGTCTAGAGTCGGGTCATGGTCGCTACCAGAGAGAGAGAAAAGAAACACTCAGCGTGCACTCTAACCTAGATCAGAATGGTTATCAATTTATCTAATCAGGAAACCTCCTACTGTATCGTCAAATTCTCCTCCAAACCTGAAAGAAGAATTAGTCAGGATCACTCGAGGAGTAAACCAACTCATCAGTGGGAATCGGGATCCAACTATCATCGCATGATAACGTGATGGAATCCACTCACGTTATCACACACCAGAAGGTATGCGCATATCTGGCAAGTTTCAGTTTCCTTAGAAACTCCCGATGTGATTTTTACCCCATGCTCTTATGACCTTGACGAAGGCCAACAAATCATAAGTCACATGTCAAGTTCTACCCGTCATTGTCCAGGTTAATTTGAACCCACCCGTACAAGCCCTTGACGAAGGCCAACAAGTCTATACGACTGTCCCAAACCAACGCATGCAGCAGAAAGGTAACAAGCAGCTACCATTCACTATGCCTTGACGAAGGCCAACAAACATAGCATGAATACTAAGTGCTACCCATCTGAAATGACGGAGGGCTACGAATGGTTTTTGGCGAAAAACCTTTAACGTAATGAACTTGATATCGTTGAAGGAACTAGATAGCTTTTTATGAAAATATAGTGCCGAAAACCTTTGCTAAAGAGGTCACTCCCGGTGAAGGGATCTCGGCTCTTTCCCCGTAGAATGAGGTGCAGGATATTCCAACTGAATACCACGATGCAAAGCAAAAAGTAATCGGCTATAGTGAAGTTATTACCCTGACGCAAACTTCTGTCCAAGGGGTCACTCCCGGTGAAGGGATCTCGGCCCTTTCCTCGTCGACTGAGGTGCTGGATATTCATAACCGAATACCACTGTGCAAAACAAAAGAAAACGTCCTTGCAATAACAGCTTTTTTTTGAAAAATGTTCCAACAACATCAAACAGGTTTGTTTAGCTTGCATTGATCCGAATCAATGCAGTCCCATCAATTAATCACACCACAAAAGAACGAAAATATGATGTATGTATATGCCATCCGCATTCGCCACTTGGTCCCGTCATCACCCGTTAGGTTACTTAACTAACGATAGAGCGGGGACTGGGCTAGCGCGGGTGTAAAACATATACAACATCTACTAGTATATATATCAATATATAATATTCGCTCACGGCGTGATAAAATGCAACATCACAGAGAGTAATAAGCATCACAGAACTATACAGATAATCTGGGATCCCCGGGTTTCATAGAGCTGCTACTGAAACCCGACGTTCTCCTGGTCGTGTGGATAGCCTGTGTAATGAAATCCTAGCTCCTATGGGCGCGGCAAGTTACCCGCCAAAACCTGAAGCGAGGCAGCCCCCTTCAACAACGTGAATGGACCACCCGGCACTTCACGGAATCCGGTAACTTGAGCACCCCTCCTTGGGTCAACCTGTACCCCCTACGAGTGCGGCGAATATCCCGTCAATTCTAGAGTGAAGCCCCCTCTGTCTCAAAGCCGTAAGATGCGGGCCCATTGCCCTCTAGAATCCGGCTACCCGTGCACCCCTCCACGGGGTAATCCTAGTACAGAAAGTAAAATATATATACAACGGGTATATCGACCTCAGCCCGATCGTGCCCCAAAAGAATAATATACAAACAGACAGTGACGGCAGTCCACATGTCGGACGCTCGCCCCGCAATATCAAATGTATAAATACAACCAAACTGTACTACCATTGCATCTAGGCTATCCACCCCGACAAATCCGCAACATCACAGCACAACACAGAACATCAACGTGAAGGTCACGTTCGCAAATCCGTCTAAAAGAGCTATAGCAATTAGACAAGATTTATCGATCAAATGACATTCACGGACGCAGATATAAAGTAAGCACTGTGAACTAACATATTTAAAATTTTCGATCGACAAAATTTCCCGAAGTGGGCCCCAAGCACAAATCCAGCACTCGAAATAATCTGGGCCAAAACCAAAATTACCAGAAACCCCATTTCCAAGTCAGAAACCATTGTAGGAAAATTGGTGGACTGATGCTACAGTACGGTGGCGGAACCGCGGCCAAAACGTGGGTGCGGCCGCGGTTCCGCGCTGCTACAGTGGAATCAGTGAACCAATTTTTCTCAGATTTCTTAAAAAAGCCTGCCTGATTTTCTGCAATACTCAAAATAATTTTTTGACGACAAAAAAAATCGACAGAAACTTCAGAATTGGAAATGCAGTTTTGGAAAATTTCGTTCGATCGAAGTTCTAAACACATTAGAGCAAGCTAGTAAAGGTTAAAGGCGTGGCTCTGATACCATGTAAGTCTACGGTAGCGCCCCGGCCGTCTGTCCGAGACCAAAATGTGGAAACGAAAAACTTTTTCTTGACTAGAAACCGGCGGTATCGTATACTTTAAATCCGGATCAAACCATTAACCTATAACAAGCAACTAGAGAAAGGGTTGGAAAATCTATACCGATCGATCCGTGTCCTTCGGTCTTGGCCACCATCCCAACCTCCTCGCGGCATCTCCGGTCTCGATCTCCTCGTCGGAAAGGGCATCACATCTTCGAGCCTTTTATGGGCTCCCGGTTCATCCGAAGCAACTCTGGCACGAAGTTCGCTAGCCGACGTGTCCAAGGTGAAGTAGAGAATGTGTGTGACAACTTTGTCTCTTGCATCCATTGTATGGATGGAGGTTGAAGATGAAGCCATCAATGGAGGTTATGAGCTAGAGGATGATGAAGAAGAAGAGGTATTTTCTTTTCTTATGTTTTCTTATGATAAAAAGAGAGAGTGTTATGGAAAAATACAAGACCAAAAACATATCATGGCAGCCCCCCTCTCTTCTTATCATATCAACACTCAAATCCATCAAATAATGTGACACATGCACAATAAAAGAGACCATGAGTCACTAGGTTGCATGTGTCACATTAAATGCACCTCATGATGATTTCTAGCTCATAATTTCCATTTGTAAATATTAACCCAAATGTTTACAACAATAAAAAGATACTGTAGGGTTTCTAGGCACACCCATGAGGTTCTACAACTGATCAAACATGGCCAATTCAAAATTTTCTATGTGCCGAGAAACCCTAATACGATCGTTAACTAGAGGATAGGAGAAACTACAAGCAAGTTAACAACTTAACTACTAAGTGAATGGAAATACAACCTTTGTAGATCCGGTCCTCCACTTCCTTGGCTCCGTGATGACGTCCCTCCATTGCAACCGTCGGAATCCTGGACTCTCGCGGTGGTTTCATCGGAGAAAAGATCGGGCTAGATCGTTGACTTCGATGCCGAAGATGATCTATGTCGAGGCGACTCTAACTCGAGCTCCATCTTCACCAAGTCATGAAACTTGTGAAGAAAACACCCTATACTACATGGCAAGTGGTAGAGGATGAAGAAATAGGAAGTGGGTTCACTTTGGATTTGGATTTCTCACATGGATTCATCACTTGATAATTTTCAAGCAAGCTTTCTTTTTCTTCATCAAGAAGAAGAAGAAGAAGAATAGAATGGAAAAAGAATTATGTGAATAATAAAAATCAAGTGATCTTATCATATAGCAACCATGGGTTAGTAAACCTATGTAGAGAATAAACTAGGGTTTAGTTAAATGGTTAGGTTAAGGAAGGAAACAAAATGGTCAAGCTTTCAAAGCTTCATGAAGTTTCAAGAATGGAACAAAGTTAGCCACCATTTTATTCTTGCCAAAATATATAAGTAAATAAATAAATAAGGTAATGGAAACCCTAACCATTAACTAAACATGGTTTAAACCGAACATACACCCATGTTTGCATGTATCATCAAACATGATACAAACTAGTGCACAAAACTATATCATATATACAATGTGCACATCAAGTGAGAAAATCCATATTTAAGTGAACAAATACTAGTTAATGTAAAGTAATATATCTAATATATAATTATACATTAAATCATTAAATCAACACTTGATTTAATGATCCGGTCATATCGCATAAGACCGACTAATATCCAATGTATCGACTTATCGAATCAATCCTCGATTCGATAACTAGGTTATATCGCATACAACCAATCGATACATTCATTGCGAGAATAGAATACGGTATCACATACACGCATTATTCTCGGTCCGGCACATATCTCATATGCGCTCCTATTTCGTTTCGCTTGAGCCAAGAAACCTCTGTGTAGAACTCTAAAGACTCGTCAATACGCCGGCAGTAGGTGATGATCATATCAAACACCCACAAGCCGCAAGCGGTCTGCTAAACGTAACGGCCACCCGGGCATTGAGCGATCAGAAGATCAACGAGCAAGCCCGCTCACACTCCTGTGAATCCAACCAGTAACACTTACCGTACAGTCCGGTCTGTTCGTCTGATATGTCGCATATCTCGCCTAGGGATGGTAAACGTCAGACCCCAGTAGCTTGGTAAGTCATGCCGATATAAGGTCCATAACAAGCGTGAAACTACTGGTAACACATACCAGTAAATCACAGCAACCCTGGCCATGGATTTCCAATTATGGCCAGTCGAGCATAGCGCAACATCAACCCCCAATACCGGAAGAGACGAATCCCCTCCTATCGCTCATTGCCTCCATGTGAATCGGGGCTGTACCCAAAAACCACCTGTTTGCACGACTCAGTAGAGCCGTGGTAGGATGGAAATCAAAGCACAGTGGGAGACACACAAGACTCTATGACGATCTCGGGTCAACAGACTAAGCTGTACCAGTGTCACCAGAGAAATGCCATCTGACGTAAGGTATTATACCATCTGGGAGTTCTCGGCGAGTCCGTTCAGTGTACCCAGTCTCCACTGAGCACCCGCATACCATCTCTGATGTCAAACACCAATGGATATGGGATCATCCATCGCCCATCACATGGGTCGAGAAGATATACGCTAGTCTACTCTGGAATATCGATGCCCCGTCTCGATATTCCCACGACTAGGAATATTGAATGATGTACTCATTGACTATCCAGGCTCCACTAGTATGATCTACATCATAGTCCTGGAAGTCGAGTACACATCCTAAGGGCTTTATCAACATGTAACAGAGAGACAGAAAGTATACATGTTAAGATAAAGAGCAACCAGATAGCGTACTATCATGTCGAGCAAGAAAGTCCTACCTATATATGTCCCAGCAACCACTACAATATACATCCTATGTACAGTAATGGCCTCTAGGGCATACATATAACTAACAATCTCCCACTTGCACTAGGGCTATCTGTAGCAGTGGTTGCAGTATCACATACTCAACCATCCCATATAAGTCTCTCTTTGGGAAAAGGCCTTTGTGAGTGGATCCGCCGTGTTGTCCTCTGAGTCTACTCTGCTAACCAGGATCACCCTGGAGATCAACTATCTCCATGATCAGGTGATGCTGCCTCAGAATATGTCTGGGTCACTGATGGGACCAGGGTTCCTGGGCCAAAGCCACACTTCCATTGTCACACAATGGTAGGAACCTAGTTCATCTCATGAACCAATATACATCCAAACTGCCTCTTTGGTAGTATCTTTAATAGCGATGTTACCAGCCTTTATCGTCTAGTCTGCCACGGTATCTAGCTTGGAACTCTTCCAACATACCATCCCTCCACTGAGGGTAAAGACAATGCCTGCGACTGACATTCAGTCGTCCTTATCACCCTGGAACCTTTCCAGTGATTCTCCCCAGGATCGATTGATACCATCTCACTAAACTTAGTGAAAAGCTTAATATCCATTTAGATCTATCTCATAGATCCAAATCCCAGGATTTAGGAGGTATCAACTTTATCCTATTTGGAGAATCCTTGTGATAAGAGGAGATCGACCGAGCGTAGCATAGGAAACTCTTTTCCTATCAGGAGTATGTTGTCCACGTACAATACGAGGATGACCACCTTACTCTCTACTACCTTTTTTGTATATACAAGGTTTATCTACCATTTTGATGAAGTCAAACTCTTTGACTATCGCATCAAAACAGACGTTCCAACTCCGCGATGCCTGCTTTATTCTGTAAAGCATCTTGCACACGTTTCCGCTGCTCCCACTGTTTACGAAGCCTTCTGGCTGTGTACTTATAGACGTTCTCTTCTAAATCAGTATTTAGAAAAGCAGTCATGACACCCAACCACCAGATATCGTAGTCATGGTATGTAGCCGTGGCAAGTAGGATCCGGATGGACTTAAGCATAGCCACTGGAAAAGGTTTCATCATTATCCACGCCTGGTCGATGACGAAAACCTTTAACAAGTCTAGCTTTGAAAGTCTCAATTTTTCCATCTACACCAAGTAATCTTCTCAAGATATACTTGCTCCTGATGGGGATTTAACCCTTCAGATATAGCAACCAAAGTCCATACTTTGTTGGTGTATAAGGATTCCATCTCAGATCACTAAGCATACAGCCATTCTTACAGAGTCCTTACTCTCGATGGCCTGCTCGAAATTAGTTGGGTCATCATCTTATGATGCATTCCTCGCTCCCACTGTCATCGAGAAACCGAAGTATCTCCCAGGCGGATGAGGAACCCTGCTAGTTCGGCGGAGAGGCTGAGGTTCGTCGGGGACTATTGAATCCATTGGTTCCGTCAAATCATCAGCCGTAGTTTGTATAGCTGGAACCTTTCCAGTTCTACTTAACAGACCTTACCTCGAGCTTTTCCGGATTTTGCTTTTAGACATAGTCCGGACAATCCCAAATCTTAACCAACTTAAGATATGGGCTCTTCCCTTTCCATATCACATATGAAGTGGTAGGAAACTGATTTGATTTGAATCCAATTCAACAGGTATGCAACTTCTCAAGTGCACAAACTCAAAAGGAAATAGGCAACTCAGTAGTACTCATCATAGAGCACACCATATCTAATATGGTGCGATTGCTCTGCCCCGATACACCGTTGTGCTGTGGTGTATTCAGAGGAGTAACACCGAGAGAGAATCTCATTCTCCTTTAGAATAGTCCAAGAATTCCATGCACAAGTATTCTCCTCCCTGATCTTATCATAGGACATAATACTTATACCCGGTTTTTGGTTCTCTATCTCTAACTTATATTCTGTGAATATCTTAAAGGGTTCGGACTTGTGTTTCAACAGGAACATATGTCTGAATCTTGAGAGATTATCAGAGAATGTAATGAAATACAAAGAACCGGTCCTGGCATGTGTAGACAGGGGACCTTGCATACATCACTATGTATCAGTCCCAAGAGTTCACTAACTCTTTCTCTGTTTCCAGTAAATGGAGCTATGGTCATCTAATCTTTGTGACATGACTGGCAAGTTTCACAAGATGTAAATTCAAACAGATTTAAATATGCATCTAAATGTAACTTCAGCCAGTCGGGTCGCATTGATATGACCTAGTCTACAATGCCTCAAGAAGGATTCGTTCATTTCTGAACTCTTCCTCTTGTGTGTGTTTCGTATATTAGGAACTGTAGTTTGATTTAGAACGTCAATGCTTTTAGATAATGTGCCTGAACCGATCAACTTTTGAAATAGGAAATGTTCAAAACATTATCCATCAATACAAAATTATATCCTTCTTTAATAAATAAAGAGATTGATATGATTTTGTATATCAGGTTCGGTATCTAATAGCATTTGTTCAGAATCAATGTATTTGTAATACAGAGTGACAGTGACCAACAGACCTGGCTGCAACAATTGCACCATTTTCTGTCTCATGAAACTTATCACCCGTTCTCAGTTCTCTGCCTTTCTGTAGCCCTATGTAACAGATTACATATCTGGGATCCTGATCCGGTATCAGAAACCCAGGACGCAGAGGACACTGAGAAACAGTTCTTTATAATGAACACACCCGAAGGAGATGCATCATATGCACCTTCTTCGTTTGGGCGGCATAGGAATTCTGGTTTTTTCCTATTTCCTGCTCTGCCTTATAATAATTATAAGTTGGAGCGGGACCAACGTTCCCCAGCTCTGTATAACAAGCGGGTTCGGTCAATACATCCGTATTATTGTCTTGATTAAGGCGTGTTATGGTCGCTACCTGGAGAGAGAGAGAAGAAAACACTCTGCGTGCGCTCTTGCAAGATTAGATTGGTTATGTATTTTATCTAATCAGGATGGCTCCCACTGTTTTTATCAAATCTTCCTTCAAACCTTAAAAGGAAAGACTAGCCGGGATTAATTACACTTTACAAGTTCGCCAATCTTTCAGCCAGGCCAGTGTCGGTACTTTGAGGGAGGTTCCCCGTGCTTTCGCACGGACCTAATTACAGTAAACCTCATTTTCCCAGAGGCGTAACCCCGTTGACACCTTTCTAGACACCTACTTGATCGGCTAATTGCAAAGTGCAAAACTCTCCCAGGAGTAATAATTACTCGCAGTGGGTATCGCGATCCAACTATCATATAGAAGGTATGTAATCTCATTGCAAATTTCAACACTTGAAACTCCCGATAAAGCTTTTTACCCCTAGCACCTATGACCTTAACTATGGTCAACAAATCATAAGTACTAGTCAAGTTCTACCCGTTATTTCATGATTAATTAGACCCACCCGCATGACCCTTAACTAAGGTCAACAAAGTCACACGACTGTCCTAACTAATCGCATCATATGCGGTGTAGGAAGACATCACTTAGCTACCGTACACTGTGCCTTGACTATGGTCAACAAACACAGCACGAATACTAAGTACTCTACTTCCTAAAATGACGGAGGGTTGCGAATGGTTTGTAATAAAACCTTTAACGCTTTGAACTTGATCTCGTTGCGGAATCAAATGGTTTTTAAATGGAGTGTTTTTGAGGCTTTTCTAGTTTTGCTAAAGGGGTCACTCCCGGTGAAGGGATCGTCGGCCCTTTCCTCATCGAATAAGGTGCAGGATATATCATATATACCGCTGTGCAAAGCGAAAACTATAGAAGCAATCAAAAAACAAACCGAGGATTGTAGCATCTGCCAGTTATTGCTAAAGGAGTCACTCCCGGTGAAAGGATCACGGTCCTTTCCTTATCGAATAAGGTGCAGGATGTTCTACAAGAAACACCGCGATGCAAAGCAAGAACTGTAGCTACCTGTTTTTATTTTTGAAATTCGATTCCACAACATCTTTTAGGTTTATTTTCTTTCATTAATCTCATTAATGAATGTCCCATCATTTAAGACCACCTAAACATCACAGATGAATATAACGTACGCTTATGCCATCCGCATTCGCCTCGATGTCTCGTCTGCACCGTTTGGTTAGGTAACTAACGGTAGAGCGGGGCAGGGCTAGCGCGGATGTAAAACATAAGCAACGTCTATATAATATATCATATATACTATATACTATATCAATCTGAATAAATCACATGATCACATCACAGATAACGCAGCAGAAAATATCATATGAAATATTGGATATACTAGAACGTCCGTGTTTTTAATATGAGCCAGTATAAAACACGAATTCCACGGTCGTGATGAATAGCCAATCCCACACCCCTAGACCCCTACGAGAGCGGCAAGCAACCCTACCAATTCTAGGGTTAGGAGACCCGGACTCGACTCCTCGAGATGGTCTCCCACTGGACCCTAGAACCCGGTTACTTGTGCTCCCCTCCTTGGGTCTATCCTAATGCGAAAAAGTATATAATATACATCAACGGTGACATCTTTCTCAACCTGGAAGTGCCCCAATATAAGAATATTACATACAAATTTTACATGAATGAAAATGAAAAACACTCATCTTACATAAAAATCCCCGGCTATTCAAACACGACGATCCAATATAACATATCCAGCAACACATAACATCACATGTCATAAACGTAAGTAAATATGCGCATCCCAATTGTCGTTGACATATAGCAACGAAACCGGCGATATCACATATTACACTTACTGTCACAGAAAAGAAAGTGTAAAACTACAACAGTTGGAATCCGCAACCTCTTTAGACATCGCATGCCTAATCAAATGAATTCCTTAGACATCGCATGCCTAACAATTATAAACCCCGCATTTTAGTCTCATTATCGAAAACTCTTTTCAATATCAAGTCGGGCAATTCAACAAGATTCCCGACATTTTGATCGAATGCTCGTCGCAAACTTTATTAGGCGGCCGCACCCCCGATGCCGTCGACGAAGTGCACCAAGGCGGAACACCGCTGCCGCGAGCACTCGAACGGATGCTTTCGGCGACGGGGTTCTCCTACAGTCACTTGGTCGGGGCTATGGGGCGTGGCTGTCTATTAAGTTTACCCGGCGAATATCCGCGTACGCTACATGATTGCGACAGAATTTTGATCGCATCAAAATTCCGTGGCAACCGATCAAGTGAGACTAAAGTGCTATGTTTATAACATTCATATTAGTTATCTCATAACTACTTGTGAATTCCAAATATTGTATCACATTCCGGATAAATAGAAAATGTTAAACTTTCCGATCGAACAATCAAACACCCAAGTTTTCCCGAAACAGCTCAACACATGAAATAAGTTTAAAAACATTCACTTCATGCCTCTGTACCAACGATCCAGCCGTAGAAGGGTCAAGCCAACGCCTCACATGTGGCACGCCATACTTCCCCAAACCCTAAGGTTCAAAGGGCAGTTCAAGACGATCACATAATCGAGTTAAGGTTTGTTGTCTTCTAGAGGGACCATCGCGTTACTTGCACTACATAGAATGTTATTAAACTACGGAAAAATCCAACAATTGAAAATTTCCCGGCAGGGGAAAAAGTGGGTATTTATATCCGGTCGAACTTTTTAACGTAATCTAAAATACCCGGAAAAACACATAGACAAAGTTTGACAATCCGATCGAATCTACGAACTCCCAATAGAACCCAGAAAACTCAACTCTTGAGTACAGATTAAAAATTCCCAGAAAAAACAGCAGTACAATATAGGAATTACTGTGCAAAATTCGATGAAAGAGGCGACCGTACGGCCGCGGAACCGCCGCATGAGCCATGCTCATGCCGCGGTTCCGCGGCGACTTGATCGATATAGAAGCTCGTTTTGCACAGTAACTCCTAGAAAACCCTGCTGATTTTTCTGCATATTTTTAATTCACAAAATTCCACGATTTGAAAAAATGTACAGAGAAGGGTTTTGGATTAGGGTTTCGGGTTCGATCGGGTTTCTAACTTCGTCTACACATTGCCTAAGGCTCTAGCTAGGCTCTGATACCACTGTAGGGTTCCTAGACACACCCATGAGGTTCTACAACTAATCAAACATGGCCAATTCAAAATTTTCTATATGCCGAGAAACCCTAATACGATCGTTAACTAGAGGATAGGCGAAACTACAAGCAAGTTAACAACTTAACTACTAAGTGAATGGAAATACAACCTTTGTAGATCCGGTCCTCCACTTCCTTGGCTCCGTGATGACGTCCCTCCATTGCAACCATCGGAATCCTGGACTCTTGCGGTGGTTTCATCGGAGAAAAGATCGGGCTAGGTCGTTGACTTCGATGCCGAAGATGATCTATGTCGAGACGACTCTAACTCGAGCTCCATCTTCACCAAGTCATGAAACTTGTGACGAAAACACCCTATACTACATGGCAAGTGGTAGAGGATGAAGAAATAGGAAGTGGGTTCACTTTGGATTTGGATTTCTCACTTGGATTCATCACTTGATAATTTTCAAGCAAGCTTTCTTTTTCTTCATCAAGAACAAGAAGAAGAAGAATAGAATGGAAAAAGAATTATATGAATAATAAAAATCAAGTGATCTTATCATATAGCAACCATGGGTTAGTAAACCTATGTAGAGAATAAACTAGGGTTTAGTTAAATGGTTAGGTTAAGGAAAGAAACAAAATGGTCAAGCTTTCAAAGCTTCATAAAGTTTCAAGAATGAAACAAAGTTAGCCACCATTTTATTCTTGCCAAAATAAATAAGTAAATAAATAAATAAGGTAATGGAAACCCTAACCATTAACTAAACATGGTTTAAACCAAACATACACCCAAGTTTGCATGTATCATCAAACATGATACAAACTAGTGCACAAAACTATATCATATATACAATGTGCACATCAAGTGAGAAAATCCATCTTTAAGTGAACAAATACTAGTTAATGTAAAGTAATATATCTAATATATAATTATACATTAAATCATTAAATCAACACTTGATTTAATGATCCGGTCATATCGCATATGACCGACTAATATCCAATGTATCGACTTATCGAATCAATCCTCGATTCGATAACTAGGTTATAACGCATACAACCAATCTATACATTCATCGCGAGAATACAATACGGTATCACATACACGCATTATTCTCGGTCCCGCACATATCTCATATGCGCTCCTATTTCGTTTCGCTTGAGCCAGGAAACTTCTGTGTAGGACTCTAAAGACTCGTCAATACGCCGGCAGTAGGTGATGATCATATCAAACACCCACAAGCCGCAAGCGGTCTGCTAAACGTAAAGGCCACCCGGGCATTGAGCGATCAGAAGATCAATGAGCAAACACGCTCACACTCCTGTGAATCCAACCAGTAACACTTACCGTACAATCCGGTCTGTTTGTCTGATATGTCGCATATCTCGCCTAGGGGTGGTAAACGTCAGACCCCAGTAGCTTGATAAGTCATGCCGATATAAGGTCCATAACAAGTGTGAAACTACTGATAACACTTACCAGTAAATCACAGCAACCCTGACCAGGGATTTCCAGTTATGGCCAGTCGAGCATAGCGCAACATCAACCCCCAATACCGGGAGAGACGAATCCCCTCCTATCGCTCATTGCCTCCATGTGAATCGGGACTGTACCCAAAAACCACCTGTTTGCACGACTCAGTAGAGCCGTGGTAGGGTGGAAATCAAAGCACAGTGGGAGTCACACAAGACTCTATGACGATCTCGGGTCAACAGACTAAGCTGTACCAGTGTCACCAGAGAACTGCCATCTGACGTAAGGTATAATACCATCTGGGAGTTCTCGGCGAGTCCGTTCAGTGTACCCAGTCTCCACTGAGCACCCGCATACCATCTCTGATGTCAAACACCAATGGATATGGGATCATCCATCGCCCATCACATGGGTCGAGAAGATATACGCTAGTCTACTCTGGAATATCGATGCCCCGTCTCGATATTCCCACGACTAGGAACATTGAAGGATGTACTCATTGACTACCCAGGCCCCACTAGTATGATCTACATCATAGTCCTGGAAGTCGAGTACACATCCTAAGGGCTTTATCAACATGTAACAGAGAGACAGAAAGTATACATGTTAAGATAAAGAGCAACCAGATAGCGTACTATCATGTCGAGTAAGAAAGTCCTACCTATATATGTCCCAGCATCCACTATAATATACATCCTATGTACAGTAATGGCCTCTAGGGCATACATATAACTAACAGATACGGCAACATCTAAAGTAAACTCGTGACGGATCACAAGGATACCCCTCACCTGTATATACATACCTGCATCCGCATTCCGACCGAATGCGAATACGATGAGACTAAAGTAATCCAACAAATCTAATACTAGGATCCGGCTTAAACCAAAGCCCACTAGTATGATTCGCCCGATCATGATCCATGCACTACTGCACATATATGATCGAACCCTGCCATAATACCATATGGCCTCTACAACGTTTCGTCCGAAACTTGAAAACTGTCTGTGGGGGACTCTAAAGACTCGTCAATACTTTGGTTGTGGATCTAACCACTAGCACGTCAGAGGTACTAGCTGTACGTAACGGGCTACCAGGTATTGACCCAAAGGGAGGTCGATGAGCGAACTCATCCTGACACCCTACTGAGCCTGTCAGTGACAATATCCGTACAGTCTGGCCCGTTCGTCTATGAGTATCGCATGGCGGGCCTAGGGGGTTGGTAAATGTCAGACCCCCAAAAGCGGTACAAGTCGTGTCGGAGTGTAGCCCAGAACTCCCTGAGATACTACTGGAATACCTACCAGTAAATCTCCTGCCTTGGCCAAGGACTTCGTGTAATGGCTCACCTAGACACAGCGCGATCTCACCCCCAATACCGGGAGAGACGAAACCCCTACTGATCCGCTCACTGCCTCCATATGGCTTGGGACTGTACCCAACTAAAACCTGTTTGTACAACTCCTTTGAGCCGTGGTAGGGTAGTAATCAAAGCATAGTGGGAACTCACACGAGACAAATGACGATCTCAGGTCGATGAACTAACCTGTACACATGTCACCAGGGAACTTCTATCTGACGTCAGGTATAATACCAACTAGCATGTTCTCGGCGAGTCCTGTCCGGTGTACTCATAACCCAATTAGCACCTGTATACATCTTAGGTGAACCAACTGACACCAATGGCTTATGAGACCGGCCACCGTCCCTCGTCGGGGTCTCGACTGTATACACTAGTCTACTAATAGAGTATCGATGCCCAGTCTCGAAACTCCCACGACTAGGGACCATATTAAGGATGTGCTTATAGACCCCAGCTCCCACGTATATGATCGCCATCATACTGCTGGTAGTCAAGCAAGAATCCTAAGGGCTCTATCAATGTGTAATAGTGATCTGTTAGGTCACCTAAAGCTGTACACGATGATAAAGATAAACCAGATAGCATACTATCATCTTAAGTAAGACTGTCCTACCGGTATAGGTCCTCCCTCAATCATTGCAATCACGTGCCTGTGATCCAATAATTGACTCTGAGGTCACTATATCCAACAATACTCATCAAATAGACTGGCGACATGTCCGAAAAGTCCTGCGCCGTCGGTCTTAACTTGTCCAATAAGCCCCTTTTTTCTTCTGGCTTTCCCTTGTTGTCACATCATCGATATTATATTGTTTGTTTAATCTTATTTTGTGCCTATAAATGCCAGTTCAGTGAGCAAGGAAAAGAAGAAGACTTGGATATACTTTGAGCTATAGTTTACTCTTTGTTTCTTTTTTCAATTTTGAAGTTTTGTACATAGTAGCTAGTTCACCTTGAGTTCTTTGCCTTTTCTTGATCTTGCAACCTCTTCATTGAGCTTGCAAGTTTAAGTTTTGGTTATTGAACTCATGGTTTGTATCATTACTTGAAGTTAATAAAGCTTTCATTTTGTATTTAGGTTCTTAGTATTCATTTTCTATCTCTTTTACTTGCTTGCATTTTATTTTTTGCCATTTACTTGCAATGTTGTTTTATTCTTTTTTTTATTTCATTTCATTTGCACTTTCTTTTGTTGTTTTGTTGTTTTTTGAAAAATGGCTTTGTTAAGGAAAGAGAGTGGTTGTGTAAGTTAAGGTTTTCTTTGCTCATTTCCTTTACCCGATATTGGCTAATTGAACTCCACCCAAAACCTTACGCAAGCGCTCCATTAGGCACTCTACTCTACCAAGGTATCGGTGATCCCTAACCATGACCGGTTGCGTTCGGTTTAGCTGGAGGCGGAAGTTAAGAGAAAAGAACGGACGGACAAGGGTCAATAAGCCGGATTTCACTAATACCATGCTTAAACACCCTAATCCACATTGTTGCCGATTACTCTAGCTTCAATAGTCAAGCTTGGTACAAAGGATTGAGTACGGACTTCCCTAACTTACACTAACCTATCTCTATTCTTAACAAACTTATACTTTGCATATACAAACACATAGGTTAGAATCGAACCATTCCGAACCTTGCATTAACTCGTGATAACAAGAACGTAAAACACACTATCTCCCCGCGGATGACCCATACTCATCGCGGCTAGCTATAAGCGACGCCGTCTTGATTGCGGTTAACTTTAGAACTAAAAATGATGCGAAAGAAGGATATAATTTCACATTAGAGGATAATATTATGAACATTTTTCTAAATCAAGTGTTGATTGGGTTTGGTACGTTGTGTAACGGTATATACATTCTGAATCAAACTACAGTTCTAAATATACAGAACACACACAAGAGGAAGAGTTCAGAAATGAACGAAGTCTACTTGTGGCATTGTAGACTAGGTCATATCAATGCGACAAGACTAGCTAAGTTACATAAAGATGGATATTTGAATCCATTCGAATTTACATCTTATGAAACTTACGAATCATGTTTCAAAGGTAAAATGACCAAAACTCCATTTACTAGACACGGAGAAAGAGCTACTGAACTCTTGGGACTGATACATAGTGATGTATGCGGTCCTATGTCTACTCATGCCAGGACTGGTTCCTCGTATTTTATTACATTCACCGATGATCTCTCTAGATTCGGACATGTGTTCTTGTTGAAACACAAGTCTGAAGCTTTTGAGAAATTCAAGGAATATAAGAACGAAGTGGAGAACTACAAGGGTAAAAGTATTAAAATCCTTTGATCTGATCGAGGAGGAGAATACTTGAGCACGGAGTTCCGGGACTATTTAAAAGAGAATGGGATTCTCTCTCAGTTTACTCCTCCGTATAAACCATAACACAATGGAGTATCGAAGTGGAGAAATTGCACCCTATTAGATATGGTGCACTCTATGATGAGTGTTGCTGAGTTACCGATTTCCTTTTGGGGTTATGCACTTGAGACAGCTGCATACCTATTGAATAGGGTTCCGACCAAATCCGTGCCTACCACTCCATATGAGATATAGAATGGGAAGTGACCATCTCTTAAAGGAGTTAAGATATATGGTTGTCCGGCCTATGTTAAAAAGAAAAATCTGGATAAGCTCAAGGTAAGGTCTGTGTTGTGCAAGTTAGTGGGATATCCAAAGGATTCATATGGATACATCTTCTACCACACTGAGGAACAAAAGGTGTTTGTTTCTCATTATGCCACCCTTTTAGAAAAGGAATTTCTTATGAAAGAAATTAGTGGCAATGAGGTAGAACTGGAAGAATTTCCAACCACACAAATTATAACTGACAATTTGGTAGAACCGGAGGATTCAATAATCCCCAACGAACCCCAGCCACTACGCAGATCTAGCAGGGTTCCTCATCCACCTGAGAGGTACTGCGGTTTTCTCATATATGGCTGGAGCGAGGATTGCATCATGGAAGATGACGACCCAACTAGTTTCGAGCAGGCCCTCACAAGTGGAGACACTGTGAAATGGCTGGATGCTATGCGATCCGAGATGGAATCCATGTACACCAACAAAGTATGGACTTTGGAAGTTGCTCCTGAAGGGGTAAAACCTATCGGGAGTAAGTGGATCGTTAAGAAGAAAATTGGTGTAGATGGAAAAGTTGAGACTTTCAAAGCTAGAATTGTAGCAAAAGGTTTTCATCAACGACTTGGTGTCGATTATGATGAGACATTTTCTCCTATTTCCATGCTTAAGTCCATCAGGATCTTACTTGCCATTGCTGCATACCATGACTATGAAATCTGGCAGATGGACGTCAAGACCGCTTTTCTAAATGGTGATTTAGAAGAGAGCATGTACATGACACAGCCAGAGGGCTTCGTAGATAGTGGGAGCAGCGGAAGCGTGTGCAAGATGCTTAAATCAATCTATGGATTAAAGCAGGCATCGCAGAGTTGGAACATCTGTTTCGATGAAGCTGTTAAAGAGTTTGACTTCATCAAAAATGTAGACGAACCTTGTATATACAAGAAGGATGTAGAGAGTAAGGTTGTCTTCCTCGTATTGTCCGTAGATGACATACTCTTGATAGGAATCGATGTTCCTATGCTACACTCATTCAAGCTCTTCTTATCACATAAGTTCTCCATGAAAGATCTAGGTGATGTTTCTTACATCTTGGGGATTAAGATCCATAGAGATAAATCTAAAAGGATGTTGGGATTGTCCCAATCCAAGTACAAAGACACCATACTAAAGAGGTTTAGTATGGAAGATTCTAAGCGTGGTAATTTACCCGCTTTCTCAGGAATCACTCTCTCTAAAGAGATGTCTACCAAGACTGATTTGGAGAGGGCTCGCATGCAAGGGACACCCTATGCTTTGGCAGTCGGGTCAATCATGTATGCGGTGTTATGTACAAAACCAGATGTTGCTTACTCACTAGGTGTAGTGAGTAGGTATCAATCAGATCCACGGGAGAAACACTGGACGACTGTGAAGAACATTCTTAAGTACTTGAGAAGGACTAAAGAAATGTTCTTGGTGTATAGTAACGGTGAACTCCAGGTGGAGTCCTTTACCGATTTGAGCTTCCAGAGTGATAAGGACGATGATTGTCAGAGTTTTTCTGTGTTTAAATTTACCGCAATCAAGACGGTGTCGCTTGGTAGCTAGCCAGTTGAGTATGAGTCGATCCACAGGGAAATGGTGTCCTTTTCTTTAAGTTCTAACGAGTTAAGTCCTAACTTTGGTAGGGTTTTGTTTTAAGGTATATGAATGAGAACAAGTTGATAAAAATGCTTGCTAGGATTAGTATTAGGTTAGTTCGAAATAGGGATCTTCTCGCTTCTTTCAATGCCTTAGTTACGGCTAAAGGTGTTAGGGTAATTGGCAACAACGGGGATTAGCATGACTAGGAAGAAACTTAGTTTCTTCCTTTTGGTCCTTGTCCGTCCGTTCTTGGCTCTTAGCCCTAACCTCCGGTTAATTCAACCACAACCGGTCTAACTAGGGAATCTCCGCTATCATGTAGGATAGGGTGCCGTAGTGAGCGGATTATGGTTGATTTAAAGGGAGTCCGTATTAAAATTATTTGGGCAAATAAAATAGTGAGAGAGATTTCCTTCTCTCAAACCTTCCCTATCCTACTCCTAACAAGTGAGGAATTACTCACTCATTAAGAAGATAACAATAAAATTCATTTTTTTTTAAAATTTTAATTGATGACCTAAATTGCCGATAAATAAAGAACAAATAAAAGTGCAGATAATAAATTGTAGATATGAAGAATGCGAGATAAAATAAAAAAAAGACTTACTTTATTGATGACCTCCCAAGAACGCATTACAATTGAATTTAAAATTTAGATCTAGAAAAAATAAGGAATAAAAAAATAAAGAGAGGCATCCTAAGAAAGGCACCCTAAAAGAGGCACCCTAAAAGAGGCATGCGTAATTAAGCTTTTGGCTTTCCTATTTATAGACAGAAAAAACCCTAGGTTACATTCTGATCCATATAAGAATTTACCAAACTACCCTAAGAAAACTGGGTCAAAGCACCGACTCCTCCACCGATACGTGCACCACACGGCCGCGGTTCCGTGGCAGAATAGCCTTTTTGGCCGCGGTTCCGTGGCCAATTAGTGGAATCATGGGCTTATCTCTTTAGGGTTGTTTCATGTTGCTTTTATCTTCTGTTTTCTTCACTTGGTTTCTCAGAATCACTTCTATTTCCTTCCAGATTTCTAACAGTGTAGAATGATGTGGACTTTTGCCTTGAGATTCGCGTTGAAGTCTTGAATCTTGTGCTGCCCTTATGCTTTATGCATTGAAATGCTCAATGATTTTCTATTTGTTCCTTGAACTGGTAGGCGACATTATACGGATAGTGTGCGGAAACCTGTATTTCTCTGTTTTTTGGTCGTAGTCCCACATTTGTTGTGACTTTTCATGAATTTCACTGTAAAGAGCTGAGAACCTGTAACCTGCAACTATTTAGCAGACATGGATCAAAAGTACCTACTTATATGCAATGTGATTAAGAATGGGTGATAAAATACTGCAAAAATCTGATATGAACAAATTCCCCCAAACTTATCTTTTGCTCGTCCCGAGCAAAGCCAATTTTATTCTCGAAAAATCCTAGCCTTACTTTCGTAGGGAACGCGATTGCACTGAGCTCGTGCAACAAGCCTTTAAACCTCTAGGTGTCCATAGTAGGAGGTGTGTTGTCTCCTGAGGGTTTTCAGCGGATACTACCCACAAAATCCGATCTATTTGGCCATTGACTCTAATTCCTCATTTCAGTATTCTAGCAAGGATTTCTATTATCTTCAACTTAGAAACCATCAACCCGTATTTTCATGCTTCCTTTTCATTTAACTTAAGATCATATACGTTTTGCAAGTTTATAAAGCTTTCAGCATCTCCTAAGTTTTCATTCTAAGGTGCAATCTTAACTCAGGAATTTTTATCATCTCTACTGAAGATATAAGCCTTATTTTTTATTCCTATCAAATTCTAATTATATACCCCTACGTGTGTGTAATTATCACCCCTACACTTGGAAATTCAATTCAAGCTATCATACTCTTGTCCATGTTCCAAAATACTTTTAGTTGGTGAATTTTATATGAAATTGCTCACACATCCTTCATGCGACCGTTAATACTTCTTGAGGTACTAAATGACCGATTACAAAATATGCATGCGCATTTAGGCGTAATTCCTCGTCTTGCAATACCTAAGGCTTAGCAGTGACTCCCAAACCAGTTGGTCTAAGGCACTAGGTGATAAAGCACCCTCGCTATATTTTTTATTTATGCTGCCTTAAGTAATTACAAAACCAGTGTTCTTTTTTATCTCTTTATTCACCACTTATACTTTTATTTTATTTTCCTTCATACTAAGGATTTTAGACAAGAGCATTTCAAGGTATTCTCTACTATCCCAAGTTTCAAGATGCGTGTAAGTGCGTATAATAGAGTATATATTTTCAGAATTTGGATTTAAGGTTCAGAATTATTTTTCAGACTTATATTTCAAATAGAGCTTTCAATACTCTTCCCTTATTTCGATTAGCCCAAGAACTGAACTCAAAATTTGCCTATTTCTAAATAAACTACAAGGACATATATTTTCTATAGCTGAACTTTAAGAAAGGTTATTTTTTGGGTTTTTAATTTACTAAGTTTAGGATCTAGTTTTTCCTAACTAGTCAACCGTCATGTTGAACTTAAGTCAAATATGGCCAAAATTGAACTTTTAAATTTTTATAATTTTTAAAATTTTAGATTTTTATGGATTTTAAAATAAGTATGCAAATGCAAAAAATATACACATGAATACGAATGAAGAAAGCTTACCGAGCACACCCCCAAACTTAAACTTGACAATACCCTCACTGTCAGGCTACACTAAGAGGGTCAAAATTGTCGGCAGTCCCATGTTTTTTTAGTATTAACAAAAAAAGAAAACAAAATATATATACACAAAAAGGTCCCCCAAACTTAAGTGAAACAGTGTTTCCACTGTTGCCATTTTTTTTAAATCTCATAAACCTATAAACTTGGGAGGAAAAATTTATTAATGGGGACATGAAATATGATCGTGAAAATCTCCCCCAAACTTATTTTTGGCTCACCACTTTGAGTTAAAAAAAATTATTTTCAAGAGCAAAATTATACCACCCTAAACTTAAGTTAAACATTGCTAAGCTTTTTTTATTTTTTATTTTTTTTTGTTTTTTGTTTTTAAAGAGGGGGGTCAAAGTTACTGGTCAATGCCAAGTTTTGCAAAGACCAAAAGTCAACACCAACCATTGGAAGAATTTATCAGTGAAGCGCACCGGTTGGTCGAAGAACATGTTGTATAGAGTCAGGAAGAAATGAGGTAAAGAAAAGTGGTGTAATGGAAAATGTTTACGTCTCGATTTGTAGAGACGAAACAATAATGGTGAACGGAGACGAGAATGTGGATGATTAGGAATGGGAAGAATGGTCACATTCTTGTATGGGATAAGAAGAAATGGTGGTGGTTCGACTTCTTCAGGTGGCGGTTGATTAATCATAAAATCCGTGTCGTTTAGAAATGCGAGTTCGTCGGCGAAAATATCTTCGAAACTTTCATTGATGGTCCGATTGAACGTTTCAATGTCAATAAGTGTCGCGCCAGAATTCAACACACTTGATTTTTCAAAAATTATGGAGGTAGGAGACTCGTAAAGCTCATCTACCTTATTCTCAAAAGAGTCTAAATCAAGTTGTTTTTCTAGAATTATCGAACTCAAAATATCAGATTGTGATTCATTAACACTCACTATCATTAAAGGAAGATTAGAAAAAGAACCAGAGAAAGTGGGAGAAAGAAGTTGAATACGAACTTGAGGGTGGAGATGAAGTGTATAAATTAGCACAATTTGTTATGACCGATGTGTAAAAAGCGATTGTGCTAATCTATCAACCCACTGAGAAATGAGGTCAAATCCTTCAAGATTCATGAGAAAACATGGGTATGTCGAACTTGGTAAACCAAACATTGAAAATGAAAGTGTAACAGTTTCTTGCAAGGTCGGAGCGAGGATGGAGGGAAGTGAGTGAGGAAGGGTATCGGTTAAAGATTTAGGAGGGTGTGCGCAGTCAATGAAAGGGATAGAATGAATTGGAAAATCCGACTCCTCAAGTAAAACTGCTTCATCCTCAATAATTTCCTCAATACTCCCCATGCAATTCTCATCAAAATCAAGACGCATATGAAGCTCGGGAGAAACATTTATTGACTCGGGATGATGAATTGGAGAGAAAAATTCAGTTAAATCTGCGGGTTCATCATCCAAAATATTCCCAGCGTCGATATCCTTAATCAAGTGAAAATTAAATTTCTCAGACACCTCATCACAAGCATGGATATTAATCAATTCAGGTTCTAGGGTGGAGGTGTAGAGGTCAAAAGGATTGGTGATGGTTTCACTCAAAAGGGACTCTTCACAATCAGGTAAATCAAACATTACAAAGTCGCACAACTCATTAAACGTTTTATCTTCAACTGGTGAATCATTTGGAACACTTGATAGACATTCAAAACCGGAGTTGTAGAATTCAATTGGGAATGGGTAGGTTTGATTTGGAAAGGTGTACAGCTCACTCTCACCACTCAAATTCTTAATCTGTCCAACCACCTCATCATACATTGGAAAATTTGGAGCTAGTTGGAAACCAGCTACCGGGTCACTAGGTTGTATGAGGGCGGCCATGGACGCATTCAGATCCATCATCTGTTGGCACGACGCTACCCTAAATTCTTCCAACGCCTGTTCCAAACTAGACATGGGTTGTGAAGGAGTTTCAGTAAAAGATTCAAATTTGTTTGGATACTGAAAACTCCAAAATGGCTGTGTAGAAGCAATGTCCAGGGAAGGTGTAAAAGTTGGGTAGGATGGATAGGAATAGAATGGTTGGACGGGGTAGGATCAAAATACGGATAAGAAGGTGAATGGAATTGTTTATCCAAAGAATTCGCAGTGGTGAAAGGAGTGAAAGATCGGTTACGAGATTGTTCAATATGTTCAGCAATAGACATAGGTTTTGGGGTTACAATTGGACTCTCAAAAGGGGTATCAATATGAGAAGGGATGAATGTTTGAAACGGTTGATACGAAGTGGATTGCTGAGTCCAATTGTTTGTCCTAGACGCGTCTATTCGATCTTTCAAAGAAATTTTGGGTATGGAGGGGTCGTTCGAAATTCGATCAAAACAAGAACCGTAGGAAGTAATGTCTGGTTGTGGGTACCAAAGTTCGGTAAGAGTTTTGCGAGGTGGGGTACCCATGATGTAATGAGAGAAAGGAGAAGAAAAAGAATGTGATTTTTTTTAAATATTTTTTTTGTAAAAAAAATTGTTTGTTTTTGGAGTTTAGAAAATTTTGAAAGAGTTTTGCAAGAATGTATACGGACTTACTTCAAACAATCACAGTTAAAACATGCACAATCAAACCTAAAGCTATGGTCTTCTAAGTCCACTAGACTGCTCCTAACTGTTCCAAAGTAATAAGTTGTGAGATATCCCTCAAATCGTCTCTTCACTGCCAATTGTGGCCAGGTAAGCACAAGTGAAGAAAGGAGGGTTCCGCTCATGAATCACCGTGAGACAGGCCTTTTAAAGTTACCTTTCTCACCTGTCTAGCCTAGGCACCACAAAGTCAAGTTTAGAAAGAAAATTGAATGCCCACAACCTTCCTCTGTCCTAATGAGCACGACAGTCCTTAGTTGGCCGAGTCTAGGTATTTTTTAATTTAGCTCAAGGGTGATGCATATGCTTTTCGTGATTTTTGGGGTCTTAGGAAGGGTAATAAAATCCCTACCCAATCTTGATTGGTGTTATAGCCCCTTAGATTCTGTATTAATTATGTAAAGCAGTTAACACAGCAAAAATCTAAAACACTTGCAAAATTATTTTTATTTGGCAGCGCAAATAATCCTGCACAAAAACAATTTAATGGATAGGAAAAAGAGAATCTGTGCAAAGAAACCTGCAGGAATTTTTTTCAGTGGAGTGCAGAGGAGAGGAGAGAAGAAAAGAAATACTTACAGAGAAAATTGGGTGCTGATGTCACCAGTTGACCGCGGTTCCGCGGTCAAACCCTTACTTCTGCCACGGTTCCGCGGCGGATCAGTGAGTTTGGATCTTCTGATTTTGTCTCTGTGCTGAGTTGGTTTTCCTCTACCTGTTCAGATCTCTTGTATCTTGATTTGTTCACTGAGTTTGCTCCAGATCTGAAACAGAGTTTGCTCCAAGCCTGCACACTTGCACAAAAACCTTTCAAAAATAATAAGTTGATTTTTATTTTTATTTTTATTTTAAAATTTTCAATTTTTAAATTTTTTTTTAACACGAAATTATACAAAGAAAGAAATTACCGTCTCCCCGGCAATGGCGCCATTTGATTATTAGAGTTTTTCTGTGTTTAAATTTACCGCAATCAAGACGGTGTCGCTTGGTAGATAGCCGGTTGAGTACGAGTCGATCCACAGGGAAATGGTGACCTTTTCTTTACGTTTTAACGAGTTAAATCCTAATTTTGGTAGAGTTTTGTTTTAAGATATATGAATGAGAATAAGTTGATAAAAAGGCTTGCTAGGGTTAAGATTAGGTCAGTTCGAAATATGGATCTTCTCGCTTCTTTCAATGTCTTAGTTGTGAATAAAGGTGTTAGGGTAATCGGCAACAACGGGGATTAGCACGACTAGGAAGAAACTTAGTTTCTTCCTTTTGGTCCTTGTCCGTCCGTTCTTGGCTCTTAGCCCTAACCTCCGGTTAATTCAACCATAACTGGTCTAACTAGGGAATCACCGCTATCATGTAGGATAGGGTGCCGTAGTGAGCGGATTATGGTTGATTTAAAGGGAGTCCATATTAAAATTATTTGGGCAAAGAAAGGAGTGAGAGAGATTTCCTTCTCTCAAACCTTCCTTATCCTACCCCTAACAAGTGAGGAATTACTCACTCATTAGAAGATAACAATAAAATTCATTTTTTTATTTTAATTGATGACCTAAATTGCAGATAAATAAAGAACAAATAAAAGTGCAGATAATAAATTGCAGATAAGAAGAATGCGAGATAAAATAAAATAAAAGACTTACTTTATTGATGACCTCTCAAGAACGCATTACAATTGAATTTAAAATTTAGATCTAGCAAAAATAAGAAATAAAAAAAATAAAAAGAGGCATCCTAAGAAAGGCACCCTAAAAGAGGCACCCTAAAAGAGGCATGCCTAATTAAGCTTTTGGCTTTCCTATTTATAGGAAAAAAAACCCCAGGTTGCATTCTGATCCATACATGAATTTACCAAACTACCCTAAGAAAACCGGGTCAAATCACCGACACCTCCACCGACACGTGCACTACACGGCCGCGGTTCCACGACAGAATAGCCTGTTTGGCCGCGGTTCTGTGGCCAATTAGTGGAATCGTGGGCTTATCTCTTTGGGGTTGCTTCATGTTGCTTTTATCTTCTGTTTTCTTCACTTGGTTTCTCAGAATTTCTTCTATTTCCTTCCAGATTTCCAACAGTGTAGAATGATGTGGACTTTTGCCTTGAGCTTCCCGTTGAAGTCTTGAATCTTGTGCTGCCCTTGTGCTTTGTGCATTGAAATACTCAATGATTTTCTATTTGTTCCTTGAACTGGTAGGCGACATTATACAGATAGTGTGCGAAAACCCGTATTTCTCTGTTTGTTGGTCGTAGTCCTAAATTTGTTGTGACTTTTCATGAATTTCACTGTAAAGAGCTGAGAACCTATAATCTGCAACTATTTAGCAGACATGGATCAAAAGTACCTACTTATATGCAATGTGATTAAGAATGGGTGATATAATGCTGCAAAAATCTGATATGAACAGACGACAGTAAATCGGTCTTAGGTTTTGTCTTCACTCTCAATAGAGGGGCGGTATGTTGGTAGAGTTCCAAGTAAGATACCGTAGCAAACTCGATGATGGAGGCTGAATACATCGCTTCCAATGATGCTGCCAAAGAGGCTATCTGGATGAAGAAGTTCATAGCTGAACTTGGTGTAGTTCCATCCATTATGCATCCAATACCTGTGTATTGTGATAACAATGGAGCTGTGGTTTTGGCCAAGGAACCTCGGTCCTATCAGCGATCCAGACATATTCTTAGGCGGTATCACCTGATCCGGGAGATAGTTGATCGCCAGGAGATCGAGGTCAGGAGAGTTGACACGAAGGACAACATAGCGGATCCACTCACGAAGGCCCTCCCCCAGACGCAATTCGAGAGACTATTTGGGATGTTAGGTATGAGATACTACAACAACTTGGCTTAGTGCAAGTGGGTGATTGTTAGGGATATGTATGCCCTAGAGGCCTTTATTATACATTGATGTATATTATAGTGGATGCTTGGATATATATATAGAGGACTTTCTTGCTCGACTTGATAATTTGCTATCTGGTTACTCTTTATCTTAACATATACATTTAGTATTATGATACTGTCTCTCAGATACATGTTGATAAATCCCTTAGGGTGTTGGCTTGACTACCAAGACTATGATGCGGATAATACTACTGGGACCTGGGTAGTCTACAAGCAAATCCTTTAATTGTTCCTAATCGAGGGTATATCGAGACAGGGCATCGATATTCCAGAGTAGACTAGTGTGTATGTTTCTTTATCCTGTATGGGCGCGATGGTTGATCCCATAGCCATTGGTGTTTGAAATCAATGATTGTATACAAGTGCTCATTAGAGAATGTGTACACCGAATAGGACCCGTCGAGAACTCCTAGATGGTACTATACCTATCGTCAGATAGCAGTCCTCTAGTGACACTGGTACAGGTTAGTCTGTAGACCCGAGATCTTCATAGAGTCTTGTGTGATTCCCACCGTGCTTTCATTTCCCCCCTAACATGGCTCAAAGGAGTTGTGCAAACAGGTGGATTTTGGATACAGTCCCGAGTCACATGGAGGCAATGAGCGATAGGAGGGGTTTCGTCTCTCTCGGTACAGGGAGTTGATGTTACGCTATGCTCGATTGGCTATAACAGGAATTCTCTGGCTAGGGCTGTTGATGAGATTTACTGGTAAGTGTTATCAGTAGTTTCTCATACCGTTATAGGCCACACATCGGCATGACTTATCAAGTTATTGGGGTCTGACGATTCTATCTCCAGACTCGATTTGCGACATATCAGACGAAGAGACAGGACTGTACGGTAAGTGTTACCTATAGGCTTCATGAGATTTTGGACAAGCTTGCATGTTGATCTTCTAATCGCTCAATACCTGGTTAGCCGTTAAGTCCAGTTATTACCGCTGATGGCTTGTGGGTGATTGATGTGATCATCACCTACTGCTGGCGTATTGACGAGTCTTTAGAGTCCCACACAGAAGTTTCCTGGTTCAAGAGAAACGAAGTAGGTCACATGTGCAGATATGTGCGGTGGCCAGATAAAATACGAGTATATGATACTGTATTCTAATTTGGCGATTATTTGTTATCGGTTAAGTTATATGTGATATAGCTGGATTATTGAATTAAGTATTGATTTGATAATGTGATATACAAATAGATGATATTAGTCGGTTATATGTGATATAACCGGATTATTAAATCAAGTGTTGATTTAATAATTTGATATATATTATATTTGATATAATTATATATTAACTAATATTATTAGCTTGCTAATTATTCTTCATAATATATATATATATATATATTAATATATATGATATATATATATATATATTAAAATGAAGCATGGCTTGGATTTTCTATTTTTAGAAAATAGAAAATGAAAAGAGAAATGGGGAGACTTTTGAGAGCATGGGCAAGCATGGCTATTTTCATATATTTTATTCATTTGCCATCACTGTTGAAGCATGGTTGGATTTTTTAATCCATACTTCAATAAGTGAGCAAGGGTGAGCTATTTTCTAGACAAGAGTTATTTTCTCTAGCACTTTTTACCTTAGCCATTTTTTTAGAGCTCTCTCCATTTTCCTTCTTCTTCCTCTTGCTTCAACAAAACCCTAACCCTTATATGTGATGTGAATCTTAGTGTTTTTTAGAAATCCTAGTGAGCAAACAAAACCCCTACTTCAACATGCTACACTTGTTTAGCACTCAAGTGTAGTGTGTTTCCTTCACTAATAGGAGATTAGTGAAGAGGTAGCTTGAGCTAGAGAGACTTCAAGTGGATCATCTTCGGCACGAAGATCGTAAAGGAAGTTTGCACCTTCTTCAAGTGGAGCCTAGTAGAGTTGCGTGGACTACTACCCGGAGCATTTGAAGAGAATGACACGATCTACAAAGGTTGTAGTTTCTTTCTTTTAGCTTAGTTTTGTGATATCATCATAGTAACCCTAATAATCTAGTTAGATTCTAGGTTAGTGTTCATTAGCACCATGAAATTTTGAAAATTGCATGCTCGATGCTCGTTTTAACCCTACCGTGGTGCTAGTAAACACTTTCATGTATGTATGTATGTATGTGTGTGTGTGTGTGTGTGTGTGTGTAAGTATATATAGTTCATAGGTTAAGGAATAGTCCTAGGGGTATAACTTCTATAAGTATACCACTATGGTATGGTATTCTAGGAAACTTATTAGCTAAGTATACATACCTAATGTGTGTGTTTGTATAACTACATATCTAGTATCCTAGTACTACGGTTGTGGGGGTGCACGCAGCGGAAGCCAGACTGGACAGAAAAAAAAAATTCCGTAGGAGCGTGATCGACCGTACTCCAAAAATCGTCCAAACACTAGTATCAAGCAAAATATAAAGAGCAAAAGGAAAGAGTACAGAGGTGCTACAACCTTTGCAGCATGTCCAGCTGATCCCGAAAGACCTATTTAAACCTCGTGAGCTCTCGAACGCGTTTGCACGCTGACTGCCTCACCGTAAATGATCCACGTTGAAAGCGGGCTGCCCGAATTTCAACTCCATCACCGGTCGGAGAAACTTCCTCCAGAGGCTCGCTGGGCATAGAGGAAGGCGATGCGGATTCTAGGTACTCTCTAATTTTTACACTACCTCACCATGGCAACACTTGCCATTTTTCAAGAGAGCTTAAGCTCTTGTATTGTGAAGAAGAAGAAGATGGTATATTGTGATGGCTTGTTTTTTAAAACGAAAATCAATTCCTCTTTTCTTTTTCAACCATGTCATGTTAAACATGACACATACCCCCTATCTTACTCTTTCTCGTGTGTGTGTTAACACACAAGAGAGAGGATGGGCCCCACCATTTAATTAACTATATAAAATAAATAATATATATATATACACACACACACACACGTTAATACATACATACATACATACATACATACATATATATATATATATATGTATTTATGTATGTATGTATGTATGTATGTATGTATTTATATTTATTTATACATGATTTAGAATGGTGGGAATTAATATATACATTATATATATATTAAATAAGTGTTAGTACATATATCCTATACACGTACACTTCATGTATCGCATACACGAAATGCCATCAATATCTTCTCAGTATCATATATCGTAGAAAGTGTGTGTATCATATATACAATACTAGAAACCGTATTATTAATACGGTTACCAGGTCAACACTTGACTTGATATTCTGGCATTTAAACCGGCTAGTATAACAGTCGTCCGATTAAACACGTATATCCAATATACATGTTTTATCGAACTCATGTACGTATCCCTATACGTACGTCACATCGCATTTTGCCCGGATAGGAACTTTCGTTGCGGGACTCTAAAGACCTGTCAATACGCTGGCAGTAGGTTATACAAGATCGTATCCGATTGAATCTGAAAAACTTTCAGATTCAACCACCTTTCGAGTTAACCCACAAGCTCATCAATATCACTAGCTATACGTAATGACTACCCAGGTATGAGCAAGATAACGGCAGGCCGACGAGCGAACTCATCCGGACCCGAAAAAGTTTATAAGTGACAGTCACCGTATAGTCCAGTCTCTTCGTCAAAGAGTATCACATTCTGGGTGTGGGGGGTGGAATCCGTCAGACCCCCAATAACCTGATAATTCATGCCGACAGAGGACTCATAACTAAAAGATAAAACTGGTAACACTTACCAGTTTATCTCTACTGCCGTGGCCACAGACTTCCGGTTATAGTCGTGTCCTGTGCAGTATGATATCGACTGGGAGTGACGAATTCTTTCGATCGCTCATACCTCCATGTGCTTCGGGACTGTAGCCAACTAAAACCTATTTGCACGATTCAGTAGAGCCATGGTGTGGTAGTAATCTAAGTACAGTGGGAACACACACGAGAAACTGTGGCGATTTCAGGTCTAGGGACTACCATGTACTTATGTCACCAGAGAACTGTTATCTGACATTTGTATAATACCATCTAGGAGTTCTCGACGAGTCCTTCCAGTATAACTCATCCAATGAGCACCTGTATACAATCATCAGTGTCAAACACCAATGGCTATGGGATCAGCCATCGTCCCGTACAGGGTTATGAAATGTATATACTAGTCTAAACTGGAGCATCGATGCCCAGTCTTGATACTCCTATGACTAGGGACATTTAAGGATGTGCTAATAAACTACCAGGCCCCACCAGTATGATCCTTATCATAATCCTGATAGTCAAGCAAAGATCCTATGGGCTTTATCTCATGTATTAGCGATACACGATAACTAGTAACACGTATTCACATGACAGATAAATACAAACTAGATAGCACACTATCATCTCGAGTAAGACTGTTATTGGTATAGGCCCTCCTCGAATTCAGTAATTGCATTCTTGCATCTACGATAATTGCTTTGAGGGAACCTATATCTAAAAATCTCCCACTTGCACTCAAAGCTAATTATTGCGGTATCACATACACACATCTCATGTGCTACTGCGTACCCAACTTCTGTACTAATAGTTTCGCAAACTGTGTTCGAGAAATAGCTTCAGTGAGTGGATCCGCTATAATGTTTCTAACCGCATCTCTCTGAATCTCAACTTTGTGGAGATTAACTATCTCCCGAAATGAGCGATACTTACTTTAGAGTATTGTTTAGATAGCTAATGGGACCTTGTTCACAAATGAACGTATTTATCTAAACAAATACTTATGATGTATCTTCTGCTGACTCACAATCAGCATCTAGCGCTTTGACTACCCCAGTATCCTGCTTGGAACTCTTCCAATATACTTCTCCTCAGAAAAGGGTAAACTAATGACTCATGACAGATACCTTGTCATCCTTGTTACTACGGAAGATGGAATCGATAATCGCCTCTCTAAGTAGGCTATCATTACCATACTCTAAGAACATCTCATATGTTCTTCACTTCTTCCTATGTCTCTCAAAGATTGGACTAATATCTGCTTACCACACTTAGGGTAAAAGTATCATCTAGTCTGGTATATAACACTATATGATTGACCTCACTGCCGTAGCATGTCGAATGTGATTCATACGAGTCTCTCTCTTCATCAGTCCCGAAAGACATCATTTTAAAGAGAGAGTGTGACCCCATTACCTGCGGATACATTACCTCACTAGGAGTCCTCCATTCTAAACCATTTTAGAATGGTGTCATTATACCTGAATTGGGATAATCCCAAAACTTTTACCATGTCTAACTCTATAGATCTAGTAACCAGAATCAATGATATATGTATAATCCATATCAGAGAAACAAAATTGACTACCAATGTTTGACCGAATAATAGTGTAGGAATATCATTTCCTGTCAAGAGTATGTCCTCCACATTAGTATGAGGAACCTGACACTACTCCCTACATCCTTCTTACAAATACCGGGTTCATCTCTAATTTTGATGAAGTCGGCAACATCAAAATAGATGAACTATCTCCGCTATGCCTGCATTGGTATACAAATAGACTTTATGCAATTTGCACACTTTCCGCTACTCTCACTGACTAAAACAACCCTCTGGTAGAGTCATATACACGTACACTTCTAAATCCAATTTAGAAAGACGTTATAATCATACTCATACCAGATATCATAGTCATGAAAACAATAGTGGCAAATTTTTATCTGTATGGACTTCAGCACAGAGTTTGAAGTAACAGTATCATCACAATCCACATCGGGTATTTGATGAATACATGTTAACTACAGGTATGATTTTATTAGTTTAATACTTTTCCATTTGCACTGATCTCAAAAGATGTACTTGCTCCTTATGGGTTTTACCCCTTTCAGAAGCACCAAGCACACAAAAAAATCTATAATTTGTTGTGGTGCATGAAGTCCAATTTGGATACTTTGGCATCTATCTATCAGTTGGAAAGCACCACTTCCTATGGCCTGCTGATAACTAGTAGGATTATCATCACACGATGCAAGCCTCTTAATCACCATCTACGAGAAAACCGAAATATCTCTCGGATGGCAGAGGTCACCTACTAAATCTGTGGAGTAGCTATGTCTGTCAGGGTCAATTGAATCTTCAGGTTCTACTAAAATTTCAGTAACCATTGGTGGTTCTGGAATCACTTCCAGTTCTACCATACTCCCACTAATTTGTTTTGCAAGAAATTCCTTAACCAAAGAGATGGCGAGTCAAGAACAAAACATTTTTGAACTTGAAAATAGTAGAAGCTATCCCTCACGAAACCTTGGTATAACCCACAGATTGTTATTTCCAAAACGTGCCTTGAGTTTATCCGGATTATGGTTTTAAACACAAATTGGATAACCCTATATCTTAACAACTTTAAGATGAACACTATTCTATACCACATATAGAAAAGAGGCACTTGTTTAGGTGGAACCAGTATTAATTGATATGCATTTATTTCTAATGCATCCCAAAATTGAAGAAGGCAACTCAATATTACTCATCTTGGAGCGCACCCGCGGATAAGCAATCTGAAAGAGAATCACATTCTTATTACGGAATACATAGTACCAAGCCCATGCTCGTATGGACATCGGATGTCATATATCAATATGCACAAGTCCTTAGAGTTCACTAACTCATTTTCTGTATGCTGTTAATTGAAAACATTCTTTTGGTTAAAAGAAAAAAAAAGTTTGCTGTTTAGGAAAAACCTGATGATTTTTCTCAATAGCAACAATTGCTTCGAAAACTGACATTGAGGAAAAAATCATCTATTCTCAATTCTCCTCTCCTTCTCAGCATCTGTAACACCCTACATATGTGGGATTCTAATCCGGTATTAATATACCCAGGAATTAGAGTTTATTGAGAAATAGTTTCTCAAAACACAGACGCACGGGAAATCCGAAATATAAAAA